>JAWNNQ010001257.1:15000-460604 GCA_035044765.1 Leucophenga montana | reverse complement strand
GTTGATATGAAGCTAACATCTAAAAAAGGAAGGTTAAAACGGAAGCAAGAAGAAGATGAAGGTAGAAAATTAAGATATGTTAAAACATTGCATCTGCAGCAAACTGGTAAGTAATTTGGAAAATTTCTGCTGTCGGTTCTATTTATCTAATTATGACTTCTGATTAAATGATATTTTCATTAAAGTTTGCTATAAAGTAAAACCGAAACAGATCCTGAATCTGTGGTGCTCGAAAGCGATTCCGAAAATAATTTTGAAGTGCCCGCACCACAAAAACAGAGATGTATTATAAAATAAAATTGGGTTACACAAAAAATTGGGTAAGGCAAAGGTAATATCAGAAAGAATGCATAATTTAAATAATATTTAATTCTGCATTATTTGTTCAGGTGTCGGACAGACTTGCGATGCATATTTTAATGGCAACATTAGAGGCGTTGGAGATTCCGGCCGATAATATAGTGTTGAATCGCACTTCTTTACAAAAGTTGTGTGAAGAGAATCGAAAAATTCAATTTGATGAAGCAAAAACTGATCTTATCGACAATGTATGTTGTATGTTATAGAAAACAGTATTTAATTGAATTAATTTTTTCTTTCTTCACAATTCGATAGCTAAGTCCCAACGATCGATTGGTGGTTCACTGGGATGGAAAGATATTGGCAGATTTAGTCGGTAGAGTAAACGTAGATCGCATTGCAGTTTTGGTGAGCTACAATGGATATTGGATTACCTTCTCGGTCGAAATCTGATCTATCTCGGATGCCGTCATCACATGTATGAGATTATACTCAAGACTGTCTTTGAGAAAAAAGTTTGGAAAAAGCAGTGGACAAATGACGCCTAGAGAGCTGGGTAACATTCGAGACGTATCTGTATTTGTAGTTAAGCTCTACATAAAGGCTTCGTTCGGATGTACCAATGCTATTGCATGCTCCAATCAGGATTTAAGTTTTTTGCGAGTAGCATTCGAATTTTCTACGATCGATACTATCGTCTCTGAAACAATTGTTAATAAAATGAAAAATCACTTATGGTACTTAACACCTGATACAGTGGGCTTAGCATTTTTTGACCCGACAGTATCGCTCGAAGAAAAACGAAAGACTAAAAGCATGGGAGCCTGCAGTACCTTTTATAAACTATAGAACAATGCCAGACGTAAAAAATATTATAAAATGCAGCTTATCTGATTTCGTGTCATACAAAACGAAAAATCGAATTTCCAGTTTCGAGCTTCAAGCTGATTTCCTCGAGCTGGATCCATCCAAATGGTATGATAATATCAAAGTGCTTTGAGCTTCTTTCAGAACCTTTGCGTTGTAAATGACGTTGCTGAGTGTGAAGTAAAATTTATGAAAGATTACAACCGAATTTTGACACGCGATGAAGCAGAAGCGCAATTCATCTTGCACGTTGTTGATCTATATAGAAAAAAAAAAATATCCGAGCCATAAAAAATCCGAATTGACTTAAATCCTAAATAACAATGTATTGTTTATGTACATTACTTATAATTATGCGCTTATCTAAATAAGAGAAAAAAATCTCAGCTTTGAATATATATATTTAATAAATTAAATTTATTTTTTTTTTTAAGTTTGGCTAAAAAATCTCTTAAGAAATCTCATACCAAGCTCATCTTTTGACCTATGGAAGCTATAGGATATAGTTGTTCGATTTTGAATAAATTTGGTCAAAATGTATAGAGCATAATAACACTTGTTACTAGCGAGTTTGGTTGAAATACGTCGAGAAACAAAAATGTTTGTCAAACAACTCATCTTTCGACCGATTGTTCCTATGGAAGCTATAGGATATGGTAGTCCGATTTTAATAAAACTTTACCAAATTGTATACAGTAATAATATATATATATATATATATATATATGTGTAGTAAGTTTAGTAAAAATATCTTCAGAAACAAAAGTTTCTTAAAGTTTTCCATACAACAACTAATTGTTTTCATACAAATGCCTTGTGCTGACCTTTGATCTGTTGTTGGGTCCATCAAAGGAACTCAGAAACGGGCTCCAATTTTGGAAGTGTATTCTAGAGGCAAAAACGAATATTTTTCAACCCGGCGCTCATTGATATCACACTTTTTTTTTTAAAAGGCCATCCTATTGTACATATACACTACAACTCACTATCTCATAATACAATAATTGTCTAAATATCATAATTTCTCCAATTAATTTTTAATTATAGACGATATATGAACAATTTTAGTGAAGTAATACTGCACAGAAAAAAGCCTTCCTAAAAGGCGTACTTCAAAATTTTTAGTTTTACATTGGGACATATTTTCTTTATATATATTTCCTCAATGTGAAAGAAAGAATAATGAACCACTTTTTGTTTATACAGAAAAATGATCGGCTTCCGATACACGTGTTTCAGGGTATACCCAAACCCATCATCTGTCGGATTGGCCATACATTGCTAATGATTGCTTTTTATACCATGTTTAATTGAAAATCGCTTTGTGTATCTCAAGATTTTCTGTTATCCAATGATAACGAAATGGGAAAGACGTTATACTTTCCTAGCATATTCTGTTGCATTCTTGCAAGTACGGCTCTCTTTCATTGTTTGGTGTTATCCCCTTCTAAAATACGCCACTTGACTATTAACGAATCTGCTAATCGAGAGAGTACAAATGGGGCGTTTGAATAGTTTTTTTCATTGATTGATTGATTGATTGATAAGACAACGATGAATACGAATTGCTAAGATATGCTATTGGCGGAATAATATTGAGTAGGCCTGCAGTATAATTCGATTTTTGTTCTGTTATCGGACACTTTTTTGTCTGTTTTTTTTTTTTAAATTCGATTATTTTGCTCTTATTTATCGGTCAGCTGCAAAATACTGAAAAGGTGGACAGTCCATTCATTTGCACAAATGTAAACGCATAAAAACTATAAATTAGAAGAAAAAATTGGATGAAAGTGAGCTGTGGAAAAAATACGAGCCAATCCATGAATATACTAATATGCACGTTTGCATTCCAAAATTTAATACAACATTTCAATTTTGTTTGTTGTCATTTTACTTTTGCTTTGGTTTTTGATCGATATTGGGAGGACAAGTTGGCGGCAGGTATCTTTTAAATAAATTTATTGCTTCGCCGAGCTCGGCAACACGATTATGGGCTTAATAACAGTCGTGTAAAATTACCTTGAGCCAGTTAAATTCATATATACATGTAGTACATACATTATATGTAGCGAATATCGATTACATTCTTGAAATAAGTATAAAAATCTAATTCTAAGAACAAATCTGTACACAAGTCAAGTACAAATGTCTCAGAGAAAAAAACCTACAATTTATTCTCTCAGCTATTCCAATTTGGAAAAAGATTCTTGTACCAAGAATGTTGTATTTGGTTTAAAAAAAAAAATCCGTACTCAACATACTATTGATACTGCCATGGATCAATTCATATATGGAAAAACTAGATTTTTTTATGAGTGTATTTATAAAAAAATTCAATCCAACTGTAATAACACTCCAAGAAACATACCTATCCGGTACAACAAATATGCCTGAGCCTATTAACTATTCAATCCTTCATTTTGCATCTGGTAACAGTTTCAGTGGTCGTGCTATACTTCTTCACAAATCTGTTCAATTCACACCAATCACTCTGAACACTAACTTCGAAGTACGTACTTGGTACCGAAATTAATACAAAATGGAAAATTCATATAATATCGACTTATATACCACCTAACTTAACTTTCTCTACTCAAAACCTTATATCTGTATTAAATATGTACAGTATTTCAATTTTGGTGACAGGAAACTTTAACAGTTGACTGTGTTCTCTGTGTTCTATGACTGTGTTCTCACAAAAATACCAAAAAAGGCAAAATACTCTTCAGTTTCATAGACCAACACAACTTTATCCTTCAGAATGATGGTTCCTCAAATCATTTTTCAACTCACCGCACTTATACACACTTTTCACAACTTCAATCACTATTTGAAAAATACTTCAAATGAACTAAACGAAATAACTTTATACCCAAACATAAATCAGGAAGCAGCCAATCTGAATGAAATAACCTTACAAAAAGCCTACAAATCTATATCAATTTCCAATTGTAATGTTAGAACCCATACTGTTCCAAGGTGGAATCAAAATCTAAATTAAATTCTGACAAATATTTAAACGTAACACAACCACAGCAAATAGAATTACCTTAAACAAATCAAACGCTAAATGTCGTCGTGAATTTAAACTGCCAAAATCAAAAAGTACAACTGAATTTACATTTATCAACCGAAAAACACATACTAAAAAAAGCTATTCTGCCTGAAAATTCTTCAGTCATTTCTGCTGAATTAATTGCTATACATGATGCTATAAAACTTGCATAGGTTCTGACTCCCTTTTATCACTTGATGCTTTTTCTAACACCACTATAAATTTATACTATTCCACAACAACTTAAAACCTTCTCATTAATCACTAACCTAAAAGAATCTATGATAGCATCCCTCATTATAACAGAAAATAGAAATCGATCTGATATAAGCAAACTTATAAAACACAAAATTTCAAATAAACAAAGTAATTTATTTAAAAAAAAACATCAACTTGGTATCAACTGATTAGTGTAAGGGGAAAAATGTTATTTACGATTACCTCACTTCCATAGATACTAAACAATTTTCAATTTCATAATGCTCATTACTAATCTTACTTACTTACTAATCTCCTTAAAAATCCCAGTACAAAGACGTCAAAAACATCATTAATTTTCTTAAAATACCGAATTTCCTACTAATATTATAAATTAGAAAGTTTGTATGGATGTGTGGATGAGTAGATGTGTGGATGTGTCTTTGTTACTCAATCACGCAAAAACTACTAAATGGATTTTAATGAAACTTTAGAATAATATAGCTCATGTATCAGAATAACATATCGGGTATAATTTATGAAGATATTGGTTAATTGGAAGCTTTTTTTTTGTGGTTAGATACACTTACAACAAGTTACTTCATTTTTATTTAAATTTTTATTAAATTATTTAATTTATAAATAGGTAGGAATTAGATTATTTGTTTTATAAACGATTTGTGATTTGTACCTATAATCTTGATTTTAATTTTATTATCCACACACTGAATAATAAAAAGCAACTATACTAAAATTTATGCCGGGAAAGCGTAAGTCTAATCTTTCCCAAAGTTCTAATAAAGCTCGAGCTATGAGAGTTGCTAGATGTGACGAAACATTTCCACAAGCTGAACTGCGAAGGATTGAACAGGCGTTGCGTGACGCAGCACATAGAGCTGCTGAGTCACCAGAGCAGTACCAAGCTCGGCGTCAACAGTATGATGAATATCTGACATCTCAGCGGGCTGGTGAGACATCAGAACAATCCAATATTCGGCGTTAACAGAACGCTCAATATATGGCATCCCAACGAGCTGTTGAGACGCAAGAACAGTCCCAATCCCAAGGAGAAGGAGTGGTAGGGGCAGGAGTGGCAGGGGGAAGGAAAGGCAGTTGGAGAGGGAGAAACGCGCCGGGAACCAGCTATATATACTTAAGAGAATAGGTCGTTAAGTCGTCCTAGCCCACCCCCTATTTTTTAATCGCGATTTTAGTACTTATGTATGAACAATTTTATTACCCGAGTGCTCATTAGCTTCTATTGTATATAAAAGAAAGGTCGGAGAATTATTTGACCATGATAACGCCATACAAAATGTGACATGTTTTCAGTGTTGCATTAGATTTAGTGATGTGTTTTGTGTATTGGGTAGAGATGTGTATTGGGTAGATGTGTGGGTAGATGTGTGGGTAGATGTGTGGGTAGATGTGTGGGTAGATGTGTTGAGCGTGTTCTTATTTAATTTGACAGTTATAATGATATTACAAGCTTGGATGAGGTCTGCTATGAGTATGTATGTGAGATTGCTATTTCATATATTTTGGTGCATTGACAGAGTATTGCTCAGGTTCGGGAAGTCTCTGCTTGCAGTGTTCGGCATAGTGATTAAAGCGATAACATCTGTAACATTGCCCAAATGGAACAATTGGTGAGACAACGTATTTACTCAGGCCAATTGTGACCTCGATCGGTAGTTCCAGATGTTTGAAAATTATTTTCAGAGCTACAAGTGCTCTTTTTTTACAGGCAGTCAGAAAAAAAAACAGTTGCGTGCGTACATGATTTAAATAGAAGCATTATTTAAAGAGACATTTCAACTCTGTTTCATTTTCAAACGGTCTTGGTTCAATCAACGACAGTTTTTTGTCGCTCATTTTATGCATTTGTTCACTTTGCGCATGTATGTGTGTTACTCATATTTTAACATATGTACACAATTTAGCGCCCTATCTCTTTCTCCCTCCCTCTTCCACGCTTTGCCAGCACTGAAATATTTAATGCAACAACCGCAACCTAACGCAACAACTCAGTTGCTCAGTTGCTGATGCTCAGTTGCTGAGAGTCGAATGAAAGTGTTCCCATCAAGCCATTATCGTAAGAGAGCTTCGTGTGTTTTGTTCATCGAGAAGCATGAAACAGAAGACACGAAATAATCAAAACGAAGTGTTTTGCTGAGAGCGTAAGCGAGTCTGGTTCAATTTTCTCTGCCTTTTCGCTGAGCAGACAGCATAAAAATATTTGGTTGAGCATATTTTGCGAGCTCTGGTTTTAATGATGTTATCTTTGTTTAATGGGTCTCTTTTGGTACATCTTATACAATTTTGTATATTGGCACCGGAGATTTAATATTCAATAATAGTTGAATTGAGTGTCATTTGCCGCATTTTCATTTTTGAAAACTACTTTGTATTTTCCAAAACCAATTTTGTAAATTTTCTCTATCGATTCAATCATGAATTCAATTAGTGTTTGTGTAAGTGCTAAAGCATTTATTGGATTTCTGTTAGTCGGATCCGCACTAACCGTATCGACGTATACAACATAAGGATTTATTACAATACACACAATGGTATTGTAATAATTTGGGATTGATATCTGGTTTATGATATGTATGTCATCATTGGTATCTTTGATGTTTCCTTTGTCATTACTTTTAATTCGCTCTTCCTTTTGCGGACTTCCTGCCGTCTCCTCTGCTTTGCCCCCACCCCCACGGAGCCACACGCCATGGTTTTCCGCATAACCGGACCCACAGCAATTTGCCTTTTATTTCTCTTGCGTGTAATAAGTGTTAATAAATGAGGTAATATAGTTTCTTTTACCATTTTTAGGGTTCCGTATCAAAGGGTAACACGGGACCCTATTACTAAGACTTCGCTGTCCGTCCGTCCGTCATGTCTGTCCGCCTGTCACCAGGCTATATCTCATGAACCGTGATAGTTACAAGGTTGAAATTTTCACAGATGATGTATTTCTGTTGCCGCTATAACAACAACAGAATAAAATAAATATTTAAGGAGGCTCCCAAACACAACAAATGTGATTTTTTCGCTAGTTTTTGCTCGATATTAATAACGGCAACAGGTAGACGATTGAAATATTCACAGAGTATTTAGTTATATATTCACTTTAAAAATAAATAATTAAATTAAAATAAAACAAATATTTAAGTGGGGCTCCCATACAACAGACATGATTGCGCGAGTCCGACGCGCACTTGCCCGGTTTTTAATATTGATTTCTTATGTAATTAATAATTTTAAATCACTTTGTTGGCGAACATAAACCACGCGGTTTAAAGATGCTGCCACATCTGAGTTTTAACTTTAAGCTAATCAGGGGTGCCACAAGAAGAACTTTCGCTTGAATTTCACTTCACTTTCAATGCACCTTGCCGCGACCGCTTTTAAATGTTTAAGATACTTTTAATGAAAATGCATTGCAGCGTACCTATTGTATAAGTTGTTGCAGAAGCATAACTGCGAAATATGTGTTAAATTGATGAAACTGGCTGATGAAGTACAGTGTTCTTCTTCTTAGTATTTAATACTTAATAAAAATTTTGACTACGTCAATAGTAATTTAAAACTAAAAGCACCTTCATATAAATTCTTTACTTTAATAAAAATCTATTTTGATATTTTTATAGTTCAAACATGCATAATCGTCACAGCCAAACTAGATATACATATGCAGACTGGTTTTCGATACTTGTTATGGACACAGGAATCACCTGCTCAATGAGTTTGTTCTGATTTTAATAAGGAAGAATAATAAATGACTAACAGGTAAAATTGTAAGTAGTAAAAACTCAGTATCTAATGTGAACATACTCAAAGAAATTGGGATTATGAAAAAAAATTAAAAATTTCAAAAAAAAACTTTTTTTTTACTTTAGTTTATTTTTAGTGATTTTAGTGTAATTTTAGTTGGGGAACAAGGAAATAACTTAGTTTCAAGAATCCTTAATTTTTGAAATTATCTGATTTCAAGTTGAAAGTCCTATTAATTTATGACTCCCTTACAATTGTGAATGCCTCCGCGTGGTGTTCCCTGTGTACCAATTAAACATATGGAATCGGAACGGATTCGAGCGGCGACTTAGAATTTCATTATTCCTAAGATAAGCCTTATAATATCCTGCTCAATGTAAGCACATGTATATGCTTTAAAAAGTCATATATTTTAAAAGAATTTTTTTATTTGGGCAGCGATAAACTACCTTAACAACTTTTGTCGAAAATTCATGTCTGACAGTGAAATCAAAGACCCATTAAAAAAAAACAAAAATTATAATAGTTCAAAAATCGTTGTCTGATTTTTATTCTTGTACCCTTTAATTAAAAATCAAAAATAAATATAATTGATTTTATTTCAATAAATATAAATATTGGATAAAGGTCCATTTGGTCTCCCAGAAAGAAAGTGTACCATTCCGTAATGATTTTTTAACTAAATATTGAATTTATAATCATTATTTTCAGTCGCTGATGCTAATAATTAAATATGTATCCAAAAATGCCTTATGTTACGCCTGTTAAATACATAGAGACTTGCTAAAGACTTGCAAGTAAGCTAAATAAATGTATCTAAGTACATATATGTATATACACACATCCCAAAACCTGCATTAATGCTCTGGGAGCAGCCACTCAGCAATTGCTATCTTACTTTCTCAATTGTGAGAGTAAAAGGGAGCTGTTGCTATATATTGTTTGGTTAGTAATACTACAATATATAGGTGCGGCAAAGCTGCTAGACTTGTCGGGTAAACTTTTTATTTTGGCGGGCAATAAATTCAAATTGTTTTGCTTGGAAACTGCAAAAAAAAAAACTGACAGAAATGCAATTAATTTGCATTTAACTTAATATCACACACTGTAAATAATCAATTATGCTACTGAAAAAAAAAAAAAAACCAATAATAATACAGAACAAACTTTAGACTAATATATTCTTGCGTGGTGTCTACCCTATGTTACTAAGTTCGAAAACGTTTGTGAAAATACCATAAAAATCAAATCGCTCGAAGTTCTGTGGCATGGTGAAATTTTTGAGCGATTTGGCAAATGACTAGTAGCCAAATCGCTAGCGAATATCCATGAATATCCGTTATAAATAAATAAAAAAATGTAAAAGGATTTTGTGCTAAATTTGCAGTATACTTTTAGGCTGCTAATTGTCAGATGGCTTTAAGCAAGAATTAATACTAAAGCTTACGATGTTTATCGACTAATCAGATATGATTAGTGCTTTAGGTAGGTCTTGAAATTTGCTTCTCGCTAATTGAAGTCTTGCATGATAAATTTGAAAAGTCTGCATTAAATTTGCGTAAAGTGATTCAGACTTCATTGGAAGTTTTTTGTCTTTTTGCGCCCGATCGCGGTAATTTTCGTACATCATTTTGGTTTTTGAATTTGTTTATTTCATAATAAACTGTTTGACGCGATAAATGGATATTGGCATTGAACTTTTCAATTACCAGTTAATATCAGTTAACTGATCCGTGTTATTTTATTTTATTGTCTTTATTTTTTACATTTGAATTTTAAGTGAACGCACACAGCTTAAAGAGAGAAGGGTCAGTTGGCCTTCAGTTACAAAAACACATGCGAAAACTAAAATTAGGAGCTTGTCAAAATAATTGTGCCTAAAGCTTAGTACTGAGATCGACGAAATTTTTTGATAGCCAAATTGCGGTAAACATAATCATCGCAAAATTCTTAAATGTGAAATTTATTAGATGAAAATGCCACAAATAGAGTATTCTTTTTTCTGTTTTTTGAAGTAAATTAATAAATGTGTATATACTTCAGACAGCTGTCTTTGGTTTATTAATGAATGTCCTCTCGCTCTAAGTTTGGAAATGTAATTTTATCTAACAGCCTCGAGTTTTCGGACGACAGCATGATCAACGGAATGCAAACGCCGTACTTCATTGTTGGAGATGATGCATTCCCATTGAACAAGCGCATCATGACACCACGCAAGAGTAAACTAGTCTAATACTTGTTCCGCATTATTAGTGGTTTTTTTTTTCAGTAGCATAATTGATAATTAACAGTGATATTTAGTTAAATGCAAATGAATTGAATTTTTGTGACTATTTTTTGGTGGTCTCCAAGCAAAACAATTTGAATTTGTTGCCCGCCAAACTGAATAGTTTATCCGACAACTCCAGCAGCTGTACGCCACATATACGATAGTACTTAAATGGAAACCTAAACAAACGATACGCGGTGAATTGCCACCTAACCGAACTAAAATACTTAAGGTTGCAATAATTGCTATTAAATTATAAACTAATTATTTTTAGCTTTGTTTTAATGAAAATAGCATCATGCTATTTACCTTAAAACTAAGTTCGAGAATATTCTTTAAAAAAATGTCATCAGTGAATTGCAAATAGCTTGGCTGTCGGCTGTGAATGGCAAATTCAACTAGTGATTTGATGGTTGGTTTAGTAAAATACTAATTTATAAATTAAAACATATGCAATGGCTAATTGTTTAGATGTAAATTAATCAGAAATTGTACACCCTATCTGCACCGATAAGCCTTTTTATTTACAAAAAAGTGCATTTTAGAGGCGAATTTAGTCAAATCACTAGCTCAATTTCAATTTCAATTGTGTCATGGTGAATTGAAATTGAAGTGAAATTCAAGCGAAAGTAATTCTTGTGACACCCCTGATAGACTAAAGACTTTGCAGGCATGTTCTTCTTGATGCGCACATTGTTTTTAGAAAGAAACAAATGTACCGCTATGTTACACAGTTCAACAAAACATAAGTCGATAGTGTAAAGTAGGGCTTACCAAAATAATTGCCCATGACTGTACTCGTACATTGTATTTTAAATTGTCAAAAGCACTTTGAATGAATTTGGAGATAATCAGACAGGACAAATATTTTCATAAATTTTTGATATGCACGTCATACAGCAAAAAGGACGAGCACTTATTCGCTGCATATGCAACCGCAAAAAAATTGCAAAAATGCGACAAGTGATAAAGTTATTTTCGACGAAAAACCGTTGATTTTTTTTTTTTACATATACAAATATATATGAATTGTTGATGAAAAAAAAGGGTTTAGAGAACAAACTAATAAACTACAATAAATACAAATCAAACAAAAACAGATAGAGTAGAGCTAGACTACCAGTATCATTAGTGAATATTGCTAGCGACTGTCTTTTGTTTTTGCTGTTTTAATAACTTTTGACTGCGTTGGCCAAAACGAAAAACTACATATTTTTGAAACCTAATTAAAAGTTTTTTTCAATATGCGAAAAAACAACTACTTTAACTATGCTAAGCTTTACTATTTGACTAAATTTAAGGAAGCAGCAACTTATTAGTGACGTAATGTGAATTAATTTTAAATGTTGATGCAACCAATTAAAAGACCTCTAGTTGAGGTTAAAATCATAGTGCATACAGAAAAAAAAGCCATTTTAAAAATAGGTTTGAAATTATGGTTTTTATCCGAAGGCGTACTTAAAAATCTGTAGTACGATTCGTACTAAATTTTCTTGAATTAAGAAAAATAAATAATAATAAACGGGATAAATTTATAAATCAAGCGCAGAAATACTTAAAATAAGTATAAAAACCCTAATTCTAAGTACAAATCTGTACTCAACTCATGTACTAATGTCTCAGAATGTCAAAAAAGGCCTTTATGACTTGAAATCAGTAGAAAATTTTCGAATCAATATCTGAGATAAGCAAAAAATCTGAGAGGAAAATACAATTTACTCTCGCAGCTATCAAAATTTCTTCGCACCGACAGTAAATACGAAAAGTCATAGGTTGTGCTTCGGCAAGTTCACACATATCGGGTGCCGGTTAGCCGAGGTAGTTAAGACGATGACACTTCCCAGTGCCGTTCGGATGTGTCCCTGGTTCGATGCCAGTTTTCTCCACCACAGAAAATGTTTATAAACGGTGAAAATACAACAAAATTAAATTAGAGTTTTCTAAAAATAAAGCAAAAATACAAAGAAAAAAAGAAAAAACTATAAACAAGAAGAACAAGAAAGAAGAACGAGAATTTTGTACTCCGTTTAAGAAAATCCGTACTCAACATACTATTGATACTGCTATGGATCAATTCAAGTACGGAAATCCTGGATTTTTTATTATCAGTGTACATACTTACTGCTTCTCAAAAAAAAAAACCGATACTACAAAACAAATTTATTTCGATAGAACTGCTTATTTTATATATGAATTTTATCTGGCTCAATGATATTTTACATATTTTTTTAACAATGCGAATGGATTATAATAACGAAAACTTTTAATTGTGTGTGTGTTACACGTGTTTCGAACTTATATTTTGCTTCTCAGAAAAAAACGCGTTGTGCATCATATGAATTTCTATATATCCAATGAAAAACACGTTCACTCTTCCAAGCATGATATATCTGTTGCATTCTTGCAGGTGCTGCTATCGATATCGATTGGCGTCGAGCTGCGAACCAACTTGCAACTACAATGTGCAAAACATTTTGACGACTTATTGGCCAGAATGTCAAAGAATGCACAAAGACGCGCCTTTTTGCCTCTGGAAGCCCACTAGAAGCGCAAATCGTCAGGCCCCACGTCAAGCGGTACAGCAGCGTCCTTCTGACGCCTGATGCTGAACAAGCTGAAGTGCTCTTACAGACGCACGATATTGCTAAAAATTGGGCTAACCTTTCGTCACTTTTTCAAATGGATCTACCTCCCGCCCGTTTACTATGGACGGATCATCAGAAGTCCAGCAATCCCTGGACCACAACAACATTTGCAATCGCACACTTAAGGTTTTGCCAGAGAGCACGATCCACTTCCTGACATTAATTTTCAAAGCCATAGTTGTGGTGCAGCACTTCCCGGAAAGGTGAAACCAAGCAATCGTAACGGTGATCCACAAGCCTGGCAAGCCGGAACAAGATCCCGAATCCCACTGCTCTATCAGTCTCCTGCCTTCGCTATCGAAAATATGAGAAAGACTGATTGCCGCCAGAATTATGAATATCGCCGAGTCTCGGAATCTCAACATATTCATGAATTATACCACGTAGTCAATAGCAGTGAAAAAGGTGGAAAAGCGAATTCGTGTGACAGAGTTCGCAAATGTTTCCGGCTCGCCTCGTCGGCAACTGGGGTGGGTGATTTATCCGCTATTCGTTTCAATAGTCTGACACTAATTAGATTACAATTTTAATAACACATTTATTTTATTAACAAACTTTTGAGTACTTTGATTGTTAGTAGAAAGAAAAAAGTGAGTTATTCGCATGACGACTCTGTCACACGCACAGAGCTTCGTCAGTGTAGAAAAGAATCTCTCCGAACCCTTTGATACCTAATGAAGTACATCCTACTCCGATGCTCATACGCAGAAAGAATGTCGAGTTGGCAAGGCGTGAAAAAGAGTAACGTCTTATGGGTCTAGCGATGAACGAGTACAAAACGTAGTACTTGGTGCTCACTCGTAAACCATTGTTGCGTTTTGGACGGTATGTGAGGATGGAGAACTTCAACTTCAGTGCTGTAGAAAACTCAATATAAATGGGAACAAACATACCCAGCAAACAACGTCAGACTGGACGTCAGAAAAAGAATCACATTGCTAATCGATGTTACTTCAGGCTCAGCAAGCAAATTATAAGTAGAGACCTGCTCGCAGTACGAAGATAAGAATCTAGAAGATACTGACAGTACTGGTCGTGCTGTATACCGTAGAAGCGTGGACCACGTCAACATCAGATACAGCGTCTTTCGGAGTGTTCGAGAGAAAAATTTTTGTTCGAATTTTTGGCCATATTAAAGTTGTCGATGAGTTTCGAATCCGTATGATCTACGAGCTGTATGAGCTCTACGAAGATATGGACATAGTCCTGCTTATCCCAGTGTCCATCTTATCTCAGTGGACAGTAGAGTTCGCTCACGGAAGGTTTACATGGGGAACCCAAACTTAATTAGTGTCCTATTGACAACATTAGCGACCGAGCATGCATTTTAAAAATCAAGTCTGGGAAGGTCTCCGCAAAATTGGTACAAACTTGCGGCCATAACCGATAAATGCTTGTAGCGTCACATAAGTAGGTACGTAACTATATGATTAAAGATTGTTGATTGGAAATCATTTTGAAAAAAAATACAAAGAAGACCACTAGACTTTCTCATTCGACATCACTGCCAATTTATTATTGAACCGTTACAATATGAGCAGAATATATTCATATAAATGTAAAGCAATTGTTGTGGTATACTATAGCAAATCCTCTGTATGTAAAATTCTACATGTCATGCCGTGTTTCGAATTAGGTCAATCATGAACATACTGCGTATGGAATTGTTCCCTGATTATTATGGATGTACGTAAAGTGTAATTCTACATAGAGCGGCAGCATTGCTATGCAATGTACTACATTGTGTAGAGTACTATTACACGCAGTATCGAATGAATACTTCATTCCTTTCGAAACGAAGCTCTTCGGCCGTATTACTTAGTGCAATGCATGAAGTAGCTACATACAGCAAATGTATTATGCATCCAACGGCAACTGGTTGGTTTAAGCAGATTATATACAACAGGTACTTTCAACAGGCTGTTACATACATATACGGGGTGTGTTAAAAAAAAAATGGATCTGTTTTGTTCCCTTCAAAGTAATGTCCTCAGATATAACACACTTGTGCAAGCGCTTTTACAAATGCTGAAAGCACTTCTGATATACGCTTTTTGGTATGACCTTAAGCTCTTGCAGCGCTGCGGTCTTTATTTCATCAATCGTGGCAAAACGCCGTCCATTCATTTGTCTTTTCAGTTTTGGGAACAGGAAAAAGTCGTATGGGGCCAAGTCCGGTAAATATGGTGGATGAGGCATGTTATCGGTTGTAGCAACCAACCTGGCCGTTATCATGAGTGCGCGTCTGGCTGCAGCTTTTTGCTCATCGCATCTCAGGCAGGTTCGAACTCCAAACTCAATAATCCAATTCGTATTCAAAACCGACCGATAATCGCGAACCGGACAGCTGATTGGAGTATCGGGTGATATATATATATATATATATATATATATATATATATATATATATATATATATATATATATATATATATAGAAAACAAGTTACTTGACAGTTTAAAAAAAAAAATATAAACGCCATAATTAGACTTACAATTTTAAAGTGCTATTGTCCAGTTTTCCAGTATCCTCGCCGGTTATGCCGTTTAACAATTTTTTACAGGGGTGTCTCGCTGCAATAGTTGTGGTTATGATTAATCACCGAGTGAATATATGGGCAACACTAGGAATATTAAAACGTGCTGCTCATTTATTTGGGTTGCCTTGTGTAGGTTTTCCTGTTTACAAAAAAAAAAAAAAATTTTATTTTTTTTTATTATTATTAATTTACAATCTTTAATAAGAAAATAAGTAAGTTAGTTGAGAGTTCATAATATAACAGAAATAGCTGTACTCCAGTGAGAACAGCTATTATATTCAAAATTCTATAATTAAGAGTTTATTTACAATATATACAAAATTTAATCTCTAAAAGGTAAATCTAACACAGGATTTCTTTTAAGTCTTCGAGTTGTATCGCTATTATCTAGTAGGCCTATTGCCAAAACATTTAAATGATCATGTAGTCTTTCAACATACCTTGTGCTTATTCTACGTATTTCATCTTTAATGTATGGAATATTTAAATCTTTGTGAATTTGATCATTAGCCACAAACCAGGGGGCGTCAACAATAAGTCTAAGCGTTTTGGACTGATATCGTTGAAGAGTTTCAATATTTGTCAGTGAATATTGTGTAAAGGACAGGTCCCAGAACACTGCCCTGTGGAACACCAGCATGGATACTATATAGTTTCGATGTTTTTCCTTCCATTTGAACATAAAAGTGTCGATTGCTTAGATACGATTTCAATAAGAGGAAAAATGGAGCAGGAAGCAGTTTTTTTTTTGTATATAACATGCCTGACCTCTCCTAACCCAAACTGATGTTCCGGTATTATATGGTATTCATCCAAAATCTACTCATAAGTATTCTTTCGAATACTTTGGAGAATGTCACCAGCAAGCTAATAGGACGGTAGGACGAGAGAATGTTTTCAGGCTTATTTGGTTTTGGAATCATTATCACCTCCGCACATTTCCATTGTGTAGGAAAGTGATCCAGCCTCAAAATCTTCCGTCTATTTATTGATTCAGTTTTGCGAATTCTTCTTTGATTTCAGACACAGTAATTCTTCGACTTGGCATGCACATTTGACAAGGTACATCCAGAAACTCTATTATTTCAGTATCTTCAGGCGCAAGATTTGAATTTGGTTGAAATGTTGAGTGTAAATGTTGTGCAAATGCCCCAACCTTAGCTTTGGCGGTTTTACACCATTCTCCATTATGATTACGTATAGCAACATTTCGTTTTGCAGGTCGTTTAAAATATTTGGTAGCTCTCCAAAGGCTGTGTTCATAGTCTTTCGTGTTAGGATCCAGACTTTTGAAAAACTCTGCATTTGCTTCATTTCTTACTTCGTGCAAGCGTTTTTTAAGTTGGAATGATGCTGTATTGTACCTAGTTTTATCTGCTGGACATCTACTGGTTTGCCAATTTTTCCGAAGCTTTCGCTTATTATTTATAAGGTTCCTAAGCTCAGCTGCTATAAAAAGAGTATTCGCTGTAGCACTTTTGGCTGGTGCAGTACACAGCAGACCTGCTGCATGTATAATGTTTGTAAATGATTCCACAGCCGTATCCACTTCTAAAACAGTTTTGAGAGATATATTAGTATTTAGTTTCGCATCTATCCAATCTTGAAATGCTAAAATATCTGTCCTAGATGTGACAATTTTATATTTATTTGATAGTGCTGGAAGAGCAGTGCCATATGTAGTTATAATTGGCGAATAGTCTGAACTTAGGTCATAGTTGTCCGAAATTTCCAGATGATGCCGTGGTATTCCAAAATAAACTGCAAAATCCAAAAGATCCGGTATTTTGCGGGGGTCTGATGGCCAATACGTTGGTTTTCCCGTAGACAGTGTTAAACAAATTATTGGTATTTATGCATTTGTATAGCTCCTTTCCTTTGAGATTTGCTAACCTTGATCCCCACAAAGGGTGTGTGGCATTATAATCACCACCAACAATAAATTTACAACCAAGTTTTTTGAAAAAGTTACAGTAATCTTGTTCTTTGAAACAAAATCGTGGTGGAAAATACACTGTACAAACTGTAATATCAAATGACAAAAAAAAAAAAACTTGAATTTGTTATTATACTCCGTCCAGGACGGATTCGTCACTAACATCTTCTGGGCCTTCTGTGAAGAACTTGTACCATTTATACACTTGTCAAAGGCCATAGTCAATATTTTCAGTGCGTTGGAGCACTTTGTATTATTTTTCAGACAAAATTTAATACAGATTTTTTATGCTTTTGTTTGCTATTGCAAAAAATCGCCAAGCACACAAAAACATTTTGTATCTGTGCAAAACAAACTAACAATAAAAATGGCTGCTGATCCATGTCAGCATTTGTTGGGAACATGTGTACCAACATAAAAACAAAATCGGATATCGAATGTGCGTAGCCTGCGAAAATTAAAAGGTCCTATTTTTTATAACACACCTCGTATATAACTATTCATATTTTATAATGAAATGTGATTCAGAAATTAAAACGGAAAAGTATTGCATCATAAAATTAATGTGAAAATTTCAGTTCAGTTCAGGCTTTGGTTGCATTCTGTTTACGGAGAAAAGTCATCAACTTTAATAAGTAAATGGTAGAATGTATGACTTTGCGATTTTATATAGTGACGCTAACTGGTTCTAAAGGTGTCAGCGTATGCATATACAGTGAAAACTGTCTACATTGGACACTGTCTACATTGAAAATACTCGTACTCGTATATTCAAATAATTTTAAATGTTTCCTTCTCTGTCTACACTGGACATTGGACATTTTTTGTTGAAATTTTTTTGTGCATAGTCCTTTAAAATATTCCGCCTGCACTAAACACAACATATTCTGTACACTTTTACTGGCAAATTTTGTTTTATTTTTTGTTTTTTTTTTTTATTTTTATATAACTGTCCGTGTTCGACAAAATTTTCATTCTTATAACTTGGAAACAAATATTATGCAACACTTGTGTCAGCTGATTCAATAAATTTCTGAAGAACTGCCAACCTGTGCAAAGCGTAATACAAAATATATATTCAAAGGTTTTCGTTGATATTATATATCATATATATATTTTTTTTTTCTGAACTTGGTCTTCAATTTTAGGAACTGATTATGCTATCGATTCAAAATGGGAAACTTGGGATATTGGAATTAATTGTTGTTGAGAAAGGTACTCAAACAGCAACTTTATTCTGTATTGACAATACCGATATACAGCCAATCAGCCATATATAGTGAAAGATCTAGTACAGATTTGCTGGTAAAGTTCACTTTCACAGACTTTGCATGGTTCTGTTAAATTTTTCATTTTTTTTCCATTCATGGATCCTAGTTATAGCTACTTGAAGCATATTTGTGCTTATCTGCTCTTTTTCACCAACAGCTAACAGAGCTGTGCCATCAGCAAATGTAGCAATTATGGTATTTCCAAATAGAGCATTGGGACCACTATTAAGGGGTCGGCGCTCAAACTGTTACCAACTTCACGCTGCTGTAGCAATCAAACGGCTAATGACAGCGCGCTTTTGTTTTGTCAAGCGTCAGTTTGTTATGTTGTTTACAAGCCCATGGAAGCGTTTCGTTTTACGTCGCAGATAAATAATGTTATCGAAATGGAATTGAAACGCAACAGTGTCATTGCTATGTATTTGGCTGGAAAATCGCAAGCCAGCCATTGTCAACGAGCTACTTCATTTACGTGTGAACAAACGGTTTGTGTATCGGACCATTAAACGTTGCAATGATACTGGTAGCATAAGAAAAACGCCATGGAGGTGAACATCCAAGAACAGCAACATCGGCAGAAATGGTTAGAAAATTGAAGGCCAGAATGCAACGTAATCCACGACAAAGCAGAGTTCAATTGTCGAAAAATCTCAAAGTGTCTGCTCATAGCATGGGGCCCATAAAATGAGCTACGATTGAAGCCCTACAAAATACAAAAAGTGCAAGATTTAACACATGTACACAGGGCAGTTTGCCTAGCAATAGCAAATATGTTAAAACACATGCAAGTTAGTGGCGAGCTTGAAAATGTGGTCTTTTTTGATGAAAAAATGTTTACGGTTCAGCAATATGTAAACAAACAAAACGATTTACGATTTAAAGTGCAAATCAAAAGACAATTTAGACCAGCGAATTGCTATGTGAAAGTAAGTGCTTGCATCAGTTATGGTTTGGGCCGCGGTAACTGCCACAGGATACTCACCACGTTTTCATTAAACATTGCGGGTAAAAGGTAAATCAACAAATCTACCGTGATAAGATTTTAAACGATGCTTTGTTACCTTGGGCACGTGTAAACAATTTGGTAGAAACCATTGGATGTTTCAACAAGACTCGTCACCATCCCATAAAGCCAAAGAAACCCAACGTTTTTTACAAAATAACTTCATTTCTTCACAACAATGGCCAGCAGATTCCCCAAAGTTAAACCCAATAGAATTTTCCATAAGGTCAACTCTGGAGGCCAAAGTATCAGCTAAATACTATGAGATTAGTCTTCGCCTAGAATGGAACAAAATACCATCATACCAAATTCGTGCAGTGTGTGAATCCATCCGGAAAAACTCGATGCTATTATTCGAACAATTTTAAATAAGCAATTTTAAAAACTTCTGCTAGGTATTCCGAGAATGCATTAGCTTTTTCACAGCTGCTTCTAGCCCATTGATTGTTTGTCATTCTTACTGGTGCAGTTTGAAAAGTACATATTTTTAAGTTACGTGCGTATTTTCACAAGGAGTAATTTGTTGCCCGAAAACTTGAAAGCGAGGTTAGATTTTTACTAAAGATCTCATTTTTTAATATTTTTATTAGTTGACTCAGCTCTTTTGGTAATTTATTAAGCCTTAGCTTATCCGGAGGATATCTTGTTTGCTGTCAGCGTCTACGAATTGTTCGCTTTTCTGCAATCATTTTGTATATTTCTGGAGGAAAATGATTTTTGGTTATGTTTTCCTTGAAAGTGGGTATGCTACTCCATGCTGCAAGTTGGATATAATTTGTTATGCTGCAAACTTCGTTCTCCAAGTCTTCCACTGTGTTAATAGTGTCAGACAATTCAACGCGTTCGTCTAGAACTTTTCGAAAAAAAACACCCAATCTGTAAATTTATTGGTCAGAAAGGGTTTCTAATCAACCAGTGGCATAGGTTCGAACAGCTGCATCTACACGGGTGAATGATCCGAGTTTACTTCATACCCGTCTTCTACAACGATGTTGTTGGAAGAAATTTGTTTTGTAATATAAAAATTTATTAGATTTTATTTTGGTCACTTGGCCAATATGTCGGTTTTCCTGATGATATATAGTCACAGCCGGTTTCTTGGATAGCTTTAAGCAGATCCCTGCTTTTAGCGTTAGTAAGACGAGAAATCCAATTGATGTGCTTTGCGTTGAAGTCACCTCCCATTTAAAGCGGTATTTATTACTATTAATTAGGTGTTTGTATGTGTCACGTTTGATTGTGGAGGACTATATACTGCTGTGAAGGAAAGCTTTGTATTCTGTTCCATTAAAGTCGTTATAGTCTTCATAGTTGGGCGAGTTCATCTTTTATTACTATAGCACTGCCCCCTCGAGCAGAATTGCATGGATGTACAGTGTGATATACGTTATAATTTTTTAGTTTTAGGTAGGTCTGATTGGTGAAGTCCGTTTCGGATATCAAACACACGTCTAGAATTTTTTATGTTTAAACACATTTTTTTTTCTCTTAGTTAATTTCTTATCGAGTGGTGCATACAATTTTTCTTGGTTTTAATTGTTTTCGGTGTATTATCTATCGTTGCTGTTGGTGCAGGCCTTTGGGCTATTTTTTGAAGCTCTTTTGCAACTATACACCCACGATAGTTTGATGGATGTTTTTGACGACAGTTGCGACATATTGGTTTTTGAGAGCTGAGTTTAGTGCAATCAACGCTCTTATGCCTACCAGCACATTTTACGCACGGCGATGTACCGCAATAACTTTATCCTTGACATATCTTACATTGCGGTATAAGTGTTGATATTAGGACATGCTCAATCGTAACTATACAGTTGAATATAGTTTTTATGTCATACGAGTATATTTTGTTGACGTCTTCGAAATACTCGAATGGTAGCATAAATATATCGAGTGGATTTTTTGTACCCCACTTAGTCTTATTAGTTGCACTCAATGCCTTCAAGCCGAGTGCTTTTAGATCGGCTGCAATTTCGCTGGATTTATAGGAGTGGTGAATGTTCGTGACAACAACTTTTATTGGTCTCAACTGTTTGTTTTCATAACTATGCCATGCGATTAGCGATGTCGTAAGCCTTTTTCTGATTGCTCTACAATTTTCTACTTCAAACGTGGTATACACGGCTGACGCCATTGTTTAAAATTTTATATTGAAGTCATTCTTTGCAGCGTTCTTTAAAGACTATAGCAGGGTAGGAAATTCTATATCTCCGGACTCCATAATTAGGCGAGGATGTTTTGACTTTATATTAGTAGATTTTTTCATTCGAAAACCTCACACTTGGTGACTTGCTTTCTGCAGCCACCAAATTTTTAACTTTATGCTTTGCGGATTTTTTAGTTTGAGCAGGCTTTAAGCTAGGACTAATACTAAAAATTGCTAGGTGTATCGACTAACCAGATATGATTAGTGCTTTAGCATTTGCCTCTTTGTGTTCGCTTTCCACAGGACAAAGTTAAACTCGGGCTCCCACAACTCCGACAACTCTATCCTTGGCTAATTGTTTGTTGTGATGTAGTTTTTACTCAGACGAGTTGGCGGCGAAGGTAACAACAGGTGGCCCCTTAGTCCTCCAGAACTCTCTGATGCACACGGTTCACCACTTTCGTTAGTTGCATTATTTACTGTTGTGAAACATTTTTTATGTATCGAATTTTTTTTTTTAATATTTAAGCGCCCTCTTTTTTTTTTTGTCTATACGTTAGAATTGTTACGATGTCACGATGTGTGCAAGGGTTTTAACACCATTGCTCTTGCTAGATGAACTATTTTTTGTGCAAGTATTAAATCTTGTACTTTTTGTATTTTGTAGGGCTTCCATCGTAGCTCAGTTTTTAATATGTACCCCATGCTACGAGCAGACACTTTGAGTTTTTCCGCCAATTGAACTGCGCTTTGTCGTGGATTACGTTGAATTCTGGCCTTCACCTTTCTAATCATTTCTGTCGATGTTGCTATTTTTGAATGGCGTTCCTTGGCGTTTTTTGATGCTACCAGTATCATTGCAACGTGTAATGGTCCGATACACAAACAATTTGTTCACACGTAAATAACGTGGCTAAACACAAAGCAATTCCACTGTTGCGGTTGAATTATATTTGATAACGTCTTTTAACTGCGACATAAAACGATATGCTTTCTTAGGCTTGTAAACAACATAACAGACAGACGCTTGACAAAACAAAAGCGCGCTGTCATTAGCCGTTTGATTGCTACAGCAAGTGAAGTTGGTAACACTTCGAGCGCAGAACACTGTATATAAGATGATCAGTATATATGACATCAGTCTGGCCACCAGATATAAAACATTAGTAGAGGAATCACAGCTGATATTAGCGATCGTTAGTTTATATTTTTGAGAAGACGCTATTTAATATTTTTTAATCGACTTAGATTGCAGGTATCGACATTGTACATCATCCTATCATTTGTACTTTTCGAGTAAATTATGTTTTATCTTTAATGTATCATATAGTCGGGTTGTCACGAGTATAGGAAACATTTCTTATTATCAATAAATTCTTGACTTATTGTAATATAAATGCATTGTTTCTGCAACAAATGTTATAACTTCAATTGCCACATTAAAATAACATGAAATAACGTGTGAAATAAGTTAGCTTACACATATTTAGTACAAAAAGCCAAAAGTGTTGACCTGAGGGTGTTTGATAAAGCTTTGAAATATGCAAAAATTTCATAGAATTGCAAGTGGCCTGGATTGAGCTCAGGCATTTGCTAGTCAAATATTACCCTCAGTCACTATATACTTTCGTCTCTTAACACTTGAAGGGGCTGCAGTTATGCACAAACGCATTGCAACACTGTAAACTAAGCACCAAAGCCGAAAACTTTGCATCAAATAAATCCCAACTGTTAAAATAATTGCAACAAATTTGAAGTTTCCTGATTATCCTTGCATTGTGAAAGACAATAGTAGGCATGAGTACAGTGAAGAGTATAGAAGAAGGCAGCATTGTACGCCTTTGGCTTACTACTCCATGCTTGAACACAATTTCCCAAACACTTGTTAAACATGCAAAAAGCACTCAACGCAAGCACAGGACAATGCGCTGAGAAAAGCTAAAATGTAGAAGCAACGACTACAACTGCATTAAGGGGAGGAATTGAATGCAGGACGCTGCAATGTTGCGCAAACGTCCGCAGGGAGTTAGTTTATCACTTTGTTCCAAGCTGTTGTGAATTATGGTAATGAATGTCAGCGCCAACTTCCGGTCGGCGACGACAACAGTAACGACGAGGACGACGAGGACGACGACAACTCAACGCTACGCCACGCGCGATTGACGATGCCGGCCGCAAGCGACTGGCCAGCGTATACATAACTTGCAAATACGTGTACATACATATAGTATCCTTTATTAAATCTATTATTGTTCTTGTTAGCTAGTTGGTTGCCACTGCTATTGTCGTTGTTGCATTTAGCAATGACACCGAGTACAGCTTATGGCAACAGGAAATGCAACGTTTTGCCGCTACCGCTGCGGCATTGCCCCCACCAATTGCCGCTGTCATCATCATTCAGTAATAATCGCAACGTCATTCATTCGCTTTTGCATTCAACGCACGAGGGTCGATTGATTAGCAATCTATCTTGGTAAGAAAACAACATTTTCTTAGCCAAAATATATATGTACATCTATCTCAGCTATATTCTCTTCATTCGATGTTTAATATTATTTATGCTTTCAAGTGCGCCCACAACAATTTCGAGCGAAACGTCGAGCTGCTCGTTCGACTTGATCTACAATGTGAATCGCACTTTAGAGCACGACAGAGATAGACGATATTTTTTCTTTATTCTTGCAACTGTAACCAACGGAACCGAACGATACAAAAACAATTCACAAAATTGAGAGCACTGAGAGTAACACTGTGAGCTTTATAAGACAGAGAGTAATTGCAATTGGTCGAGGGCGTTACCAGCTTTTTACCGACCTTAGACGCAATATTTAAGAAAAAAATTACATTTGTCCGTGATCCCATTCTTCCCAACAAAAAAATCTAGCGAAAATGTTGTGTTTAAGAGAAAGAAAAGGGGTGTGAATGATCTACGTTTGACTATATATATATAGATATTAATAATTATCACCGATAAATCTGGATTTCTGTAAATATAAAAAACAAACATGTTATTGATACAACCAATTATTGAATTGATCACAATGCGACTCAACGTAATTTCAGCGTTCACTTAAAGCTGATGTCTTCGTAGAAGTCAAGATGAGTTGGATTACTTTTTAAACTTTCGGTAAATCCAATCAAAGTTTGAAAGCAAGATCAAAGAGTTGTCAAGAAGAATTTTTAATTCAGATTAGTCGCATTCTGGAATTTCACTAGACAAAAATATATATATATATATATATATGATATATATATGATTCGATGCTCGTTTTTACCGAATTCATTGTGCTATTTTTCCTGGCAGTCGAAATTTGACTAATTTCGAAAAATGGTTGGACCAATTTTTCTGTTTTCCTTATTGTTCTATAGACTTTGAGATAAACATAGCCAGAAAATTTTTAAACTCGTTGCTATAAAACATTTGTAAACCAATTTTTGTCGCGGTAGCAGACGATTCGTCAAATTTTTTTGGAACAAGACGTTTTTGATGATGTAATCCAAATATGAATCGATGTTCAATTTCTCTACAAACACGAAGTTCTGTACTAAAGCATCCACCTCATTGTCGTTGTTTATGACTTTGAAAGAAAATGCTGTGCTGTGCATCAGTGAAATTGAGAATTTGAGCCTCCAATACATCAGTAAAATTTTTTAACTTGGAAATGATATTTTGCAGAAAAAGGGGAGCAACTGATATCGAAATTCTGTATCTTATAAAGTAAACCGTCGGCTGTACATAGTGAGAGTATATTAAAATCTTCCGAACTTTTCATATTTTCAACTTATTTCATCGATAGATTCTTCAACTGAAGCCCATTTTCAATTAACTTAATATCATTTTTTAAACATTGAGAAAAAATGTACAATTGTTCTAAGTCATAAACAAGAAAAAACGTTAAACCGAAGCTCTAATACCATTCACACGAAATTTAATTAGTATTGTAAACCATAAAAGTCGAGGTTTAAATAGGGGCTACCCCAAAAAGTGGACGGTATACGCCCACTAGAAGATGAGTATGAAGAGATGTGGTAGATGTGTAAGATGCCGCCATATAATGCATAACAGGGAGCTGTGGGTTTATATGGGGCTGCCATAAAAAGTGGGCGGGATACGCCCATTTATATATGTATATGAAGCTGTTGTCCACTAAAATCCACTGAATCAAATTTCAAGCTAATATTGATTTGAATGAAGAATTTTTTCATAAAAAAAAACACAAAATGGCACGTTGGGTTTGTATGGGGGCTACCTCAAAAAATGGGCGGGCCACGCCCATAAGTCTATGTGTGTTAAGCGGCTGTCTATTAAATGGCACCATATTGCATTTCAACCTAATATGGACTTTAATAAAGAAGTTTTCATACAAAAAGCCACAAGTGAGCAGTTGGTTAGTGTGGGTCCTACCCCAACCAGTGAGCAGGTCTCACCCATTAATGTATATGTCAAGCATCCGTCCACTGGAAGTTACCATATCAATTATTAGGTTGATATTGACTACAATAAAAAAGTTTTTCTTACAAAAAAGCCAAAAGTGGGCGGTGGGTTTAAATGGGTCTACCTCAAAAAGCGGGCGTGGCGGGTCAATTTTGACACTCTATTAAACTGCAATGAAAATAAATGTATGTGCAAACTTTCAACTGGATAGCATAAAAATTGGTCCCCAAGAATATATATACTTTATGGGGTCTACGCGAAGCCTCCATTAGTACGTTACAAACTTTCAGACAAACTGATAATACCATTTCACACTATATGTGAATGGTTTAAAAATGTACCATTCTAACACTGCTAACATTTAATAGATGATGCTACAACATATTCCATATAGGCCCAGATCGGAACACTATGATCGGAACCATGAAAATTGGCCTCATTTTTTTTTTTTATTTGAAAAAACAAGAAAGTACGGTGCAGTTGAGAGTGCTCGACTTCGAGACACTTTGTACCTGGTCTAAGGCTCGTTATTTGAACCTAAAAGTTTTCATGGTCTGGGCCTACATGGGATATTTTATTAGTATTGATGTATTTAAGATGCACCAAATTTTGCATTTCCAGATTAAGCTCAATAGTGATACCGAAAAAACTTCATACAAAAAAACGCTGTCAAACAACAATCAAAAATTTTCAATACGAACTGTTTTTCAATGAGTACTCAGATAACAAATATATTTGCTCCCGAAAATACTTTATATACTCAAAAAACAGGTGACAATGAGTGTGACCTTTTGCATTTCCGTCGGAAAACCGAAAACAAATCAATATGTGTGCACTTTTCACCTAATAAATATCTGATTTTAGTATTTCATGTTGATTTGGGAACACTTCTTTTATTTTGTTTGACATAGGGCCATTCTCATGACTTAAAAATACATAAGAAAATACTAATTGGCAAGACATGCTATTGGCGGAATAATATTGAGTAGTGCCTGTCACGACTTCACAATTGTAATAAATCCATTTTAAGTAGCCCTGGAGTATATTTTCGATATTTCGATTGTTATTGTTCAAAAATCGGTTACTTTTTGTCTGTTATTTCAAAAATTCGATTATTTTCAACTGAAATCGGTCACTTTCGTCTTATTTATCGGTCAGCTGCAAACTGCTGAAGAGGTGGACAGTCCCTTCATTTGCACAAATATAAACACATAAAAACTATAAATTAGAAAAAAAATTGTAATTCGAGCTAATCCATGAATATAATGTGCACGTTTGCATTGAAAATTTTAATACAAAATTTCAGTTTTGTTTGTTTCCACTTTGCTTTTGCTTTGGTTTATGATCGGTCGTGTTGGCAGGTATCTTTGAAATAAATTGTTAATAAATTTACTGACTCGGCAATACGAACATTGAAAACTAGGATATCGCAAGAAAAATATGAGAAATATGCTATAGGCAAGTCATGAGAACGGCCCATAGTAGTAATAATTTACAATTTCGGTAGCAAAAATTTTCATCGATCTCAGTATTAAGCTTTAGTTAACAAACAAAGTTTTTAAACATAAAATCAAAAATATGGGCATGTTTTTTGAAGGAATCTGAAGAGGATATAAGGCAGTCTAAGTATCTAAATTTCAAGGCACTATCTCTTATATATCGTTATTCATTCAGACGGTCAGACATATAGACGTACATGCGTACTGTATATCGACTCGAGTTTTGAAGTTGATCAAGAATGCATACACATAAGTCTCTTTTTCACTATTATATACATTATATACGTTTTTTTACCCTCGGATAAACAAAACATTAATTTGTTCATGGAGGGTATTTTATTGTCAAGAGCGGATACTTATCACTCCGCCCTTGCACCACCATCAATTGGCAATGTCATCGTACTATGCTCTACCAGTTTGTACACATATCTGGCTTCGGTTTTGTATTCCTCTTACGACATTGTCGCTATCCAGGCTGCTGGTGTCGTGACTGATTTAGCTATTGGCGCAGCAGCATTGGTAGTAAATCTTTTGGGGTCATTTGCTACACTTTTCCGTCTGCCTTTTCATGCGGCGAGTTTTGTCCGGTTTGCCAGCATTCATCCGCAGCTAATCAAAGAAGAAATTTAATTGCTTTCACAGCAGCAACAGATTCCTTATTTAAATCATAGAACAACATAATGCAAAGATGTATGTATGTAAGTATATGCTTTACACATAGTATATCGTAAATCGCTTATTATCGGTTAGTCAAAAAGTTTGTACACAAAATTTTATTAATTATATTTTAATCCATTCGATAGCGCTTTTACACTTGGTAGACATATAGAGATGGGCGCGTACCTAATTTTTAAGCACGGCTCAACACGAGCACGAAATTGGTATTTAGAAACACGCTCTCGCACTCAAAGCACAGTCTAACACGAAAATATTAATAATACAATTTTGTATCCTGTAAACATAGGATACACTATGTTTATTTATTTAATTATTTTGAAATCTTAGCAACTAATAAGACATTTGCTTAAAGTTAATAATACTAAAACATAATAATAATTATAAGAAAACTATTATTAATAAAAAATAAAAATAAACTATTTGGTTACAAATTAGAATGTCGAATTGTTTTGCGAATGGAACTTAAGGATGGACCTGGAGATATTGAATTTGAGCGATAATTAACTACCTGTGATTCAATAACGGCGACTGAAAAATCACTAATATCAGTTGCTACCCGATATTGTAAATGTTAGTGATTCTTACTAGTGTCACTGTGATTCATGGCGTATGAGTAATATATCATGCATATCATTAACTGATATTCAACTGATTCGTGATTTTCAGTCGCCGTGAGAGATTCGCTGACTATCGCTCAACAGATATATTGTATCAATATCAAGTGGCAACTGATATCATTGGTAAAGAATTGTAATGAGGTTATGCAACTTGGTCAATCCCGGGCAAAATTATTCAATGTTCCCGCCTCTATTCCCAAGATCTTTGTAAGGAGCCCATATGCTCTTGCGGTAGCCCAGTGATACCGACTATCTCCCACACTCTCCTCTGGTTTTTTGTACCATTTTAAGCTAATCCTCTCCAAACAATGGCATTACGAAGCATCATTTTGACAACACCAAGTGTTTTCTTTAAAAGTTTTCTTAGTATCCAAGCGTGATAGCTTTTAGCGATTCAACCTTAATGGAAACCGCAAAAGAAAAGCTGTTAGCAGCCGTTAACAATAGACTACAGCCGTTGCAATATATAATCCCGTCAAAACAAATGAGAAGAAGCTTTGGAGTAATTTTTATGCTATGGATGCAACGTATAAACCTAAGGTCACAGGAACCCCACGCGGATTGGTTGAGGTGGAACGATATTTAGGTGAAAATATCATTCCTCGAAACTTCGACCCCTGAAAGTGGTGGCATGCTAATACCCAAACCTTAAAGAAGTCACACGTGAAAAGCTATGTTGTCTGGGATCGTCTGTACCATTGACAAAGTAATAGTTTTTTTTTGCTTTTCATTTTTTTTTTTTTGTTTGCAGCGATCGTAGTAGCAGTTAAAAATCTCAGTGATTTGAAAGTCACGAAAATCACTGTTACTCAAAAATCACTGATAAGCTCATCTCTAGTGGCAACTGATATTAGTGATTTGTCAGTCGCCGTGATTAAATTACAGGCAGTTGACTATCGCTCAACTGTTATATTATATCATACAGGTAGTATTCACAGTGTGAATTACAATTGCGAGTGGCAACTGATAACAGTCGTTTTCAGTCACCGTGATTGCATCACAGGCAGTTGACTATCGCTCAAAATTAAAAGCAGAAAAAAAAATATTTTATCTATTTATTATATTAATACGGAACTAATTTCTCATCACATTTTACTTAAATATAACTTTATGTTTAACAATGGATAAAAAAGGTGTATATATTCTATAGTGCCAACTATGGTTGATTATAAAAACCTATTGGAACATCTATATCCTAAATTATTCTTCCCAGGATTGACCAAGTTGTCGTACCTTTACTACAATTCTTTGGGACTAATTCCATAATACAGAATACCACAATCAGTTATAATCTTTTTGGTGCCATTTTCTGGAGAGGATTATCTTACTATGGCATAAAAAAACAGAGAAGGTAGTTGGATATATTCTCAATAATTGGGCTCCAGTAGCAGAAGAAATATTCTTTTAAAAAATTTTGGAAATTGAGGCGGGAACATGGTATTTTACGTAATCTCCTGATTTCTATATATTCCAAGTGTCATATCTTCACTACAATTCTTTGAGACTAACTCTATACTTCAGGAAACCGCCATCAGTTTCTGGAATATCTTCTTTTTGGTGCCATTTTTTGGAGAGGATTGGCTTAAAGTGACATACAAATCCAGAGGAGAGTGTTGGTTATAGTCTCAAGCATTAGGCTCTCGTAATAGAAGAAGTATTCCTTAACAAAATCTTGGGAATTGAGGCAGGAAGATGGTATTTCAGGAAGTCATCGGTTTTGTATTTATTTTAGTGCCAACTATTGCTGATTTCATTTCCGATTCCAAAAATTTACTAGATCACCTATTTTTCACATAGGCCTTCTCAGGATTGATTAAGTGCCATATCTTCACTACAACTTGTAAGGTCTAAAGACGTACTACATGAAACCGCAATGGTATGCTGAAAGAGTTGTGTTTTGATATCATTTTCTAGAGAGGATTGGATATAAAAAACCCAAGAAAATATCAGAAAGAAACATTTAATTTTCCACTTCAGTGAAAAAAACCTGTGCGTTGATTATGAATGAATCAGTAAGATCGAGCATTCTTTTGTATCGTATATAGATATTAAAATGATAAAAACGGTGGCCCATCTAGAAAAACTTAATTTTTTTCGACTCATTTTGCTTTGGAAAATGATTTGATTCGACTAGCTACCTGGAACAACAATTTTCGAGCACAAGTGATCAATTATTTGAAAATTGTCCGCATAAACTTTATATTTCAATGCGCCCCAACAAAACAATCTAGTGTTAAACCGCAACTCGGAGGTGGGCAATTGACATCTCCGAAATGGCTAATTACCCTTTATGCCAAAAAGATTGATGGTGAGTGTGGAGTTGTGACAAGTTGCACATCTTGTTGAAACCAGGATGATATCCTTCAATTCCTGCCACTGAAAAAGTCATGTCTAAACAGAGGTTGCCATTCAATGTTACGGCACGACCGGCATCATTTAAAAAAAAAAATACTCCCAAATTTAACTCCCGAATTATGTACATCACAGTACTATTCAACACAAAATTTAAATGCAGACACTATCCAGCCAATAGTAGAAATTCAATAAAACACAGGCCGTTTTATACAGACCCATAAGCCCACTATTCTAAGTACTTATCTAAATTCTTCGAAAAGATTCTCCTTCTAAAAATTAACTCATAAACACGAGCCGTCAACCCCTTTCATCGATTTGAATCGTGAAAAGCACGGCACTTTTGCTCAAATAAATCGTATCACCTCTGAGATTCGAACTGAGTTTGTGCACCGTGCAAACTTTCTCAATGTTGCTCAAACAATTGAACGCGTATGGCTCAAAGGACTCAAGTACAAAAATAACGTGTTGCTTCTCCAAAATTTACACAAGATTCTTGTGGCCTATCTCAGCAAATAGGTGTTGGCAGTACGACATTACGACTTTTTAATGGAAGAATCGGGAATCAATGCTAGTGTACCATAAGGTAGCGTACTCAGTCCTATATTATATGCTCTGTACACATCAGACATACCAACAGACAACACAGTTTCAACGTTTGCTGATGACATACAAACTCTGACCAGATCTCGCAGCTGAGTACAAGCAACCAGACTAGCAGACCACCTCACTCTACTCGAGAAGTGGCTGGCCGACTGGTGCATTAAAGTAAAAGAGTAAAAATCCCCCAGCTTCTTAACTCGAACTAATATGGTAGTCACACAAGGCCATCTTTGCATTCAGCTAGAACGTCGACTGACTCATCGCAGCACATCGCAGCCAAGATAAACCAAATAGAACTGAAGGCCAACTCTACACACTACACTGGGGTTTTGACTACAAAAAACCAATAAAACCAGTATAAATTTATGGTTGTCAGCTTTGGAGTAATGCAAGTGCCAACAACTATACAAAGATCTCAATCGAAAATTCACAAATTTATAATGATCGCATTATTCCATCAGAAAAAAGATTCAGCCACCACCCAAACCCAGTGCAAGAATCGATGACCCAATAAAGTACCCAGTGAAGAAGCATTAAGGTTTGCAAAAATAAAAATTCTCCAACCGGAAGCTTGGTAATTAGCTGATAGAATTAATATTTTAAATATTATAGTTAGTCTCTACTTGAGAAAATTTAATAAATAATTTAGTATTTGGAATAATATTATCGCTGTATTTTATATCTAGTCTTCATTGATTTTATTTTGATTGTTTTTTTTTTTTTTTTTTTTTTTTGGACTAGTTCACTTATTGCAGCAATTGTTTTTATCTATGTTGGTTATTGTTTGAAAATTGATGAATTGTAGAAACTCTTGTTTGACTCTGGAGTTGCGTGAATTTGGGATCAAAACTAACACACACTGTTGAATTTGCGATGCTTGGCAGGTGGGAGAGACGACATGAAGTGCATTTTGATAATTGGCCACCAACGCGGAATGGCGCTTCTTAATTGTATCCCAGCAGTCCGGTAATGTTTAATGTATTAGTTGATGAGGATTATAAATGTTTTATTTAGGAAATGTTTCATCGTCGGACATCAGAATTTTGTTTTTCTTAAACAAATAAAAAGAAAAAAAAAACAATTAAATCGTATTTATTCAATAACTAGCTGTACCCTGCCACGCTTTGCAGTGGCACATTGTGGTTGCATGGATGAGAAATGAGAAACAAAACAAAGCATACGTTTCATAGAAGTTTAATGTTGCAATACTTGTGGATATACAATATTTTTTATTTTTCCATTGTCTGCATAGATATAAAGGCTATCTGGTTTGCCAGTTCGGGAACACGCAACATTTAGTTGTCCATGTGAGAAGCAATTCGCATCTAAATCTAAACCAGACAATTCTAAAGATTGACCTTGAGCTTTATTGATTATGATTGCAAATGCCAATCGAATTGGGAAATGCAATATTTTAAATTGAAATGGTGTATCGGTCGGGATCATGGGTATTCAAGGAATAAGGACATCTTCGCCTTTGAAAGGCTTTGCTTCCACTAGGCTATTCATAAATTTCTCAACTGCAAGTCGCTTGCCGTTGCAGAGTTTTGGCTGATTAATATTCCGCAACAGGATAATTGGCACGCCTATTTTCAATTTTAATACATGTGGTGGCATACCTGGCAGATCAAGTGAGTTTAAAAATTCCGCGTTGAATAATTAACTACTTCATCTACTTCCACAATAATTCACTCACTGTGAATGCTGGATTGAATAACATTATGAAGTTGATAGACATCATTATTCTTTGCGGCAAGGATAGCTCGTTCACTGAGCCAATCGTGATTTCTATGATCAACTCGAATATCAGGAAATACTTTTTCGATCAGTTCTTCTTTCGATTTTACTAAATTACAAAAATTATCAGGAAATGATATTCGTCTAGACTTCTCATCGACTGGCAGCTGTCCGTTTCCAATGTCCAGTAACTGTCGTGAGAATCTCTAGGTGCTGCAATCTAATGAGGAATGTTTTCCCAGTTCCTCCTGGCGCATCCAAGAAGAAGGTCCCCCCAACTCCGTCATTTATCATTTGCATTATGCGATCATAAATGCCTTTCTGTTCACGTGTTAATTTGGGAATGTTTAATTGGACATATGCCTGAAGATCACCAATATTGTAACTCAGTTCACGGCGTAAATCCACATCAATTGAAGCAGTCTCAGCTCGGGTGGGTTCTGGCATTCCAAATTGACTAAGAACTTTATTTGCAATAGCTATGCACTTGTCTTCAATATTTATCAATGCTTCGTTGTAATTGCATTCTGTAAATTCCATGGTCATATTGGCATTTTCTAGGCGTACTCTATGCAAAATATCCTCAGCCATATGCGATCGATATCTTTCCCATAACTCTGTGGGAGATGAAGGTAAGCAAGCGGTCAATATAATTGCAAACAATGCGCGAATTTGGTTTCAATGAGCAGTGTTGGACGCGTCATTAATACATACATCCCACATATATCCCACTGGCATGTGTGACGCCATCAACAATTTTCAATTGCTGAAAAGATCTACGACCAGGCACATTTACCAATAGCATGCGAAGGAAAAAACATTCATCTTGATTGGGATGCACTGTATAAAGTCTACCAATTGTATTTTCTCTGAAAATGCCAGGTTGACCGTCGACTGGCTCCCCTCGTCTGCGTCGCACGAATACTTTATTAGCTACATTCCAGGTTTAATAAGAGGGAACTTCTGAATACATCAGTGTTCCGGCGAAAGCGTCTTCATGGCATAAGATGAAAAAAGCTGTCAGATTTGTACCAGGTGGATTAAGGGCTCTTTGTTGCACATTCGCATCTGTGAAATAAATACGCTGTTCATTCTCTAAATGTACTGCTAAGTGCGTTCATGCATGGGAAATGAAAAAATTCGCCATGGAGCCTCCACAATACGCTGGTGAAACAACTGACGGCATTTCAAAATATAATTGTCCTCGTTCCTCCGAATCATTAAGCGGTATGCGTAAGAGTTCATTGAGCTGCACTTTTTATTGATTTCTGCACCATTTACTGGATTTATCATTTTCACATTGAAATGATATCCATATCCATCGGCACCATCCCAAAAGCTAACTGAATATTGTAAAGCAACGTAACAACGGAGAGTTTCTGCGACGTTTCTCAATTGATCGTTTCTTCGATGGAGAACAATATCTCTAGGTTGGAATTGATCTCCGACTATGACAATTGCTACTTCGTCTACAGTTGGAGCATTATATCTCCGGACATGTTCTCCAGCGGGCGTTTTGTCTGCTTGAATGACAATCTTGTGGGTATCTGATGGCATCATATCAATTGCCGTTTTGAACAAACGCACCAAATTGTTCCTTTCGTGAAGGAGCTTCTGTAGCTGCGAAATAATGGATCCTCTTAGCGAGGTATGTATTCCACAACGTGCATCGACTTCACCAATGAACTACATTTGAATGAATTTATGATCACTATCTGGGAACGAGAGCAGGGAGCCAGCTTTGTGATATGTTTGCCCTTTGACGTCATTTGGAAGCAAGAGTTATATTTCCTGATGTTCGATAGGAAATGCATCGATTCAGCGGTAGATCCAGCAAGTAGAGTTTTCAATGGCTCTGGTGGTGCATCAAGTTGAGACAATTTGATTTTTCCGCCAGCGCAACACATCCCTTTCGTTTTATTATTAAACTTTAGAGCCTGGCAGTAGATACAGACATGACTCATCTGGCCAATGACAACATGCCGACTTGAACTATAATCAACAGATGGATTGTACCAGGAACGCAATACGATTGTATTGCAGATTCAGATCAGCTGTTCTTTGTGGTCGTATTTCAGCTATCCTCACACTTTCACGTTCATTCCGTTGAGAACGAACCAAATCTGTTGCTGCATAACGCGACTGATGTGCTCGCAATCATGCATCCTCAAGCCTGGCTGCTCGCCTTTCTGCTGGTTCCACGTTACGTATCTGGATGGTGCTTAGTCTGGTCCTCTCTCGTACGGATGCCCGCTCTTCATCAGTCATATTCAAAAGCCGTCTTCTTTATCCTTCTATTTGGCGTGTGCGACGTCCAAAATTCGAATTTCTGCTAGGCATTATCTCGGTTTTCACAAACAGCAAACTGTGAATGTAAATTTTACGAAATAAAATATAACCTACAAATTTAAGTTTGGCGGCTATAGCTCTAGGAGATTTGTTTTTCATACAACCGGTAGGACAGACGGTCTATATCGACTATATATACCCAATGAGAGTTGTTACATACATTCTCACGAACTTTTATTATCTTCTTCTCTTGTCCTGTTGTGTGTATAAAAAAAATTGTTCACAAGTATCGATCGATTAGATGAAAACATCGCATTTACTTCTTCTGTCCTCACAACCGTTTTTTAACCGCTTATACCACTGCACAGTGGTTTTTTTTAGGTTTTTTTTGTGGCATAAAGTCGATTTTTTTTTATTTCTGAATTTAAAAATTCATGTTGTTTTAATATTCACAATAGTCTAATTGAATTAAAAATATATCAATTTTTGTTTTTACGATCACACTGAATTATCGGTGAGCTCACAAAGTCAGCTGATTATCGATACCATGCTTATTGCAAAATTGGCGGCAAATATTGCATAGCTTTAAGTGTTCACAGGTGCAGTAAAAAATACAAAAGTTTAGATTTTTATGATGGAAAATATTAGTCCAGGTATGTAAAAGTATAGTTTATTAATGTTTTTGTCAATATTGTGTGTTTTTATATGCTTGTATCGTGTTTTGTTTATGTGTATTTTTACAGTAACCCTAACAAATGTAGATGTGTTTCATGGAATAATACTTTTCTAGGGCACAGCAGTGCAAAAAGTTTTAAATGGCAAGTTGATAACCTCAATGTATAGAATAATGTATAAATAGTTTTATTTGCACATTTTTGCACATCTTTGAAAAAAAATACGTAATTCTAGTACAATAAGCGTTTGCGCGCGCAGAACTGGTTTACATTTGGAGCAACAACAGCCGCTCAGATGACGCAGTTAAAACTCACATATTGCAAAGACTTGGGAAAAATAACATTAATGAAAACTATACTAGCATAGTAAATAAAAAAGTTGAGACTTTTATCAAATATATTCAAAAGCAGTTGCCAGGTTGCTATCGAATGTTGGAAAGATTCAAAATTAAACACTCAAATTGGCTGGCTGGTAACATAATAATCGAAATGGAATTTCCCAGTGAAACTCCAAATAAAGTTGGTCGTCCAAGAGTATTCTAATGCTAGTGACCGCTTGAAAAGAAATTTAGCCACGGATCTTGCGGAAGAAAACCATAACTATTTACCATTGCTCTTGCATGCTGCTACAGTTTTAGCTAAAAAACGAACTGAAAAAGACATGGCTGTTGTTTTAAAAGCAGCTGGCAATAGTAACCATATAAATAATAGAAAAAGGAAAATTTTGTCTGCTGAACCCACACAAATGTCCGCTGACAATGCATTGGCATTTGTATTTGAAAATGGATTTACAAAGAGCCAATATATTAGCTTACAAAGTAACACAAAAAGACATGGATTTGATATTTACCCGCCTTATGCTGATGTGCTTAATTCTAAACTAAAACTTAGACCGAATGGCATAGAGAATTTTGAAAATAAAGCACAGCTTGACTTACAAAAACTCTTAGACCATACCACTTTCCGTATTCTTGAAATTCAGTATGAAGTTTTAAAAGAATTTTCGAACTTGATGCATTGCAAATTAATATTTAGTTATGGGTATGATGAATCAACTGGCCACAGTATATATAGGCAACGTTTTGAACACAGTAGTGTTTCAATTTTTGTCACAACAATTGTTCCATTGAAATTAATCGTTGAGACGCAACAAATTATTTGGATCAATCAATCACCACAATCTGAACGGTTTTGTCGGCCTTTGAAAATTTAATTCATTAAGGAAACTCATGGAAGGAAACACTTGGATATACAGATTCGTAGCCTGCAAAAATTTGTTTATAAATTGAACAATAAAAACATATTTGTGGAGTATGCTGGTCAAATGACTCTCATAGACGGAAAAGTTTTAAACATATTGTCTGAATGTAACTCATGTCGGTGATGTCCAATTTGTGGAGCAAGCCGACACATTTGCTGAATGTTAAAGATTTCAATTCGGATGTTTTTGAGGCAAAAGCAGAATCTCTTCAATATGGAATAAGCCCTTTACACGCTTGGATTCGCTTCTTCGAATTTGTATTGAACATTTCATATAGAGCTGATCATCAAACTTGGCATGTGAAGGACTGCAATAAACCGCAATTGACGGAACTGAAACTTATTATACAAAAACTAATGATGAAGCAAATGGGGCTCAATGGGGCTCTATCATCTCAATATTAAATATTGACTACAATATATTGCATAGTTTTTATATAATTTTATTTACAATTTCATGCGAGTATGAAATTGACTCAAAAAAGTTTAAAAAAATTTGTAAAAATTTATTTTTGATCTATCATAACAAGTAACCATGGTACCCCATGTCCCCTACTGTTCATAAAGTATTAGTGCATGTGCATCAGATAATAGACTATTGTTTGGTACCTGTTTGCTGACTTGGATAACATGCATCCGAATACAAAAACAAAATATATAAGAGCGACAGAAGAGGACATGCAAGAAAATGCAATATGACTGATGTTTTCAACAGAGCCTAGGAAACCTCTGATCCTTTATTGTCCAGTATTTATCTAAAAAAAAAACAAATATGCCAAAAAAAATACTTGCGCTGCTAACATCACCATGCGTACTAAATGAATTCGAGCACAATGATGATGGCGATTCGCAGGACGAGGGGATATGAAAAGGATAACATAGAGTATGATGAAGAAGATTAACTTGATGTAATTGCATCAGACCAAGAATTCTTTGATACTCGTACTAATGAAAATTAAGTTTATTTTTGTTGTGAGTAAAATAGCGTAATCCAACTGACTTAACATTGACTTCTAATTTTTAGTTATTTATAATAAAGTTAGATATAATTAAAATTAACACTAACTAATGACTAAAGCACTGGCTGCTATGGCCTTTGGCTTGGTAGTATGATGGTATGAATAAATTATTTACATATTTACAGAAATTTTAATTTAATTTTAAGTCATAGGATTTGATATGTTCTCGTGAGTTTAAGAAATTTAATTATTTTGGAGAAGTTTTCTGGGGTTGGATTTGAGAGGGTCAATATGGGGCACCGATTTTGGACGATTTGATTTTTAAGTTGTGATGTTGCGGGGCAGTCTGTTAGGATATGTTTTATTTTGAGGTCTATTGTTGTATGGCAGTTTGGGCATGGTAGGATGTTGTCAGGGTTGTTGTAGTGTTGTTGTGTAAACCTTGTGTGTCCTAGTCTGAGCTTTAGTATTTTTATTTGGTCACTGCGTGTGATATTTCTTTGGTTTTGGCATCTTGATTGTGGATTTGGCTATGGTGTCGGCTAGCTCGTTTCCCTCAATGCCACAGTGGCTCGGGATCCAGAGAAGTTTTATTTTAGGGGCAGTTTTGGTAAGGAAGGTTCTGATAGTTTATGGTATATAATAGTTTATGGGATATAAGTAATTGTTGTTAATATTACTGATGGATTTTATAGATGAGAGAGAGTCGGAGCAAATGATGAAGTTTCCGGTTCTGTTTTGAATTAGTTTTATTGCATCTAGAATGGCTATGGTTTCGGCTGATAAGATTGATGAGAAGTGAGGTAGCATGCCGCTTTTCAGGATTTCGTTTTCGGTGGTGATGGCAAAAATAGCGGTGTTATTTTGCAACGAGCCGTCTGTGTATATGAATGTGTGATTGTTGTATTTGTCCTTGAGTTCAAGGAAGTGTTGTCTGTATGTGCTTGATGGGGTATTCATTTTACTAAATTTTTGTAGTGTGGTGTTGATGAGGGAAGAAGGGAATAGCCATTGTGGAGTGGTTGTTATGTTTGGCAGTGAGAGGGAAGTAGGGAATGTTATGTTCTTTGCATGAGACTATGATTTTTGCTAGTGCACATGTTAGTTTGTTTCTTTTTTGGCTGCCGTTTTGTTTGATGTATTTGAGAAGTGGTGAATTTGAACTGTGTAGTAGGGTTTTGTAGGCTTTGGTTGTAATCAAATCTCTTTTTTGTTCTATTGTGGGTATGCTTGACTCAAAAAGCAAGTTTTGTATAATTATATTTATAATTTATTTCTTTATCTTTGCTTTAAGAACTATATGATTTTAATCATAATCAACAACATCTTTACATCTCATCAAATAAAAACATATCAAATAAATCTTATATTATAATGGCATATTTAAAAAAATCGGCTTTTTATTTAGTAATGTTAGCTATTTTAATGGTCCAACTAGCATAAATTTCAACTTATATGAGCGGCAGGGGCTGGGCGTTGTCGGATCGGGTTGAAAATTATTTCAGATAATTTATATATCATCACAGCCACCTGTACCAAACTTCAGCTCTCTAACTTCTTTTTTCGAATTTATGCCAAAAAAAAAAATAGCAAAACAAACCATAGTGCACTGATAAACTCTGTCACGAGATAAACAATTATCATCATAAACTAAAATAAAATTTAATATTGGCTCTTTGTTCAATGATGCTCATTTCTGTAAAACCGCTTCCAGTGGAACATGAAATTTTGAGTAGAAGCTGGCTTAAGCATGTACCTTTCCAACGCACTAAGCCACTAAGCACATTTCCAAAAGTTCTGTTTACATTGGGCACACAACTTATATATAACTTCACTTGATGCAGACGGACACAACGAAACTTTTCGTTAAAATTAATAGAAAATAGTATGGTTGGTTCTTTCAACTTAAACACTGAAGCTGACCATGTCTTAAAAGTGGACAAATATTCAAAATTGGTAAAACTTTCATGCGAAATCTCAAAATTCATACAGACGGACTTATCGATATAGGACCTACTTTTGATGCCAGACATTTAAAACTTGTAATGTATGTATGCGTTAGTACTATGGACGCAAACATAGAAATCGAAGCCGCCATCAGCGACTACATTCTGCGCCTCGCTTACATCGTAACTATTTTTGCATATACTCGTAATAATAGTGCGGCCCAAATTCTCTGTGTACAATTCCAAATATTTTATTAGCTGGAAATATTTTTCCTGTTTTAAGTCATAATGTATTTTACTGAGAATAACTTCTTCATAAATTGGACAACCCAACTTTCCGTAGTTATGATCAATTGTTGCTCGAAAATACGTTTATCTCTACCTTGCCCAGAGGAACACAAACAGACGATGTCAGCCAACTGTTGTTTGAATATGATACGATTGGAATCATATATAAGAAAAAAATCGTCGTAAATTAAATGCTTTAAGCGTCTTGCATCGAATATTATACTCATTGATTTAATCTCGAAAAGTTTCTCCAGTCCGTTCACTGTACTAATTAGTATACTGCATTTCGATGAAATTATATCTATAAATTCCTTGGAGAGTTCATGATTGCAACCACATCATTGGCTGTTTTAGTAACGTAGTTATCTTCCAAATGGCTTGTGCATACAAGAGAAATGGGATCTGCTTGCTGAAAGGTAGCAACCACTATTAGAGCCAGTGGACCCATGATCTCGGTATCAACGTTTTCAGCCAAATTGTCCCATTCTTTGCGCATTGGCGGGAGCAGATCGCCGCCGATATTACGCACACGTTTCTCGACCTGTTCAGAAGCCATTTGAATGTAATCGGTTTTGAATTTCTACATACACATAAATATAAATAATTACAAATAATTGTAAAGAATTGTATATTTTGCTAAAAGAAATACTTTACAATATTCAACTTACCACAAACGACGTTGCGCATGGCAACTCTAGAACTTTGTCGAATGCACGAGACTTCGAAATTGGCAACGACAGCGCAGCACGAGTCGATACGACTGCCGACGACGAAGTCGACGTCGACTGCGCAGCTTGCTCCGAAAAGTCCGGCGCCGACATAATCTCCAAAGAAAAGTCCGGCGGACACTGTACTTGTGCAAATTTATCGTTCAGCGGTTTTGTCATTTTCTTGTAGTCATTTTTTTTTTTTTTTTTTTGTGGTCTAGTCATATAATATATACACAGAATTGTCAACATTTTGTAAACACGTACAATAATAGTTAAACTTATCGAAGACAACAGTTTTTCGCGAATTTTCTTCGGCGTCATTGCTCTTCGAGTATATGCGGCGGTATTTTAATGTTGTATGAAGCAACACGCAACCTGCGTTCAATGCAACGCATTTTCAAGTCGTTTTCTATATCTTTCCAAATCACTCTCAGACATTTTTACCACTTTTTCGCAGTTGATCTGGCGTTAGATATGCAGCTGCAGTGACAGTTATTAGTGTGACCTATGTGTATATGGAAATGCACTAAATTTGCCAGTGTGAATGAATATACATTTTTTTTAGCTTTTCACCAGTAATGATACTATAGTTTAATGAGTTTCTGTACCTGGTACCAACTCTATGTAGCACTGTGATGAAAGCTAAAAAATGTCTTTTGGTTTCAATAATATATATGTATGTATATGTTTCCCTTTTTTTTCGTTTTTTTTTTTATTATCTTAACTGAATGTCGATCAGTTTACTTAAAAACTATAATACATTTGTATGTTTAAAAAAAAAGTGACATTAAGGCATTTAGCTTAGAGTATTTACATTAACATAACAAAAAAAAAAAATAAGGCTTAATGCCTATTTTGTATATCATTTGGATGAAATCTTTGGAGCCGTCTACGACATGTATTAGCGACCAGAGCCGCTGCTAAATGATTAACATGAGAAGCCAGTCGATCATTATATCTGCTGCTGTGGAAGTTCAAGTGTTCCATGACTGTTGGTATTTTCAAATCTCGATGTAAAACTTTATTGCGCATATACCAAGGAGCATCTGTTATTTTACGCAGAACCTTGTTTTGAAGTACTTGTATACGGTTTATATTAGTGGCAGCAGCAGTGTCCCATAATTGTATTCCATACATCCAGGTAGGCATAATGATTGATTTGTATATAAGCAGTTTATTTTCGAGGCTGAGTATACTACTTGGGCGAAGTAACCAGTTTAACTTTTTAAGTTTAGCGTAGCAAACTGCTGTGGTTTTTTGAATATGCTTACGCCAGGTGCCACGTCTTTCAAAGTTAAAACCTAAGTAGCATACATGATCAACATGAGGTATTACCAAATTGTTGAGCAAAACGGGCGGGCAATTCCCTTGCCTCAATGAAAAAGTACAGTGACTAGACTTTTCGCTATTAACTTTTATATTCCAGCGATTTGCCCAACGTTGAAAATCTACAAGATAGTTTTGAATGTTAGAGGAAGCTTCGTATGGACAGTTTGAGTTTGCAAGTATGGCCGCATCGTCAGCATATGTAGCCAGAAGCATGTTCTCATTTACTGGAACAGGCATATCAGCAGTATACAAAGTATAAAGGACAGGACCAAGCACACTTCCTTGTAGTACACCAGCAGCAATGCGGCGGATCCCTGAGCGCTCATCTTTCACCACGACTGTGAAAGCACGGTTAAGCAAATACGACTTCAAAATGAAGAATTGCTATGTAGGCAAAATAGATTTAATTTTGAAAAGAAGGCCTTCAATCCAGACTCTATCAAAAGCTTGCTGCACATCAAGAAAAACAGCACAGCTATATTGCATATTCTCATAGGCCTTCAGAATATGTTGGAAAACTCTGGGCACTTGTTCAGGGGTCCCATGGTGATGCCTAAAGCCAAACTGATGATCAGGAATGGCACTCTGGACGTCCAAAGCAGGTAACATTCTATCAATAAAAATTCTTTCAAATATTTTTGAGAAAGTCGGTAGTAAACTAATTGGTCTATAAGACGCAACAAGGTTTTCTGACTTGCCAGGTTTCGGTATCATTATAATTACATCGCACTTCCATTGGGATGGGATGTGGTGGATGCGAATCATGGTATTGAAGAGTAGTACCAAAAACATTATTGCTTTATCAGGAAGCGCCTTTGCCACTCTGCCATCAATTCCGTCATACCACGGGGCTTTCTTTTTCTTAAGCATTTTAATCTGCAGACGAACCTCTTGCGGAGAGATAGGCTTGATAGACTGCATATTTGTGCAGCTCTCTTCCAGAAAATTAGCGGTGTCTCGCACATCATCTAATTCAGCTAGATCGAAAGGTGTAAAGCGTCCTTCGAGTTCAGCGGCAAATGCCTCAGCTTTCTCTTTCCTAAGTTAAACCCATAGTTCTTGTTGGGGTCAGCATTGCGAAGCATGTCATCAAAGAATTCACTGCGTACTACAAATAGCAACTCCGCAGCAGCTCTTTTCCATGCCAAACGATCACGCTCATTACGGCTTCGCATAAAACGACGACGAAGTCTGCGCTTTAACTTAACCAAGTCCAAGATCTCAGCATTTAAAGGTGGCCTATTTAAATCTGGAAGATTCAATAATGATTTATTTTGAGTTGCAAATTCAGCCGCTTCAAAGATATGTCGAGTGAAAAATTCAGCAGCATCATCCACGACCTCAGTAGAGCAAAGTTCCATATCAAGGTTGAGAAGCTGGTCAAGACGCTGTTGGAAAATCGGCAAGTTAGCTTGTCTTGGTAAAAGCCTCGGCTTATAGGAGTAGACGCATGCAGAAAAGCTGGCATCTACAATAAGTGGTAAATGATCAGAGTTGAGATCCCTAGTGTCAAAGATGCGCAGTCGGCTTGATGGTATGCCAGTATATACTGCAAAATCCAGAGCATCAGGATGACGAGTGCTATCATAAGGAAAGTAAGTCGGCCCTCCAGTTGCAAGCACTTCGAAATTTGAGTTGACAATACAGTCAAACAACGCGCGACCTTTCGGCGTTGAAAGTCTAGATTCCCATATAAAAACTTTAAATGGGTACTGGGTCCTCCCATAATGTGAACGTGGTACACTCAGTTATCCAAATTTTAAGAAAGTAGGGAACGTTTTCTGTCGAGCTGATCAAGAATACATGTACGGGATGGTTGTTGTATAGGAGCTACACCAAAAAGTGGACGTGGCATGTTGATTTCGATATGCGATTATGACAAAAATAAACTCCAATACCTTGATATGTTTAAAATTGGTACTAGAGAAATGCGGAACTATATCTAGAATGACGGACATGTCTAGATCGACTCGTGAAAGAGCATCGTCTTTATCTTTGTACTCGTAGCTTATAGTACAGTCATTTGGTTGTAAAAGAAGGTGTTACCTAGAAAGTATTCCAGGAGTTTTAAAAATGGGCAATTTTATATATTTTAATGTGCTCTTTCCGAATTTCAACATTACCACCTCGTATCATGCAGAAAATGTTAAAACATACAAATAGAGGGACCAGAAAATTGACACTCCAAGCTCAAATTCAAGAATAGCTGTTCACATATTCAAAAGTTATGATGAAATTGTTTGAATATCTAGGAAAAACTCAATTTCAGTTATTTATTTATTTATTTATTTTTTTTTTGTATACTACACAAAAAACTAAGAAACTTTTGCTCAAATAATTTTTCAATATTACGGAATTTGGCAGGTTAGCACAAACTAGCATCAATTTCAATTGACGGTGAACTGTGATGTGTTGTTAGAAAGATCCTTCAAATACGTTTCCAGCGAATTATCCGGCACATTCTCACACTTCAATTGCTTTAGTTAGTACATCTAAATAGTTTGTCAAAGACGAGTTTTGATCTCTTCAACAGACAAAAATATCGGGTGAAAAAAAAACTAAGAAAAATTGTGCTCGATAATCGCATTTCCAGCTTAAGAGAGTTTAAGCATGAGGCGCGTCGTCGCTCAACTAGTTCCAAAAAGAGCAGAATTTTCTACAAAAATTGTATCATATGTAACCGAAAATAATTGTTCATATTTTGTAAACACTTCAAAAAAAAAAGTAAATTCAACATAATATTTTTGTTAAGCAGTTGTTTTTACATAAGAGAATACTTAATTCTTCTACCAATTCACAAATTAACAGCAATTTTTTATTTTAAATGTCACGAAAGTGAACAGTACATATTTTTTTTCAATATTTTAGTAAACACACACAGCAATGAAATATTATCGTACATCTTCTGATTTTTTATAGTATTTTATGAGATTCGGTTACACTGAATTTTAATTGTCGTTGGAATATTTCATTTTAGTATTATTCCAACAACAATTCTATAATATAGCCTTCCCTCTTGCACACTTTGACATATATACATATACAGTGACATACTATGTACATACCGTCAAAGTCGCCGGCCGCTACAGACTGTACAATTGACACTTTAAGTTCTATTTTGCCAACACACACATAGTGATTGAAAATACTGGAACAAACTAATTATATTCAACATGAGCAGTTGTTCATATAGAGAATTGTGTTGGTATCCAACTATGATACATTTACTAAGAATTTCAGATCAAATTTAGTTATCGTTTTCATCCTGGCACGTTATCTAAAAACGAAGTGCACAATAGTTTCTTGTACTGTTGCTTCTTTGAACCAGCGGGCAGCATTGTGAAAATCTATTCCTAAACATTCTGCGTGCGTGCCTAGCGGCCAGTGTCCTGTTATGACTACTATTAGCCATCAAAACTCGACGCTTTCGCTTTTAGGCCAAGTGTGCTTTGCACGCTTGTTGGTTTATAAGCTGTTCCAGTAAGTTTAAGATCAGTTGGTGGTTATGTACATAGTTAGATATTGGATGGGAGCATGTTTTCTGGGTGAGTTTAAAATGCGGCACCATACCTATTTGTTTGCTTGCATGTCACGTTGTGCAGACAATAGAAATACAATGTCTCTCGGCGACTCATGTTAGATTTGAACAGCACTAGTTCAACAGTTTGCATGGGTTGCGCACATTGCTAGCGCTCTAATGGTCTCTTGTCTATCGCAGAATATTGCAAAATGTTGAATTTTGAAGCCATTTTCCAGTAGCATGAAACATTTGGTTTTTATTATTGCAAAGATCTCTGCTACGCTGGCGAGGTAAATGGTTTTTCGAATATTTTTGTTTACCTTCAGAGTTACGTTGGGAGACGTTCTAATTGCTCCCGTTGTTCGTACATCTGTAGTCTTCTTAACGTTTTTGTAGAGCGGTGCACCCTACTACTATCTCATTGCATAGTACTGGTCATATTAAATTGAATTTGTTATTCGTAATGTTACTATTTATGCTGTCTCCAGTCGCACTAACTAATCCCCAGTTAATCTTATTTTAGAGCAATCAAAATTGTATCATGTACTTACTAGGGTTTAGAAAAGCAAATAAAAAGTATTTTTGAAGTTATGTTCTTGCAATCAATTCAATTATATTTAGTTGATGCTAGACTTCACTACTGTTTGTAGAAAGAATACGTGAAAGTATGGAGTTTGATAGCTATTATGTTAATATGGTAAGACTCCCTTTTATATGTACGAATACACGAGAGGATTTCTCCTTGCTGACTAACGCCAAAAACTCAAAGCCAAAAAAGCTAAAATTTTAAACACTAGGTTGCTTCTATATTAGTAGTATTTGTTGAACGAACAGCTTGTATATATTAGAGTAAAAGTAGTAAGAGTTTTGCAGATATACCCCCGTGATTCGGTTTTCGAATCTGAATAAATTGTTTATAAGAATTTTGCGGTTTGAATTCACTAGAAATTGGCACTATGAAATTCATATTCTACAGGTCTGGTAAACTCAAATCGCAAAATTGTTCTGAAAGTGAAATACGAATTATTTAAAAAAAAAAAAAACAGTATCCGAAGAATTTATTCTGATTCGAAAATGGAAGCACATGGGACAATCTTTTTGTATGTAGTTCTAACATTAAACAATAACAACGAAAGATCATGAAGATGGGTTTGCGTATTTTGGAGTTAATTTTTATGTTCAAACATGTAGATGTGTGTGGTTGTGTGGAAATCAAGGCTTGGTTGATCTCCGGCGGTGGAAGGCGTAAAGTCAGAGGAACAATTATATAATAACACCGCGTCCTGTGCTTACACTTGCGTAGTTTATTTGAGACTAAAAATATGTTCATATAATACAAGATGAGCTGCAACATTTCAGCTCATACATGTTGTTATAACAAGTATGTCGCATTGTAACATGTTCGTACATATCCGAACTTCAACATTTTTGAATGGTGATTTTATTTTGTCATTTTAAGTTCATATATAATTTTTACTAATAATAATAAGAATTTTTAATACAATAATAATTAATATAACAATAATTATATAATGAAAAATATTATATCTTTATTAAGACTCTGTATCGCCTTGGCTTCAAAGTGACCTTCACCATGGTTATTCAGCTTTACATATCATAAAGACCATACCCCGTATACAAATAATTATTCATTGGCATGATTTGTTGTTGTAATCGATTGTTTCCTCTTTTGTAATAGACAAAATGTTATTAATTCTTTAATCGTTGTTGTCTAATTTTGTATTTAGCAACAAATTAACAAATAACAATAACCCACAAATTGAGCTAATGCTTATGCTTGTATGTAGATATATTCATAGATGAGAGTGGTTTACGAAGACTTCCGCATTTCATTTCAAAACTTTTTCTGTTCTATGAGCCAATTCGGTACAATTCTCTAAGTGATATGTACTAATAAATTTGAAGTACCCAGTAATTAAAAAAATAATATATATATATATATATATTTATAAATATATTTTTTCTTTCCGCTTTCCATTCCACTACCCCTCTTCCCAATTACCCTTACTAATTACCCTGCCCCACTTCACCTTCTGCCCCTTTCGCAACACTCCACACTTTAATAGTTGTTCTGCTATTCGGGGCGGAGACGAATTCAACAAATCAGAGATCAAGAATCGGCCCAGCCGTTCTCGAGTTATAAAATTGTCCTTACAAAAATACTAAAATCGCGATTAAAAACTGGGTGGTAGGGGATGAAAAATACTTTCCGACCTATTCTCATACCTAGTAAATATACAAAAAAAAAGAGTTCATATAAATCGGTCGCGCCGTTTCGGAGGAGTGCGACCACAAACACCGTGACACGAGATTTTTATAAATTAGATATTCTTTATATATATTTTTTTATATTAATACGAATTTCGTCAAATCTCGTCAAATTTTTCTTTAATATAACTTTATGTTTAACCATGATTATACGAATAAAAACAAGAAAAAACGTATACTTCGGTTGAATCGAAGCTCTAATACCATTCACACAAAATTTTAAATTTTATTGTAAAACATAAAAGTGGGGGTTCAAATAGAGGCTACCCCAAAAAGTGGACGGTACACGCCCACTAGTAGATGTGTATAAAAATAAACGTGCTCCTGTACATAAATCTGTTGAATTGCTCTCTGTTTCAACTTCTGTGCCAAAAAACTACTTTCCTAATTCATTATCAAAATATGAGAGGGTTAGGAACTAAGATCAGTAATGTTTATCTTAATAGTTTTTCTCTTATTGCTGACATCATTATCTTTACTAAAACATGGCTTCAGTCACACATACTCAATACTGAGTTATTTAATGATAATTTTTTATCACATTTTGAAAAGATCGTGCCTATAGCTCTGAAGGTGGTGTTCTTATATCAGTCAAATCGTCTCTGTTGACTGAGAAAATTAGTTTTATCTACCAGAACATTGAATTTATATGTGTTAAAATTTCTTTTCGTGGTTTCAACATATACATTACTTGCTCATACATTCCCCCTTCTTCGGAAATGAGGATCTACTGTCAACATGCCGCTGCGATATCATACATCGCCACTCTTGTACATGAAAAAGATGATCTTATTGTTTTAGGTGATTTTAATCTACCTAATATAAGATGGTCAAATTTGATTGATATCTCTATGCTGAATCCAGCTGTAGAGAATGCCTTTCTTGCTAGTCTTTCTTCAATTATGCATCCATGCAACAATGTAACTATGTTCGCAACAGCTATGGAAAACTTCTTCATCTTGTTTTTATTGATGTTGGTTCTGATGTATTTAATAATAGAATTCCTCCTATTATAATGCCTGAAGATAATCACCAGCCAACCTTGTAAGTCTCTTTTCAGCTTCACTTTGTCGATTTGTCGTTCACATGACAAAAAATAAATCTATTCGACGTGCTGTACAGATATTGAATTGGCAACAAATATTTTTTATTTCACCATTACCACTTATATTGACAGATGCATTCCATACACTTCTCTGCCTATCTCAGGAAAAATACAGCCTTGGATACTTATAAACGTAGTGGCTCTAACACTGATTTTAGTAAATGTTGTATTGTCTATTTAATAAAAGTTGAACAAAACATGCGTCGCTATCCCAAGTCGTTTTTCAATTTCGTTAATGCGAAACGTAATACTTCAGCGTATCCTTCGCAATTATTTCTTGATGGTGCAGTTGCATCTTCTCATTCGACTATATCAGATTTGTTTGCAACTTTTTTCCAATATGCGTCTTCTAGTAGCTCTGTTAATCCTAGTTTCTAATATCCTTACAGCATCACATCATATGACTTTATATCTCATCCTGCTATCGCTATGCAAAATATGTTAACTTGCCTATTTTCTATTAAATTCTCTTTCCTAACTGGCCCTGATACTATTCCCAGTGGCATACTAAAAGAATGTTCTAGCTCCATTTGTTTTCCTTTATCATTTCTTTTCAATCTATCCACAGAGTTGTGTAAATTTCCATCTCTTTGGAAGAAGTCTTTTATTATCCCTTTACATAAAAAGGGTAGCAAGTCTGGTGTATCAAATTATAGAGGTATTGCTAAGCTGAGTGCTATTCTAAAGCTCTTTGAAAAAATTATTAGTGACCAATTGCAATAGTTGTTAAAGTCTGTTGTCAGTCCTTTCCAACATGGTTTCGTTAGAGGCAAATCTTTTAGAATTTTCTACTAGTGTAACTAACGGTTTTGAGTCGGGTTGCCAAACTGATGTCATATGTACAGACTTCAGTAAAGTTTTTTATAGAGTGTGTCACAAGGATTTCCTCCGTCTCTTTTTACTTGGATTGAGGCATACTCATCCGGTAGAACCCAAAAAGTTTTATTTAACAATTGTTTGTCTAACACTATTGTCGTTTCTTCTGGTGTTCTCCAAGGGAGTCACCTTGGTACAATATGGTTCAACATTTTTATTAATGATCTTCCTTTGTGTATTAATCATGCTCATACACTAATGTATGCAGATGATGTTAAATTATGCTTGTCATATTCTGTTGTTTCGCAACACAGTTTATTGCAGACTGATTTAACATACACTATATAGATGGTGCCGTCTAAACTATCTTAATCTAAAATTCTCAAAATACAAATGGATCACGTTTCATCGTAAAGAACCATTTATAGTGACATATTTTGTAAATAATATTATAATCAGTAGATAGTTTTGTTTTAATGATCTAGATATCCTTATGGAACCTAAACTCACTTATAATAATCACATTTGTTCAATAGTAAATAAAGCAAAAGGTGTTCTTGGCATAGTTAAGCGTTGGTCTAAGGTATTTAATGAACCTTATACAACTAAACTTCTCCACACTTCTCTTATTCGTCCCATTTTAGAATTTGACTCTTGTATTTGGAAACCTTAGTATGCTATTCACGAGGATCGTATTGAGTCAGTTCAAAAACAGATTTCTAGAATCATGACCAATTTAATGAGAATTCAAAGAATGCACAAATACTTTGAAAATTATTCTAAAAAATTCAGTTTATATGAGTTGAGTAAAAGATACAATGGCGAAGATAAAGGAAATCAAATTGATTGATGTAATGAGTTAAAAAAAAATAGAGATACATTGTTCTCAAATCGTATAAAACTACTAGCTGGTACCCGACTCGTTTCTGCCTCTCCTTCTCTCTACCACTCCTTGCCCTTCTACTCCTTCCCCTGTCCCTCCTTATCATACCACCCATTCCTCTACCCCTTCTCTGCCCCTTCGATCCCATTAACATGTATACAACATTTCATCCCTCTATCTTAAATATTACCCAGTGCGTTGCTGTCATTCCCCCTGCCTCAACTACCTCTACCCATCCTTCCCAATGCCCACTTACCCTACCTCTCATTCCCTACCGATCATCCCCCTGCCCCCTTCCCCTACCTCCCATTCCCCTAACCTACTTCTCTGCCCCTCTTCCACCTCTTTCTCTTCCGGCTCTTTCTCTTCCACCCTTCCCTCTTCGATCCCATATACAACATTTCATCCCTCTATCTTATATTTTTTGGGCCTGGAACACTCGAGGGCATTTACAGTGGATCTAATTGCGAACCTAACCCATTTTCGAATTCTCATGAACACACACAAAAATTTTCATCAAAATTGGTCCATCCGTTTAGGAGGAGTTCAGTCACGTACACACGCTAGACAACCGCATAAATTTTTCACAATATATTCGATAAAGATGTATAATAGTCTACTTTAATAAATTACAATAAAAAAATAAAAAAAAAATCTTATTCCCATCGCAAAAAGATGTGTACACCAATGGGGCAACATACTACAATAATATTTTAATAGCATCTAGATTCTGCAGCCACTAGTTGCTGGCTGCAACACCATGCGACGCGTTGCTATGACGACGCCAACGTCAATAGATATGAATAGCTTTTGAGTGGTGCAAAAAACAAACACTGAAATCAGCAGCCATGCCACAAGTCAATGGAAATGGAGTTGGTGCCTTAAACTTGTGGCTTACAAACTGTCTGTCTGTCTGTCTGTCTGTCTGTCTGTGTGTCTGTCTGATGCCTGCATTGCAGCGATGTCAGCAGCAACGCGCATGGCATATGAACGCTTCATGATAAAGTCCATGGCAAACAAATGACAAACAATGGCCAGGCCAACTTTAACATTGCGACTTTAAAAATGGTTGTAACGAGAGCAAATGTCAAGCATGAGGCACCGAGCAAGGAGCGCGAAAAAAAAACGTTAACTTCGGTTGAACCGAAGCTTTAATACTCTTCAAACGAATTATCAAATCGAATATCGAAGAAAAAATATATAAGCAAAGGCCCGTCTGACCAGGCTTTAACTTAAAATAAGAAACTCATTATGTAGCAATTACTCACATCACCTTACTTGACTCTATAGGTAAATATAGACACACTCCTTAAATGTTTTTCGAATTGAATGTGGTGGCATGTTGCATATTTTTCAGAGATTAATTGTAGTAACAACCATATCAAACTGTTAGTTTTTAGCTTGGTTATTAAAGGAATTGTCAGTACCAGGACCACTAACCGTGGTCATGATTGTATGGATGCTCCAGATTTCTACAAGAAATACTTCTTCTTTTATGGTTGCCCAATGATTGGTACTAGTTCCGACTCTCTCTATCTCTCTCTCTATCTCTCTCTCTCTCTCTCTGGTTGCTTCTTATACTATTTTGAGCCAATCCACTCCAGAAAAAGGGGGCTATCACAAGTGGGTACTAAGATAACATTTAAAAGAAACACGTGTGGATATTTGGAGACGACTGGCTTCAAGAAACAATCGGAGAGATTCAGCGATAGTCGCAATCATTGGGCTCCCGTAACAGAACAAGTGTTCCTTACAAAAATCTTGGGAATTAAGGTAGGATGGTGTCAACTATTGATGATAAATAGTTAAATAGCTTTATTAAACAAAGTACTCAGAGTTGGTTTGTGATTAGTTCCGAACTATGAATACTATAATAGCCAACACTAGCCAAATTTCTAATTTTTTTTCCATCTTATAAAGTCTGAATCAAATTTTAAGTCATTAAGCTTGTGTTTAATATTACTAACCAGACGTACAGAAATCAAAAGTTTGCCTCCGGTTTGCGGTTAGCCAACGCCATAAACTAATTCGAAGTTGTCACACGGCCGGTTGAGGTCTATTTCGGGACCCACCTTTCTGCCGGTCTCCCTGCCTTTCATGACTATTTTCAAGTCGAATAATTGATGGTACTTCTCAGAAAAAAAACTACCAGCCATCTGTAACAACGTGCCTTCGTAACACTGAAGAACGTATCAGAGTCCCTATATTCTGCTCCTTCGATATCAACAATAAAATATTGGAGAGCTAAATAAAAAATTGGTCGTACGTTTTTAACGATGAGCGTTCTGGCTATTCGCATGAGGTCACCGCATCATAAATGACCGATAAACTACACAATGTGATAATAGGGGTTGCGGTGCGGTCGTTCGCAGAAGTGGAAAGTTATTGATTGTCATTCTCTTGGAAACGGCTAAAAACGATGCAAACAACTCAAGCAGCTAGGTTTGGTTACCGCAACCGCAAAACAACATTTACCAGTGAAGACACATAGGAAGCCTCGGATACAATTCCCCAATGATGACAACACCGCGCAAACGATTTAAGGACCACATGATTTACGGATATGCACCTGGAATGTCCTAATCATCCATATGGCTGGTGCAGATATCCAGCTGGTTGATGCCCTCGACAAATTCAAGGCTAACATCACAGCAATGCAGGAAATGTGATGGCTAGGATAGGTCTGTTCAAAAAAGGCATCCTGTGACATCTATTCTAGTTGCCATGCGAGGCAGCATGAATTTGGATGCAGTTTCTTGGTTAGTAGGAAACTACGAAGTGTTGTCTCCAGTTTCATACTTGTGGACGAGCGCCTGACCGCGATACAAAACGAGAAAATTGGGAAACAATCTTTGGCCCAACAGTCGGAAAAATTACCCTTCACGACACTACCTCCAGCAATGGAGAGATGCTAATCGATTTCGCCGCAGGTCAAAACATGGTAATCAGTCGCACCAGATTTCCACACCGTAACATACACAAGGCTACTTGGCGCAGTAACGATAAAAACATACGCAATCGCTCACGTTGATCATGTTGTGATCGACGGAAGGCAAGCATCGAGTATGTTGGATGATCGAACGGTACGAGGTCGCTATTTCGACTCGGACCACTACCCTGTAGCAGCTTATGTACGCATCAGGCTCAGCATGATGTATTCCGCACGCATCACAATAGACCGCCGAAGCCTTTTCCGTCACACTCTCGCAACTATTCTGAAGATATATATAAGTATATCATGATTAACAGTGTCCAATGCTTTAATGTAGTCAAGTAGAGTTAAAAAAGATACTTTGTTTTTATCCAAGAGTGGGAGATATATGTCTTCACATAGGTGAGCACATATATGTCCCACTCTTGGATAAAGACAAAGTATCTTTTTTAACTCTACTTGACTACATTAAAGCGTTGGACACTGTTAATCATGATATACTTTGTGCAAAACTCGGAATTCAATTTAATTTTTCATGTACTCGTACAACAATAAAGCTTCTTCGCTTCTTCGCTTCTTCGCTTCTTCGCTTCTTCGTATCTTCGTATCTGAGTCATAGGCGACAGGTTGTTATTACTCCTACAGTTATGTCATCGTTTTACCAATAATTTGTGGCGTCCCTCAAGGACCAGTAGTTGGTCCCTTATTGTTCTCCATATATGTTAACGAACTACCGTCCGTTTTGCCTAGTTTTCTCTATGTATGCCGATGATGTCCAATTCCATGTTAGTCGCTAATAGACGAAAGTGTTAGAGTGTGCAGTAAGGACTTATAGAATTTAAAAATAAAATAAAATTTAAAGTAAGTTTAATAATGAATAATTTAATCATTTTTTATTAGCCTTAGCATATACAGCTTAACTTAAAATAAATCAAATTTAGCAGTGACCTGTGAATGTGACTAGTGCGTTAACTTATCTTGTAGCACTAGGAACTCTAAATAATAAATAAATAAATAAAATGAATGCGGCTGGCTAGGAGATCATTGGATACACCAGACCTGTAACGAACTCTTGGTATAATGTGGAGTATCGCCAAGCTACTGCAGAGAAAGATACCGGTTACTGTAGATCTCTACAGTCGGGAGCAACGCGAGCTGTTAGAGAGCGTTATCGTGAGAAACGGAGTGAGGAGAAATGCCTTTTCAGGAATTGACTATTCTTTTTTTCCCTATTGAATGACGTCTCGGAAATTGGTGTCCTTCTTTTTAAACACTTCCAGCCGGAAGCATAAGAAATGTAAAGTTTTCCATTCGAAAATTTTCTTTAAAAAATTGTTCGTTATATTGTCGGGCACGTTCTTTTTCCAAAACGGGCCAAACCGCATATAAAAATATAATCCTTACCTGAGATTCGAATTTGCATATATTTGCAACATTTTATTAACACTTATAAGCATCCAAACACTTCATAGCATGTAGCACGTATTAGCAACCATAAATCGAAATAATTCATCATTGGTGCACATTTTGTGTGTCCGCAAATGCGTGAAAAGGTTCTGACAAACCTCTATTTTCAAAAGGACAGGCTCATTTTTTGAGTATCAATTTTTAAGATATCCATCCATAATCCGGCACATAGACTTCTTTTTATTACAGTCAAATAGAGTACTCATATTGACATGCCACGCCCACTTTTTATACAAACCACCCGCTCACTCTTTGCATGATAAACTTTTTATTGCAGTCAATATAAACTTAAACATTAATTGACATGGTGGTTTCTAATGGCCGGAACTTTCACATAAACATACTAATGGGCGTGTTCCGCTCTCTTTTACGAGTAGTCCCATACAAACCCATTTCTGTGCTTTTTTATAAAAAACTTTTTTAGTTTTCGTAAATTTTATCTTGACATTCAACATGGTCATTTCTTTTCAACGGCGGCTTCACATCATATGCTAAAAGGCGTGTCCCAATTTTTGATATAGTCCCTATACCTCTATACCACCATCCACGTTTATGTTTTATTCATTAAATGACATTGGAACTTGTCTAACCATAAAATTCTTATAAAACATGTTGAACTTATTTACTTACTAAGGTTGCCTGTCGCGGTTTCACGAGATAGCAGACCGTTCGAGAGCTGGATGCAACTATCATCATCATTAATGGCTTTTAAAATATCTATAATCTTTCAAAGTACCTACATCTATATTCTCTTCTCTCATTACCAGACACCATCCAACGAAGTGGCGGATATATTTTTCCACTTTAAGGTTGCATAATGTGTATAATCGCGTATTGACATGTCAATATAGAGTACCATTTTGTAACAATAAATCATCACGTACTTTGACTATCAACATTATTGCGCTTCACATTACAATATGATATTCCTTTTCCAAAGTCTAGATGCTTATATATACATATGTAGTATATGCGGTTTCCAATCATAATTGCAAGATTTATGTGATCTTAAATTACATTTTGTTTTATTGCCACTAAAAATGTCGCGTATTGGTTGCACCATTTCGTTCGAGTCAATGTGTTTGTCATCTGTATCTCAAAAGTTTGCAATTTCATTTAATAGTTGTGTGCTCTTTTGTCATTAACATTTTTGTCTGTGGTATTGTTGTCATATTAAGTTCTGGTTATATATTTCAGATTTAAATTTAGTATTTATTTATTAATTTAACAACTAACATATTAATATAAAGATGTTGCTTATAGTACATAACAAAACAATTAAATGAAAATTAAATTAAAAATTATAAGTTATAATTATTTATTGCATTACGAACAGAATTTATAGGGAGACCTGGAGAGATTAAATTGAAGTTCTAAAATCTGTTATATGTAGAACATAATACGCGAAACGGATCGTTGCAAGCATAATTTCTAGTGTATGCAGATTGATTAAGTTTAAGTTCGATGTGTATAAGGCGGTAAATTTATACTAGGATTCCATTCCAAATTACGCAAAGCAAAAAGAAGAAACTGCTTTTGAACAGATTCTAACTGTACCTTATAAACTGAGTATTGCGGATTCCAAATACAACAAGCATATTCAAGTATTGGGCGGACCAATGCAGCGAATAAAAGTTTCGTAACGTAAGGATCATTAAATTCGCTCGACCATCGTTTGATAAAGCCAAGCAAACCCATTGCCTTATTACAAATAATATCAATGTAGGAAGAGAACAAAAGTTTTGGGTCAAAAAGAACGCCAAGGTCATTAATTGAAAATACACGCACCAGCGCAGAGCTTTCGATAAGGAATACAGATAAAATAGGTATTCTACGACAGAGAGTCATTACTTTGCATTTATCGCAATTTAACACTAGGCCATTACGATGACACCAGTTATGAAGTATATTTAAATCAGATTGTATCAAATCATGGCCCTCAGCACCATTGTAACTCAAACATAACTTAACATCATCTGCGTACATCAGTGTATGGCAGTGAGATATGTTATCAGGCAAATCATTAATGAACAGTAGAAATAGAAGGGGGCCAAGGTGACTACTTTGAGGTACAGCTGCAAAGACATCAATTCTGTGAGATAAGGTGTTATCAAATACTACACATTGTGAACGGGAATCTAAATAGGATGTGATCCATTTGACTAAAGCTTGAGGAAAACCTAAACATTCAAGTTTGTAAACCAAAATCCGATGATTAACATAATCAAACGCCTTACTAAAATCGGTATAAATAACGTCCGTCTGTAAACCATTAATAAAGCCTTTGTTAACCAATGTCGTAAGTTCCAATAGATTAGTAGAAACTGATCTAATTCTAAGAAAACCGGTCTGTGCGGAAGAAAAAGAGGCTTACAGTAAAATTGTAGTTGATCGGTAATTACCTTTTCAAAAAGTTTAGGAATTGCGCATAACTTTGCAATACCTCTATAATTAGATATATCCGATTTACAGCCTTTTTTATGAAGAGGAATTATAAAAGATTGCTTCCAAATTTTAGGTACTGTACATTCTAAAAGAGATAATTGAAAAGGGTGTAGTAAAGGATCACAAAGTGAAAATGCACACTTTTTAAGTACAGCTGAAGGAACATTATCAGGACCACAAGAATAGTTAATTTTGAGTAGAAGTAAATGTTTAAGTAGCCAATCTTTAGAGATAGTAGGGTTTGGTATATTATGCGCATAACCATTTGAAACAGAAAGTTCGCTAAGGGGGTAGCTAGTAGACGAGTAAACTGATTGAAAAAATTGTGCAAACAAATTGGATGCTTCTTGCGAAGAAGTAGCAGTAGAATTGTTAAAGAACATACTCGAAGGATAAGAATACGACTTTCGCTTAGAATTAACAAAACGGAAAAATGATTTTGGGTCAGTTCGAATGTTGTTTTTAATTCTAACTAAGTAGCTATTGTATGATTTTTTATTAGCCGATGGAAAATTTGCACGTGCAACTGCATAACTTGCGTAATTTAGAAAAGTTTTGGTTTTTAAATATCTCTTATAATACCGTGATTTTATGTTTTTTACATGACACAACTGACGTGTGAACCACGGGTGATTAGAAGAACATATCGGTGTAAAGAAAGGAACACATTCATCAAAATATTGAGATAAAACATCATAAAAAACATAACAAGCGCTTTCTATGTCACGGCTATAAAAGAGATTTGGCCAATCGGTTTTAAGCAAAAGAGAATTATGCTTAATAAAGTCAGTTTTTTTTTTAAATGAACGACGCATTGAGCTTGAGTTTCTCTTGCTGCTATGTGGCAAATTTAAAACCATTTTCAGAGTTGGGTGGTATTTATCCTCAGGATTGGAAGCTGGAAAAGTTCGAGTGACAAACACATCTAAAGTTCTATCCACAAATATGAGGTCAAGCAATCTATTAGAGCAGTTAAATATGCTATTAATTTGATGCAGTGACGGATTAAAAATATTGTAAAAAAATTGTAAATGCACTGATGGAATGACGAGGAGTTTTCACAATTAATCCAGGCCTCCTTGGGAAGGTTAAAATCACCCATAACAATAAGGTAATCGTTAGAGTTTAAAGATTTATAAATGCACTGAATAGCAGAAACGTGTGACTGGTAAACGCTAGCATCAGATGCAGGCGGAATGTATGAACAAGTAATAAATAATCTGCAGCTCAAAAATTGGATAACAACACATATGAATTCAATATCTGTTGAAAAATCTCCAAGGTACATTTCGCAAGCAAAACTAGACTTAACAGCAATAAAAACTCCACCACCTTTACACGTGAGTCGATCCTTGCGGAAAATTGAAAAATTATCAGATAATATTTCAGAGTTTAAAATATTAACATCTAACCAAGTCTCGGTAAATACAAGAATATCAGCATCAATGCCAGTACTTTTAAGATATAAATTAATTAATTTGCTTTTTAAGCATCTTACATTTTGATAATTACTTATAAGAGGACAATTTAATTTAAATTAAGAGTATTAGATGCAGATGTAGATGTAGAGGTTCCGGCCGGTTGTTGTATATAGAATTGTACATCTTCAATATCTGTTTCTATTACAATTATATAATTCGAAGAACTATTTGCAATATCGGTTTAATGAAGTTCCTTTGTAATTGATTTACTTCATTAAAGTGCTTTTAAGAGATTTCATTTTGCACTTTTTTTTTTAATTATTCTGTTATTATTTACAACAACTTAAATTAAATTTATACGGTAACTTCTAATACAACTTAGTCTAAAGGCTAGGTAATGCAAATTAATTACAATTAGAGAGTATTAAATGAATTTACAATTGTCTACTACAATTGTCTAGTGGCAAGATCTATTGCGTGATGTCGCTTCGGTCTTCTTCTCATAGGCCTTCCCCTTATGGTGCGCCCGTTAGAAGTCATCGTGCGAGAGGGTTTAAGTGGTTTTCTAAACGCTGGATGTACTGTGCCATCTGTTTTTGTAGGACATCCCCAATTTTAGGTACTCAAAGATCTTTTTCAATATTTGCAGTCCTTAAGTACCAAGGAGCAGCACAAATTAGCCGAAGTAAAATTAAGTTTAAAATCCGCTTGTAGTATGCGTAATTTACCCAGGTGGGTTTCAGCAGTTGTTCCGTATACTTGCAAGCCGTATCGCCAGGAGGGAGTAATGCAGATCTTGTACAATTTCACCTTGTTGTCCAGAGACAGCTTTTTACTAACTAGGAGCCATCTAATTTTTCTGATCTTGTTTTTGAGAGTCGCTATGATGCTGGACACATGCTTGGCAAACGTAAGATGCTTGTCCAAGTGTACTCCCAAGTATTTGTAGCTGCTATTATGCTCCAACATCTGGACCTGCAAGAAGACGCCTGTTCCATCGTTTTGCCCATACTTCAAAGTTGTGAAGGTACTGCTGCAGGATATCAGCGGCTTCAGAAATGCAACTGCTTCTGGCCATCGCGTAGGTGGCGATGAGAATATCATTCGTATCTTCCATGGAGATAGTTGATCCAGTGGGCATATCGTGTGTGAAGAGGGTGTATAGAGTGGGCCCTAAAACACTGCCCTGTGGTACTCAAGCTTGAATAGTCTTCACACTGGACTCCGCACCATCTAATACCACAATGAACGACCGGTCTGCAAGGTAGCTGCGTACTATCCGTAGTAGTTGAGAAGGCAGAAGTGGCTTGATCTTAGCAAGAATTCAATTGTGCCATACTCTATCGAATGCCTGTCTTATGTCCAGATACGCTTCAACCACGTACTCCTTGGCCTCAAAACCTTCAAGGATGAATTTTACAACCCTATTCAGCTGCTCAGGTGCTCCATGAGATTTACGAAAACCAAACTGAAAGGGAGAAATTTTGTCATTGATGCTTTCCAGTTGAAGTAGACGCGTCAGAAGGCATCGCTCGAACAGTTTGGCTGTCGTCGGCAATAGACTGATTGGTCTGTATGAGTCCAGTGAGGATGGGCTTTTACCTGACTTATGTATCATGCAGATCCTTGCTTTTGTCCAGAGTTTCGGGACATGCATATTTATGACATGTTTATGACATTTAATTTTTTTTTTTTTTTTTTATTATTATTTTATATTATTAAAATTTGAAGAAATGCCACCACCAACACAGCAAGAAATTCGTTACAAATACAAATTTTCATATGCCAAACTGCTTATGAAACAAATGCATCATCTCTAAAAACTGTTCCCAAATGGTTTAGAAGATTCCAGGCTTGACATTTTTCGATAGAAGAAGAGTCTCTGGAAGGTCGTCCAAAGTCTTCCACCGACGTGAGAAATGTAGCCATGGTAAAGGCTAAAGTTGATGAAAATCCGTGATTGATACAACAAATGATTGCTGCAGAACTGGGACACATCACACTGATGAAAGAACTAGTAACCTTATTGCGTAGATTAAAAACTTAAAACTTTTTGTAATTGTGTATTTATATAAAAATTTTAACTGGCTCAAGGTCATTTTACATTGGGATATATTTTACTATATATATATTTCCTCAATGCAAAAGAAGGAATAATGAACAACTTTTTGTTTACACAGCAAAATGTTCGGTGTAAGAAAAAAGTTGTTCATTATTCCTTCTTCCGCATTGAGGAAATATATATGTATATAAAAATATTCCGAATATAAAATGTCCTTAAGCTAGTTAAAATTCACAAAAACTTAAACAAATTTTTGTTTCTAAGCAACTTACCAGACCCACCATCCAGGCTGTCATGAAGATCGTTTAGGTATAATGTAAAGAGCAGAAGAGATAAAAAACCACTCTGTGCTTCACAGTCCTTCCATAATTCATTTCCCTTCCATTGGGTTGATCTACTTAGTCTCAAAAAACTTAACATTCTTGGCTGACATGCACATTTGGTGGAACTTATCTGACTAAAGGGTAATATATAAAGGATGGAGAGAGAGATAATTCTGTAAATTTCTTTATATGTGAAGGATAATCTCCGGAACAACTGGAACAATTTGGATAATTCTTTCACTATTTGAAAGGTTCATTATTCCAGATGGTCATATATCATTTGGCAAAAACGAGCGAGGGATATAGTAAGTTTGTGCATGTGTATGTAACAGGCAGAAGGAGCCGTGGCAGACCCCATAAAGTATATATACCATATTCATGATTAGCGTCGAAATCTGCGTCGGTCTGGCCATGTCCCTCTGTCCTCTGTATGTTTGAACAAAGGTATATCGGAAAATTTAAAAGATATAACTTCGAAACTTGGCTTTTTAGATTCATACGGTTCGCGCACAGATTAACTGTATTTGAAATTCAAGTTTTTCGATGTAAACCAGCCGAAAAAAAAATATTTCGAAGTCATGAATTTATAATAAATAAATGTTTGAAGAAAAAGACTTTTTATATATTTATTAATTTATTCGCCTATGAACACAATAGTTTGTACAGAAACTCAATCTAACTTAACCTAACTTAACTAAATATAATACATTTAATAAGCGCTCAAATAAATAATACTTTTTTAAAAAGTTTTTAATATAAAAGATACAGGAGCAGAAATCAAACCGCAAATTTAGAGGCAAATTATTAGATAGTTCAAGAGCTGTATTAATAGACCCGGCTCTTGCGTAAACAGTTCTATGAAAGCCCACAGCAAATGGGGAGAAATTTTGAATACCTCTAGTTGGAGCATTAAATGGAATAAGCTTAGCAAGAGCAATGAAATCAATTGTGCACAAAATTAGATCATTTATGAACAGCAATGCTATTATTTTCAAGAGTAGAGAGATACAAAAACGACATCTACTAATGTAAGAAGTTAGAAAAATTTATTAACTTTCATTAGTACGTTGGGTAACATGCTACCAACAAGAGGTTCAAGGAGAGCAGGACTACTCCTTTCCTTAGCTACAGTCTAATGTCATCACCTGCTTTGACCTTTATCTAAACAAAACATAAATCAAAACTGTAAGTTTATAATAAAATAATTATTTTCTTAAACATTCAGTACAACCCAAATATATATATATATATATATATATATATATATATATATATATATATATATATATATATATATATATATATATATATTTTTTGTAAAAGTAATCTCTGCCGCACTGTATGAAACGCGAGCAACTCTACTCCTCCTAGGGAGGAAGTATACTAAAAACAAAAACCTATTATTTTATGAAAATGAAGCAAAACTATTTATTTTTGTACTGAACAAAAATGCTGTTGGGGGGACGATCCCCATTTTCCCCCTGGATACGCCAATGATCAAGCTACAATACATATACCAACTTTGGTGTATCTTAAGTCAATACCAGTAAAATATTCCACACACGGTAATATTCCACCAGGGAGCCTCTATACAAACATGCTCAGTATTTTTTAATTTTTGTATGTGTATTGGTTTTTGTTGTTAAAACAACAAATTTGATGTATCTTAAGTCAATTCTACTAATCGCACAGACATATGTTCAGACCATTATTCAACAAAGCCCCCATACAAATCTATAAATGAAATAAGATCCTTAGAGAATTTAAAGTGCATCTCGAATTCGTGCGAACTCTACAGCAACATTTTTTCTTGTCACTGTGGACGATAGTCGTCCACGCAAGTGACGAAAGCCCACCTCAGTGTGGCTGCAGCGCAAGCACTATATTATACGCGCAATATCGAAGTTTTTACTGGTAAGTCCGATCAAAACGTGTTATATACCATTAAAAAAGTCTTGAAACAGAAAAGTCTTGAACTTTAAGAAAATGTTAAAACATATAATATCGGATCACCACAGTCCGAAATATAGTTGGTTGCAAAATACCCAACCTTAGCGATATTGGGGATTGGAGCGGCGCCTATCACCTCAAACTAATTTTTTTATTTATTCTTGATGCCGACACAAGTGCAACGAGATCACAAAAAAGTTATGAATTTTGGAAATTTTTGACGAGTTAATCAAATAGTTTGTGTGTTTGTTTGTTTGTTTGTTTGAATCCTTTAGAAAACCAAAATTTTATTTATACAGGATTTTAGTACAAAAAAAACTAAGAAACTTTTGTTCTACAACTTTTTTTCAAAATGGCGGGTTTTGGCGGGAAAAGCTCTAAAAAAGCTTTACTGTGTCGAAACGGCATAATACTTTTCAACGTGTAATAGCTCGTTGGAGAGGTCTTTTGAATACCGTCAAATGACTGCTAGCATGGTGCTGTATAATATCTACTTAAAAAAATATAGGTCAAATTAAATTTTGAAATGTACATTTTGCGATTTTGAGGAAAACTGAAACCAATTTTTCGTGCTCATATTTGGAGTGATGAAACTTTGCGAGATTGCGCAAATTTTGATATATAATAATTTTCTGTGAAAATTCCGTTAGCCGAGATATAACATCGCAAATATCAGAGTGTGCAAAATTAGTTATTTTTCCTACTGGCTGTTACTGTTAATCTGCTGTTACTGTTAAGCTGATGGTACTGTTAATCTGCTGTTACTGTTAAGCTAATGGTACTGTTAAGCTGATGTTACTGTTAACAAAAACCTGTTATACTCTTATACACTTTTATTTTTGGATTGTTTTTGTATGTATTCATATGTATGTAGATATGCATGCAAGAAATAACATATAGTATATGTATGTATGATTACAAATCGCCAATAAAAAAAATTGGTTATTTAATCTCGCACATTTATTGCCATAAATTGATTTATATTTATACAAAAACAAAATGTCTATTTTTTATACCCGGTACCATAAGGTAAAAGGGAATAATAAGTATGTGCAAATCTATTTAATAGGCCGAATGAGAAGTGGGGTAGATCCCATTATGTATACATAATGCGAAGACGAGTTTATATAGTCCTGTCCGTCTGTCCGTCCGACAGTCTCCTTGAACCAAATAGTCTCGTAGACTATAAGATATAGATACTTCAAGTATGAATATTTAGACTCTCCACTTTTAAATTTTCAAATACAAATTTAATGTTTTTATTTGTAATTTTGTAATTTCATTGTAATTTTTTTTTTAGTTCAATTGAAATGCCCCACATATGTTCAGAAGGGACAACTTAAAAATATAGCCCTACATAAATCTATGGTTCATATATATAGGTTTCATATAAAGTTTTATCCAAGCATTTTATTTATCTTCTCTATTAAAATGACTGATATCAAATAAAAAAAACCTCTTGACGAAGTAAAAATCAAGTGACGAAAGCCTACTTGCAACTCACAAAACTACTGATATAAATTTTGTGACGATATATTTATATTTTTCATTTCTATGGTTTAAATCGATTGTAATATGTAATTAAGCGTTCGTCATGCTGCGATTTTTCAAGAATGCTATATTCTTAAGTAGAAATATAAATTGATGTCCTAGGAAAAGAGCTGTATTTTATAGTTTAAAAAGTTTAGCAACATGACGAACGCTTAATTACATATTACAATCGATTTAAACCATAGAAATGAAAAATATAAGTATATCGTCACAAGTGAGTTGCAAGTATGCTTTCGTCACTTGATTTTTACCTCGTTCAATATACATACAAGTAGGTGTAGTTCTCGAATTAGATGTGGCCACAAAACTCATCTTAACGTCTTTTTCATTTATGATTCAATTTCTTGCGATCAAGCTCCTTTGCTTTATTCATTTATTGGTGATCGATTTATTTTTTTTTTTTTTTTGGCATACTTTCAGGCTTTGAGTATTTATTTTATTTAGTCGTCCGAATGGGGGGGGGGGGTGTCACAGAAATATCTATACAAAATTCCGTCTGGTGATTTGAATTTCACAGAGAAATTTGGTAGATGTCACAGAAGTTTCGTAGATTTCACTTTTCGGATATACTCACTCGTAAAATCGATGAAATATGTGTTTATATGTGTTTAGGGCACAATCCTGTTTTGAGTTGTCATACAAAAAAAAAAACCAAAATTTTTGCAGGTTATGTAATTGGAACTTATTGCAGACTTACTTCAAATACATTGTGAAGTTTTACATTTGTTTTAATGAATATGAATTACATAATTTATTACTAGTTGTCTGTTTGTTGAGTTTCCAAATCTGGACAAATAAAAAATGTCACTAGCCTTTCGATTCGCATTTCAAATGTTAATTCAAATGCAGAGAAGCAAAGAAAAAGTACAAAGTCGACATCTAAGATATAGGTACATCAAATCCATTGTCAATTTTAGATTCTTCGTAAGATTCACTTTGGAAAAATTGACGGAACGCATATAAAACTGACAAATGTTTAAATGCAGTGATCGTATGTATAATTTGGGTCTTTATGTTTTCAGTATTCAGTAAGATCTTTGAACTCATCTGCAGAAGGATTCCAAAATCCAAAACATTGTACACAGCCGCTAAACAATTTACGTTAAAAATTAAAATTTTAAAAACTCGCCTGAGATAAAGAAATATTGTCGATGCAATAAATTGTATTTAAACAGGTTTTTGAATAAGTGATTTACGTCTCAATGGTCGCGGCACGGTTATTTATACTATTGAGATGTTTCTGTATGCAGAACCATACCAAGTCGCAAACCAATATCCCAATTAGTTTGCGATCTTACAAACAAAACACAGATGACAAGACGAAACAGTTTATACGAGCATACGATTCTACAAACATGAGATATATGAACATTGATAGATCGATTCGTGTTGTCGAGTTGAACGACGGATGATTATGTTCGCGCTCTTTTCAATTGCTGTCAAAATAGTTGCACCAAATATATTCCGCGAAATTGTATGATATGAAATTAAACACAAGCTAAGCATTTCTTAGAGCAGTTCTTAGCTTACAGTTCCAGATCACCTTGACTCTGAAGAGGTACCTGCAATGCTCCTAATATGACTTGACCGTTTGCCTGTCTATATTGACGGATTTGACAATCGGCAGGTGTCTTTAATATCCTGGGTTATTTCTGTCTTGCGGCTCTCAAAACGGATTGCAAAGTTTTTATTTAAACAAAAAAATTACGTGATACTTTAGTACATAATCTAAACTATTTTTCGACATAGTCACCATTCCTCTCTATGCAGGTGGTGAAGCGGGGTATCAATTTTTTGATGCCTTCCTCGCAGTAGTTTCCCGCCAACCATTTATTAACCACCTCGCGGACAGTTTCCGATATCCGAGGGTTTCTGTGATTGTTTCGTGTAGTAGAGATCTGGAGATTTGCGGAAACATCGCAGAAAGTTCATCCACAGTCAATTTGCGATCGTCACAGAGCGCCTTTTTGCCTTTTTTCCACAATTTCGTCAGTCACATTTGAAAGTCTTCCGCTCCTCTGATCATCATGCACAGACGTAAGACCGTTTTTAAACTCGCGACACCACTTGTAAATACTCGTACGAATCATAGCTCTATCACCATATGCAGTTTTCACCTCATTATAAATCTCAAACGGAGGTTTTCCCTTCCAAACGAGACAACGGATGACGCCGTGTATTTCGCACTTGGCGGGAGACTGGTTTGACATTGTTCACCAAACATGTTGTTGCGTCGACAGTTCTCAACGTAGTGACCTCGAACCGGTCTCGTTGCAAAGGGGAGAAGGCAGGCAGTGTTGCCAACATGACGAAAATAAAATTCCTCCGGCCGTGAGAGCCTCAGCACCTTTACTTTCTGGATATGCCTCGTATTTTAAGTATGAGCACAGTTTGATTTAAAAATATTTAAATATATTACAACATACTACAATAAGAAAATACAAAATTCACTGTGGACGGTAGTTCAGCATGAACACTATACGAGTATATATCCACGCAATAATGAAGCTTTTGCTGAAAAGTCCGATCAAGTCGTTTTACACACTATTTAAAAGATATTGACAAATAAATTCAGAAAATGTTCAAACCAGGGAATAAATAGTCTCGCTTTTATATTCTTCTAAGGACAACATTTACTTATGCATAGTGTATTTATACAAAATAATGTTCAAAGGAAAACAAAAAAGACATGATACCATATACCGACAATATGCTTAGTGATAATATTTGCGCAGTTTTTCAAAAGCCATTTTAGTTGCCAGAGCCCTTGTCAAAAAGCATCGAACGCCATCCATAAGCTACCTAAAGAAGTTAAAGAAGTCATCTCGTCGGAGCAATTATTCCACGCAGCGCTGCAGCCATGTATCTGGGCCATATGGTCTATATGGACCTACGGAATCCCGATCTGGGGCATTTCCAGCAGGAGCAACTGCTCTATTATTCAAAAGTTTCAAGCAAGGCGCTCAGAATAATTTCCAATGCTCACCTGTTCCACACCAACAATGTGATCCACAAGGAACTCGGAATACCCTGCATTCACCAGTAAGTTGCAAGACTAATCAGCTATTACCAAAATTGGCTCAAAAGGCACATCAACACCATAGCCACCATAGCCAACCTGCTCGACATCTTGGGGTAAGGACAAGGAGACTATATTAACAACTTATAAAGCTATTGGACGTTCTGTCCTAAATTATGCTGCTCCTGTATGGACTCCTTTCCTGAGTAAGACTCAATGGCAAAGCCTGCAAAGAAGTCAGAATAGTGCGCTGAGGACTGCCACTGGTTGTTTGCAAATGACCCATGAGGATCATTTGCACAGTGAAACGATGATACTTCCTGTTCATCAACATAATTAGCTGCTTTCGAAGCAGTTCTTGTTCGGTGCGTACAGAGTTGATCATCCGAACCATGGCACCCTCACTACATCAGCGCCTACCCGAATAAGATCGGTTATCAGGATATATAAGTCGAGCATAAATCGCTTTATCACTGATAGCAACATTGGGGAGTATGAATATACTTCCGGAAGGGCCCAATTGCATAAATATGCAAATAAGTATGCAATTCGCTCGTTTAGGGACAATATAATATTAGGTGGAAGACCTCCACCTATTCATGAGAGCGAAAAACATCTCCCTCGTAGCACCAGGAGTAAGCTTGCACAGTTAAGATCCGGATGGAGCGTTATGCTCGAGTGCTACAGGGAAAGAATTGGGATACGTAATACAAATTGCTGCCCTGATTGCGGTCAATCACCGCATGACACTTTTCACTTGTTCAATTGCCCGTCCCATGCAACACAATTGAGCCCTTTAGACCTTGACACCTGAGGTTTGCATTTCGGTTTTTCTTTCTCTTTCACAAACATTGCTTGCACCATTAGATTCTACTTTATATATAATAAATTGTATACATATGATTTCCTGATACAGCTCACAAGAAGAAGCTGCTACAACAACAACAACCTGCTCGACAAACCACTACAAGAATCTCAAAAGGCTTCAACCGCTTGATCTACCTCATGAAAGGCATTAATACATTTACATACTTCCATTTTCTCTACCCCTTCCTCTCCCCATCACCCCAACACTCTATTATTCCTACTCCACAACGGCTCCGTCAACGCATTGTAAATTGTTCCCCTTACCCATACAATTTGCCGATTGTCCTATATAGACAGATTGGAAATAAAGTTAACCCGTTTAACATTGACCGGTACCGGTTCCGTACCGGTATATCGAAACTAAAATCCAAGAAGCGTACCAGAACCGAATACCAAAATAAATTGAAACCGGTACAGAAAATTATACCAAAATAGACGTTTCGTTACGTACAGAAATTGGAACCAAATCCCCTTGTGAAACATACAAAATCCGATCACCCCAGTCCATAATAATATAGGATGTTTAAAGTAGGCACTCCCAAGGGGTTTTGCAGCTAATATGGAATCCGTCATCCAAATTTTTGGACGAGTTCAACGAGGCCAAGAACAAAAAAAAGAAAAATCGGTCCACCTGTTGAAAAGATTGAATTCTTGTAGTTTATATGAATCTTTTAGATAACTAAAATTTTTCAATTATCTTTCCAATGAATGCATAACTGCCGTAGTACAATCGATACTTGCCGAAAATTGAGACCAAATTTTCATGCTCATATATGGAGAGATATTAAGTTGTGAGATTAGAGAAATACCATCTATGAAAATTCTGTGAGCTGTGAGCATCAAAAATATCAGGTTGTGCCTTTTGCAATATTTGTCATAATGTGTCATACTAATATGGCTGTTACATTTGTTTTACGCATCATGTTATAACTGTTATACTCAATAATTTAGGTAATTTTATAGTACTGGGTACTCATATGGTAAAAGTGTAAATTACTTTTGTGCAAATCTAAATGACAGAAAGATGTGTGGCAGACAGTATAAAGCATTGGCGGATCCAGGAAATCGAAAGTACGTAGCAAGAAAAACTTGAAAAGTCACTTTTTACAACACATCCCATACAATGCGTAGGTATACATCAAGGCACAGTGCTAAGTCCAACGTTCTACTACGACATACCTGAAAATTTCACCTTCTCAATACTTGCAAACCATACAGCTATTTAGAGCTCCGGCGTTCAGTACAGTACCATCTAAAAGTACTTACAAAATTCACAAATGGAAAATTAAAGTGAACATGATCAAAACCAATGCCATAATGTTCACAAAGAGAGGAAAATCTTGTATTCTCCCAAATAGTTCATTATACATTGTACAATTGGGACCAAAAGAAGCTTATATACCGACATACAGCTAAATATCTAAAAAATTGATCCTTAAAAAATGCACAGCACCTTAAGGGTGGGGGGGACGCGCCCATCCATATTTATGTAACATGTATGTTCATAAGAAACTTCCATATCCAATTTAAAGTAGCTACTGATGGTAACTAAAAATAGCGGTGAGTTTGTATGGGAGCTATCCCTAAACGTGGGACGGGACACGTGCATTGATATTTATGTGAAATATCTATCCAAGTAGATCTAGATAGTAATAAAAAAAGTTTTTTCGCACAAAAACACAAAAGCAGACATTGGGTTTGTATGGGGCCTAGCAAAAAAAAGTGGGCGTGGCATATCGATTTCATATACTCGATCTGCATATGGATCAATAGAATCCTAAAATCCCCTTTGGGATGTGTATTTTCCCCTATATTTCAGACTGGTATTTTTGATGTACATGAATATAAGGAATTACCTTCCGATGCTGATAAAGAATATACGAGTATATAATTTATGTGGTCCAGCATGCCTTCTTCCACCGGTTACATACATTTTCACAAACTAATTATACTCTCGTCCCTTTAGGTACAGGGTATAACAATATACCTTCAGGAAACTGTGTCAACGAAAAACTAGATCTTCAACACTACAAGTGTATTCAATATGTGTATCCCAAACCATATTATATATAAATCAAATTCAAATATCTGCTAATACAGCGTTGAACTATTCTCATCTTCTAAGTCAAATTTTAGTTCCTCCAGAAATAGTTGTCCACTTTTAAGTTAGCTTACGTATTAAGGTTTTCTTAGCCCAAGTTTTGCTTGTTAACAAAAATCACAAAAAAAAAACATCTTGATGAGGAAAAATCCAAGTGACGAAAGCAAACTCACAAAACTTCTGATATCAATTTTGTGACGAAAGATTTTTGTTTTTCATTTGTATTATTGGAATTGATTGTAATGTGTAATTGAGCATTTGTCATGTTGCAATGAGGTGGTGAATTTTCGGAAAGATGTTTTCAATTAACTAGAGAAACGAATTTGATTTTCTAGTAAAGAAAAACTCTACTTTTTAACATACAAAATTTTACAACATGACTTACAACAAGAATTAATAAAAAATAAGTTTGTGGCGGTAGGTAAGCACAAGCCGCAATACCCCTTTGGAATGGGTATTTTAAACCCCTCTCCCCCCATATTTTAGACTGAGATGATCCGATTTCATATGTTTTAACATTTTGTGTTTTAACGTTATTCTGCGTTTAACATCCAAACATTAAACAGCACAGTAGAAAAGCAAGAGTACAAAACTCTATCACAAACACTAGCTTAATTAAAATTGTGTATCAAGGGAATACAGCACAATTTTAATTGAATCGAATGTACCTTCCCAACGTACTAAGTCACATTTAGGTGGCGCCAACAGAAAATTAATTATTCCAAAAGTACTGTTTACTTTGGAACGAACCTTGTATTTTTTGTGACTTCTCATATAAAATATTATTCTCAATTTTCCAATTGAAGCAACAAAATTCAGCCTCTGGTTGAAAATAATTGTAGCAAATACTGGTAATACATATTAATTTGGGTCAATAACTATTTTGCAATTACTCGTACAATAATTTGTCGCACTAAGTACATGTCATGCGTATATAATTATCCAATTTGAACTAGGGATTAATATTAATTTTGACACAAGAACACGCGGACTTAAAAGCAAAACTGAATATTGAGTGACATGTGCCTGCCTGCCTGCCTGCCTGCCTGCCTGCCTGCCTGTCGTGATAGGATTTAAGATATGTCTAATTGGAAATTGTAACCAAAACAAAACGCCTACAGGCTGCCATACCATAAAAACATGCACATCCACATTCGGCGCGTGAAATTACAGCTTATGCAAACGCTGTGTCCATTTTCGTCCACATGTAATGTCCATCAATATTCAATGAAGAACGCATCTATTTGTGCACACTTGTTGCTCGGGGGCGGCTGCACGCTTGTATCTTCGACTCCGTTGCCAACGGTATGACATCGATACTTAGTACAAATATGACAGTTGCAGTGTAAAAGCTTGTCCCCCGCCAACTCCACACAGTCGAATCCATTCATCTGGTCATATGCTATCAATTTTCGCTACATGAAAATTCCTTTAAAAATAACTTACACACATCACCACTTGTTGCACCCGGCCCGGCCCGGCTCGGCTTCACTTGCCACAGCACTGAAAAGCGCTCAAACCCGAGCACAGCTACGTATGTACTCGTATATTCGGTTCGTTTATCTCTCGTCAAATTATTGTGCTTGAGTCGGATTACTTCGCCTGCTGATTTTATTTGAAAGCACATCCACGGCAATAAACTCGTATCTATGCGTTGTACACTCGTAATGCTCACTCTATTCACTCAGAACGAGTTGAGTTGCAAATGTGTACCAATAAAAAAGGATGGAGTGAGTTCGCAATTTTAAAAATTGCCAGTAACTATCGTATATACCCGTACAAATACCTACATATGTATATAATATATACTATATATATGTTCAGTAATGGGCACAACAGAACTATTAGAATTCTCAAAAGCTACTCTCGCAGTTTGGAAGCCATAATCTATACTAATATTAAAAAGCTAAAGAGTTTGATTGTTTGCTTGAACGCGCTAATCTCAGCAACTAGTGGCCCGATTTGAAAAATTATTTCAGTGTTAGATAGCCCATTTATCGAGGAAGACTATATATCATCACGATAAGATCAATAGGAGCGGAGCACCAATATTAATATAAATCTAAAATCTATATATGTATGTATGTATGTATGTATGTATGTATGTATGTATGTATGTGAAAGGTTGGGAGGACCACACAATTTCACATAAGCGCTAGCAAGCGAACTAGATGTTGTTCAACTCAACGCTAGATGTCGCACCAGCTGGTCATGAGTTAAATATGTCAATGATCATGAGTTGGGGTTTTTTAAATTTTATTACTAACTATTATATGTATTTAAAATTTATCTGCTATATATATAAAAATGGAAGTATGTTTATATGTTCATTATAGACTTCGAAACTGCTCAACCGATTTCGATCAAATTTTGTGGCAATATTCAAAATAGTCCCTTGGGGTATCCTATGAAGATTAGTTGCGATTGGATAACCAGAAAATTGTTTTTAGATTTTTCTAATTTTAATAGAATTGGAGGTAGAGTAAAGGAGCATGTGGAAGGTGGGGAAGGTGGAAGGAGTGGCAGGGGAAGGATTGGCTGCGGAAGGAGTGGCAGGGGAAAGAGGAGGGCCGCGTACAACGTCGCGGGGATCAACTAGTGCTTTTATAAGATGTAATTACAATTAAACAAGAAAAAACGTTAACTTCGGCAGAACCGAAGATTGAATACGCTTGACACGCATTAAACCAATTACTGTCAAGGCCATAGTGAATGCACACACATTCCGCATTTTCAACAACATTAACGAAATAATTAACAAATCAGGATCAGTGCTTTGAATAGCAGCAGCTGTACAAGAAGTAACATGTGTGTAGTATTTAGTTTAGTTAGTACTGAAAAAGTACGGAAACATATCCTAACTTAATATATAGTAATATAAAGGCGAATGTGGGTTTGTTTGTTACGCTTTCACGCGTATACTACTCAACCGATCATCATGAAATTGTGTACATACATTGTCAAGGGTACAGAACATGACATACTAGGACACCTTTTATCATGAGAGTGCATCTTCATAATGACACAGAATCGGGACACATAGAGACAGGTTACATAGAGACGCTTTTGAAAATTGGTGATGGATGTTTGGACACAGATGCTGCAGGTTATATTTTACTTTCAAGAGAATTTTGTAATTTAGTATAAAATGATGTGGAACTCATTGTTAAAGTTTATCCGAACTTGCAACAAAATTTAATAGTCATCGTTGGTTATGCGCAAGAGCAGTACTGGCGGCAAAAAATTAAATCGTAAACAAAATCAACACTGATATTTAAAAAGCGGTTCGGGGAGATATAAAGTAGTATTTGTCAATGGATACAAGAATGGATACAAAGCAAAGCACTTTATATCCCCGTAGTTCTTAAATTTTGTTGAGCTATCGGGTGAACTCTCAGAAAAACTCCAATTTAAACTAAATTTACCAGTTATGCTTATGCGAAATATAAATATATTCTCTTATATTATCTGTATTACACAAAGTATTCAGTTTTCTAAGAAAGCAAAAGTAACGTGAAAAATGTTTAAAACCTTAAAAATTCGAACCAGTCATCCTACCATCCCTTAATTTATGAGCCCAATTAGTTGTAAAGTGAAACTTTGAACTATTCAATCTACAAGTTCTTGTAATACGGAATGTAAATCAAGAAGATTGCACGCCGCGCTGCAAATCAAAGCGAACGATGACCATTGAATGCTTCAGTTGCCCAAGACTAATTTTAATTCAATATTGATGGCAAATTCACCCTGAGCAATCTACAAGTATGTTGAAGTCATATTCAAGTCATGAAGTCAAATTCTTGCGACAAATAAACAAAAAAGTACTGTGGCAGTTTCTAAAAAATATAAGAAATTCTCATACATGCTTATATATACTTGTAGTAGAATTATGTTTGTAAGATGAATTTTCTATAAGCATGTATGAGCAGTGTAAAGCGCTGAGGATAAACTATCGAACAAGAAAAAGAGTTTTAAACTAAAATGGATATTGAATAAATGATTAATTCTATGAATAAATCTAACATACCCGTATACCCATAGGGTCGATGACTGTCTTCAATTTCAAAATTAACAATAGAAAACGTTAACATCATTAGAGCAGTATATAGCTTCAATACTCTTCATAACCATCGAACAAATTACTTTCAAGTCGTTTAATACTCTAGTGACAATTTGACGCATTTTTAAGGTGGACACCCGTTAATATAGATGTGAAGTTTCCGTCCCATAGAAGACATCATATAGAATTTCAAGTTAATATTGACTGTAAGAAGTAAAGTTTTTCATACAAAAACCGAAATGAGTGCGCTATGTTTGTATGGGGATACTCTCAAAAGTGGTCGGGATACGCCCATTAGTACATGTATGTGAAGCGGCCGTTAATAAAAATGTTTTTCTTAGAAAACCGAAAAGTGGGCGGTTGGTTTGTATTAGGCTACCCTAAAAGTGGGTGTGGCATGGTTAACGTCACTTATGTTCAGCGTAGGAATATTGAAAGTCTTCATACCCAATTTCATATCAATATCTTAAAAACTGAGTACTAGTTTTGATTCACACAGTCAGGGGACAGACAGACGGATGAACATGGCTAGTTCGATTCATCTCGTCGAGCTGATCTAGAATATATATACTTTACTTTACAAACACAGTTACAAAATTATAATACTATTCATACTACGCGTAAATAGTGTAAAAAGAAAAAAATAAGAAAAAAATTTTAACTTCAGTTAAAACGAAACTTTTAATCGATTATCGGGTTTCTTTGAGCACTACCCCAAAAATTGGGCGGTACAAAGGGTGACTTTTAAATTTTTGTAATCGAAGAAAACATTGAGCAAAACCTTCAAATTTGACCGAACTGGGCGGAATAAATTCAACTTCACTAGCATTCACTTTGAATGAATGAAATGTCAATTAATTTTACTATAAATGCACGGTTAACCGAAACATTCACTCATTCATTCGAATGCGTTAAAGGTTCGAATAAATTCAGTTGTCGGTCGCTTACCATATCAATACGAACACTTTCAGCAGCCGAATGTATTCTGTACACGAACTTATGTTCGGATGGTAGCTAGCAACAGGTTAAAGTTGTTTATATAAGCAGAAGTGAGGCGGCATGTAGATATTTGCTAAAACAACCTTTGAAAAATGCGCAACAACTTACAGACAGACGGGCATGGCTAGACACAAATTTTCACGGCGAATGGTTGGAAGGTGTATCTGTCTATAACGGGCATACAAATATATATAGGTACTAGGCTCTCCTTCCCTCTGCCACTCCTTCCCCCTGTCCCACCTTCCCCATGCCCTTTTACTCTACTTCCAATTCTCCCACCCCTCTTCTCCTGTCCCTTCCACCCCTTAGGCTTCCCATTCCTCTTCCCCTACCCCTCCTTACTTTACCACCCCTTTCCCCTGCCCCTTCGATCACATTAACACGTATACAACATTTCATCCCTCTATCTTAAATGGTACCCAGCGCGTTGCTGCCATTCTCCCTGCCTCTCCTACCACCATGCTCCTTTCCATACCACCGCTTCCCCTACCACCTCTTCCGCAACCACCACGTCTCATACCACTTCCCCCTACCTAATTTTCTTTGAAGCCAACCGAGGACCCGGTTCCCTGTTTGCTAGGCGTGGATTTTCTACAGCGGCACAAGGCGGTCGTAGACTTACACAACATGCGGTTGCAGTTCGAACGAGGCAGTACCACTTTGTATTTGCCCACTCCAACTCCCAGCCAGCTCGTTTTCCTCTCGGTTGCAGTGACACTATCTGGTCATGCAGATGTTTACATCTCCACCCCTTGCTCTACGAAAAGCAATGCAGCATTCGCCTTGTTAGAAAGCTGTACCGAAACCGAGCTACCGCAAAATGTAAATTGGGGCGCACATTAGTGGATGCAACACAGCGTGAGCTTGGAGTGCGTCTGTTGAATTTGGACGACGAAGACGTAACCCTACTGCCGCACACTGTTCTAGGTAGACTGCACGAGGTCGACATGTTGCCGTTGGAGGACACCGGCCAAGCAACGGAGCTGCATGTGAACGAATTACCTTTTGCTGTATCAGAGGAACTGAGCAACGCACAGCGTGCTTCATTCGCACTTCTTCTACGACATCGGGTTGTGTTTGCCAATGGGCCTACCGATACAGGTCGTACGAGCTTAACACAGCACTACATCAATACCGACAAAACCAGACCCATTCATCAACCGCCTCGGCGCATGCCTCTTGCACGAAAGCAAGAAACCGAGCAGCTCATTCAACGCTCAAACAGTCCTTGGTCCGAACTTGATGAAGAAGAAAGATGGTACGACGAGATTCTGCGTTGACTATCGCCGTCTTAACGATGTAACGCGTAAAGATTCGTACCCGCTTCCTAAAATGAATGAAATTTTGGATACATTACACGGGTCAAAAAGTGTTCTCTACAATCGATCTTCATAGGGACTACTAGCAGGTGGAAATGGATGAGGCGTCGCGACCTAAGACCGCATTCTGCTGCGACATGGGCTTATTCGAATTTAATGTTATGCCCTTTGGATTGTGCAACGCGCCGGCCACGACTAATGGACGGGTTATTCACTGGCGTCGCTTGGTGATCTGCACTGTTCTACTTGGGCAACATCAAACAGTTTCCTTTCTTTTGCTGCACGATTGTGCCTAATAAACTCCCCTACACCGAAATTACCGCTCGAACACCGTGTTTTCGCAACAATATATTAATGGACGTATAAAATGGACGTCAAAATAACAAGCAAAAAAAAACATCATTTTAGGCAAATTCTCTCCAAAAATTGGCATTAAAAAGCAGAATTTTGACAACACCATGTGTTTTTTGTTGTTAAATGTTGTTATACTATCCAAGCGTGATAGCCAGATGTGCCACCAAATCGATATCTAGTGATATTTTCTAGAGTGGTTTGACATAAAATAGTACAAAAAACCATTCGAGAGAGTGGAAAATAGTCGGAATCATTTGGCTCTCACAACAGAATATGGGCTCCTTACAAAGATCATGGGAATCGAGGCGGTAACAGGGTATTTTAGGTAGTCACCAGATTTTTATATATTCCAAGTGGAGTATCTTCAATACGATTCTTTGGGACTAATTTCATCAAACCGCCAGCAGTTTCAGGAATATCTACTTTTTGGTGCTATTTTCTGGAGAGGATTAGCTTAAATTGTATAAAAAGGGGGAGGGTGGGGGTTATAGAGAGTTGGATATAGTCTCAATCATTGGGCTCCCAAAACAGAAAAAGTATTCCTTAACAAAATTCTGGGAATTGAGGCGGGAAGATGGAATTTCAGGAAGTCATCGGTTTTGGATTTATTTTAGTGCCAACTATTGCTGATTTCATTTCCGATTCCAAAAATTTACTAGGTCATCTATTTTTTACATAGTTCTTTCCAGAATTTATAAAGTTCTATATCTTCACTACAATTTGTAAGGACTAAGACAATACTACGTGGAACCACAATGCTATGCTGAAAGAGTTGTGTTTTAATGTCATTTTCTAGAGAGGATCGGATAAAAAAAAACCGAAGAAAATAATGAAAACATTTCGTTTTCCACTCCAGTCAAAGAAACCAGATGCTTGCAGAGAGAAAACCGAACGAAACATAAAGATTGAATTAAAAAAAAAAGTGCTTTAATAACTCTATTAAATATGAAGTACTCGCCTGTGAATACTACGTGTATGATACGAGTATAATATATCAGTTGAGCGATAGTCAACTGCCTGTGATTCAATCACGGCGACTAAAAAATTCCCGATATCAGTTGCCACTTGATATTGTAAATGTATTGTATTGTAATGTCTGGAAAACTGTTGGCGACAATGACACAAACATCCGGATAAGATGATATCCAAGCTGATATGTCAAAAGTTCTCACTAGCTAGACGGCTGTACAAACTCTAAACTTGCAGAAGGATTTTATCGAGTATGGCTCGATGGACTTGCGTACAAAAACAATGTGCTGCTATCCCTAAATATGTACAAAGTTCTTGAGTACTATCTCAGTAAAAGGACATTTGCAGTGCGTCCGAATAACTTTCTAACAGTAGAGTCAGAAAAAAGCTGGCGTAGTCCAAATCAGCGTTCTCGATCAAATTTTAAATGTTCTGTACACATCAGATATACCAACAGACTCACAACATCTACGTTTGCCGACGGTACCGCATATTAAGCAGATCTTGATGCTCAATTCAAGCAACTAGCCAACTTGCAGACTACCTCAGCCACATCGAAGAGTGGCTAGACAACTGGTGAATAAAAGTCAACGATCAAGCAAACAAACACGATACATTCACGCGACAACAAAGATAATTGTTCCACATTATATCCAAACAACATTGCGATGCCAACCGACCAATGAAGTCGGAACGTGTATATTTAATATCCTTACCTTGCAAACTAAAAAAGCTGCACTCAAGCGATATTATGCAAATAAACTTAATTCTCACCCAAACCAGCTTGCAAGAGATCTTGCCCAGCAAAGTTACAGAACATTACTTATGGAAAGGTCACATGGTCTTATATTTTCGTGTCAGACTATAATATTTTTTTGTGATATTTTCACATTTGCATCAAATATAGGACCGTGTGGCCAGGCCATTAGAGATATTCTTTTAGGGCCGCTGTACAAACTAGAGTGCTGCATAATTTAATTCATTGAAGCGGCTTTATAAATATTCATTCATCTAAATTCAGTTCATGAATGCAACACATTCTACACAGTTAACATTCATTTCATTCAATGCAGAATAAATTCAACTTCACTAGCATTCACTTTGAATGAATGAATGAATGAAATGTCAATTCAACTATTTCCCACACTCTCAAATGGTTTGTTGTACCATTTTAAGCCAATTCTCTTCAGAAATTGGCATTTTAAAGCAAAATTCTGACAATACAATGCGTTTTCTTTAAATGTTTTTATAGTATCCAAGCGTGATAGCCAGATGTGCCACCAAATCGATGTCTAGTAACTTTTTCTGGAGAAGATCTTCTTAAAATGGGTTACGTAGTCATCAGTGCCAACTATTGCTGATTGCAGCGCCCATTCCGAATACCAATTGGAACATGTATATCCCACATTATCCTTCCCAGGATTGATCAAGTGACATAGCTTCACTACAATTCTACCGCAATCAGTTACTGGAATATCCTTTTTATGGTTCACTTTTCTGGAGAGGATTGGCTACTACTGCTACATGAAGCATTCGGAGAGAATCGGTGATAGTGCCAATCAATGAACTCCCATAACAGAGAACGTGTTCCTTACAAAAATTTTGAGAAGATGGTGTTCCAGATAATCATCAGTTTTGTATACATATATTCCATTCCATATTTCGAATACAAAAATCCATTAGAACATATATTTCCCATAACGTCCTTCCCAATATTGATCAATTGGCATACATTAACGAAGAATCTTTGGGACTTAAACGATACTGGAGTAAAACCGTAACGAATTGCTGAAAGAGTTTTGTTAAGATGTAATTTTCTAGAATGGATTTGCTAAGAACAAACTCAAATAAATCTGCTTATGAGCTGATACAAACAAAAAAGAGTTTATTTAAATTTAGAAAGAAAAATTAAAATATAATAGACGAAAATATATTTATCGCGCTCCCATCGTTTTATTATTTATATACATATATATATAAATTGCGTCACATTACCTTGTTGCATTCAGAACAATGGTCGCACCCTTCTTTGTAAATATGATTTTTGAATGTTAAAACCTTTACCGACTTCTATAGAAATTATAAACCTATAATTTTTTAAATTTAAAAACCATTTAATCGAAAAATACAATGCAAGCTTAGTTATCTTACCCGTTGCCTGCACTTTGGAATTGTAGCTGAAGAAGAATGCCTTGCTGTACTCGAATGTGGATATCATGATAGCGCAGGCAGGCACAACTCGTATCAGACGTGGCAGCATACCCACATACAGACCACCCAAGCCATCTTTGCGATAGATGTACAATAGACGTTCTACCACTGAAAGCCGACGCGTTCCTTTGTTCGAATCCTCTGCAATGAATTAAATAATTGGCATTATAAACGCAGAAAAGGTGCTTCACGCCACAAAAGCTAAAGCACCCACTTATGCATGTACATACCGGAATAGAGCACGTCCTCACCAAGCTCTAGCTGCGTGTGTGTAGTTATCAAATCGAAAGGCATTGTCACCGTTGTGGCTACCTTAAAAATAAAAAAAGTGAAAAGAAGTAAACAATCCCGGATCACAGTACAAAGTTCACGCTAAACTTACTGCGCCGGAGACCGCGCCTGTTAAGAAACAGTACATAAATGTCGGATCCGATACATCGAAATTACGCTTCATCATCTCATACGATGCCCAATACAAGCCTGAAAACGGGGCATCTCGCATTAACATTGGCGGCAGACCACGCCAGAGACCACGTATGCCCTGCCTTTCAACCAAATTCTTAATGACGTTCCTCATTTGAGAATAGGTCATGTACTGCGATTGCATCTTGATGCGCACCATTTCGATGGGCGTAACTGCGGTGACGACAAACGAGCGCGCACAAACGCCCGATAGCATCGGCACTATGAATGGTACGGTACGAACCTGCGAAGAAGGTACACGATCGCCACCGGGCATACTCACATTCCGTACGTCGATCGAATAGAAGATATCAGTGAAAAATACCTTTAGAAAATCGTATGTTACAAAATATATCATCGTCGAAGGAAGCGCAGAGACAAGCGTCGGACCAAGTCCCGACCAGAGCGCAAAAAAACCATCGTTGCAAAGGATTTTCACAAATGTATCCTTTATGAATTTTGATTTTCAAATGCATAAATGTACGTTAGAACTTGTCAGCTTTACAATGTATCGTTACTTACAATGGAGCCGCGAGCCGGTCGCAAACGTTGCTCTCCAAATGCCTGTGCAATGCATTCTGTTGACTCTGGCTTGCAGACGTGCGTCATCAGACCATTGTGAAAGATGTAGCAGAGTTTTTTCACGGTTGTTGGTGGGCGTGTCGGGTCCTGCGTCTGCACACGCGTCTTGATCACATCCAATGGAGTGACTGTAATACAGACTTGCAATCTAGAACACAACAATAAACAAAAACTTACCGACGAATGTCGTTATAAGTCCACTTATGCATGCCGAGAGCATCTGTTGCATTGGTGTAATGCGAAAGCGTGGATCCTCCAGCATAACTGATGGCTTCTCGCCGGGTTTATCGAAACGTCTTATAGCCGTTTCATTTATAGTCGAACGCTTCCAATTATCCATGTTCTTTTAAATTGCGCTAATTTGTTTTTTTTTTTTCTATTTTTCTCTAAGGTTAGAATAATAGATACGTAACTCCGTTCTTGAAATCACAAGTGACAGATATATCGAAAACAAAACAAATCGCAGCCTACTAGCAAAAAGTTCAGAAAAAATGATTGCCAGAAATTATCTGGTGTAGTTAATAGCATGTAGCAGCAGAGAGTTCCTGCGAGTCAAAAATCCTCAGCAATTCATTCATTATTCAGGAACTGTCATTCACGATCCCTCTACTTAGATACGGATGTATGCAACCTTTAAAAAGAAAAACAGTTCAATATATATAGAGAAAAAGGAAGTCAACAATTTATCGGACCGCACGTAGGAAGGCGCACCAGTGTGTCTGGTGATTCTTGTTGTTAATTCCAAGTTTGAAGGTCGTTCCAGACTTAGTATTTCCAACGCATACTCGGTCATCAAAGGGGATCGAATCCGTAGCTTCTTTTTTGTCTTCAATGATAAAAGTAAAGCGGTGGCGGGAACCAAACCCAACGCAACAACCGTTAGTTAAGAGCCCACAATTTTCTCACCTTGGAACTGATGTTCAGAGGCTACTCAGCGGATACGTGTCCTAACGGACGTTTGTAAGCTGCTTGGGGCATTTGAAAAATAATCGTTTTTGGCCATTCACAAATGAATGGCAATCAATAACTTTCATGTTCCGGTTCGCACTTTTTGCGATTTAAGTGCACTTGGCATCCGCATGTGAATTGAATACGCAAAGTTCAAAATTTATAAAATTCTCATACTAAAGGCCTGTTGTCGCATACAACAGAAACTGAAACTGAAACGAAACTGAAACTGATTTTCAGTTTCTGTTGTACATTTATACAGTTGCAGTTTCAGTGGGGGGTTGCCGCATAAACTGAACTGTAACTGAAAAAACTGTTGCAAATAGTAAATGGAAAAACAGCTCATTTTCTGTCATTCTGTAACAGAAATAAGTCAAAAGTACTTCTTTCAGTTTCAGTTGCTGATGTACTGAATTCAGTTTCTGTTGCTGCGGACGACAGACTTCTAAAATTTTGTTTTAGTTTCAGTTTCAGTTGCTAATGTACTGAATTCAGTTTCAGTTTCTGTTGTATGCGACAACAGGCCTTTAGAAGCACTTCTGTTTCATAAATACATTCTTGGTATATTCTCTCATAGTCCTTGGATGGAGCGATACTATATCATCAGTTGCACTATAATCTATAACGTATTTTTTCATACACTTCACATGGAGTGTGAATAGTATTATAATTTAGTCACAATGTTTGTAACGTCGTAAAGGTAGCATCGGAGACCCCATAAAGTATGTACATATATTCCTGATCAGCACGAGAAGACGAGACGGACTTGCCATGTCCGTCTGTCTGTGCGTTTCACTCAGCCGTACTACCTCAACTTTTGAAATATTGGCTTTAAAGTTGGTACGGAGACCTTTTATAACCAGAGGCAACTCAGGCGCGACTTATACACTGGAAGGTTTAGCTCCTATATAAAAACACTTTGTATTTAATTTGTTTGATCGAACATGTTTGAATTGCATACATTTTTTTTTTTTTAAATTAATAATTGTTTTAAAATTTTTCAGCTACATACAAAATATGAATCCAATTAATAATTGCAGAAATTGTATAAATTGTATACTTATATCAGTAAATATATGATAGTTCAACCCTTTGCGTGCAGCCTAACAATCAGACGACTTGGATTTAATCCCCGCTCGATACAAAATTTGTTTAACAACAAAACTATCAACAATGGTCACAAATACAAAATTCGTACCAAATACAAATATGAATAAATTTTTGTTATAATAAATACTGTTCAATTAAAGTATCCCTTCAAAAACTTAAAAACTAAACTAGACTTCAGTATTAGTGAACAAAAAGGGCAAGTGTGAATAGTATTAAAGCTCCGGTTTTTCTTGTTTTATTTGATATCCGTTGTTTTAATAGAGAATTTGTTCGAAGAATTCAATTCATTTATTATAGAAACTGGAACCGTTAACCGAAATTAACCGATGCAAATTGAAATTCGAAACTGGAACTAGAACAGATATATTTCTTCTTTTTTTTTAACGGGAACCATTTAACGATATAAAATGAAAGCACCGTACCGGAACCAAAACATTTTTACCGGTATTCGGTTTCGATTGTCACTATAATTTTTTTCTAAGAAAAATATTTATGCATAGTTTACTTATGCATAAGGAAAAACAAATACAGCATGGTTAAAAAATTCCACAATTTTCGAAGAATTATTGCAATTGTCAAAAGTTATTCTCGCAGTTCCGTATATCAACGGCGCTGAAAAGTGTCATTGTCTTAACTAACTCGGCTAACAGGTATTCGACTCATGGTGTTACCGAATCACAACCCATTTCTTTTCCCATTTACAGTCGGTGCGAAGAAATGGGATCAGCTGAGAGAGTGAATTGGATTTTTCTACTTACTTGAAAACATAAAGGACTTATTTTATACTCCGATGAGATTTTGTTCATAGAATGGGATTTTTGTACTTATTTCAAGAATTTTATACTTATTCTAAGGATTTCTGCACTTGATTTATAAATCGTACGCTTTTGGATAAAAACTGGAATTTCAAACATATGTGTACAATGCCTTTTTTGGTGTAGACCGTTTGCTTTCAGACATCAAGTTCATTATGAATCTGGTTATTTGAATTTCACAGAGAAACTTCATAGGATTCACAGAAACCTCGAAGATTTCAATCAAAGCAGTGTTTAATGCACAGACGAGATCCCTTTGCGATCCTCTGTTACATCTTTTTCAACTTTATTTTATAGAATTAACTGTACCAACGATTTGAAATGAGTCTTTTATAATTCCTCTTCACAAGAAAGGCAGTAAATCTGATGTAGCTAACTATAGATAGATACATCAGGTAGAGAGGTATTTGCCAAGTTATGTAAAATTCTTAAACTTCTTGAAAAAATCAATACTGAACAACTTAAATTTTCTTGTAAATCACTTTTTGTCTTCAGCTCAACTTGGCTTCCTTAAAAATAGATCAGTTTCTACTAATTTATTGGAACTTACATGCTTAGTAAACCAAGGATTTGTTAATGGTTTACAAACTGATGTTATTTACACTGATTTTACTACGGCTTTTGACTGCGTAAACCACCGGCTTTTGCAAAACATACTTACCAGTTCTGGTAAATTAGATTTCATCCCATTTGGAATCTCGCACACAACGCATAGAGTTTGGAGTAGCACCAGGATTACCACAGGGTGGTCACCTGGGACCCTTACTATTCGTACTATTTATTAATGATGTCTCAGATGTTTTATCTTACTGCCACACTTTGTTGTAAGCTGATGATGTTCAGTTATGCTTTAGTTACAATGGTACAATTGGACATGATAAACTCCAAACCGACTTAAATACGCTTCATTGCTGGTGTCAATGAAATGGTTTAGTTCTTAATTGCTCTAAATGCAAAATAATTAAGGTGTTCAGTTAGTTGTGTATCGGTAGAGAAATACAAATCTGCAAGGACTTTTCTTCTAAGATTTCTTTTAAGTCTTCGAGTTGTATCGCTATTATCTAGTAGGCCTATTGCCAAAGCATTTAAATGATCATGTAGTCTCTCAACATACCTTGTGCTTATTCTACGTATTTCATCTTTTATGTATTTCATCTTTTATTCCACTATACGATGACATTGCTCTGGAGTCCTATGACCTCTCCTAAACCCAAACTGATGTTCGGGTATTATATTGTATTCATCCAAAATCTACTCATAAGTATTCTTTCGAATACTTTGGAGAATGTCACCAGCAATCTAATAGGACGGTAGGACGAGAGAATATTTTCAGGCTTGTTTGGTTTTGGAATCATTAACACCTCCGCACATTTCCATTGTGTAGGAAAATCATATCCAGCCTCAAAAACGCATTGCAAATTAGTGCAATTTCGTAACTCTTCCGTCTATTCTATCATAGCCTGGTGACCTTTTTTGATTCAGTTTTGCGAATTCTTCTTTGATTTCAGACACAGTAATTCTACGAATTGGCATGCACATTTGACAAGGTACATCCAGAAACTCTATTATTTCAGTATCTTCAGGCGCAAGATTTGAATTTGGTTGAAATGTTGAGTGTAAATATTGTGCAAATGCCCCAACCTTAGCTTTGGCGGCTTTACACCATTCTCCATTATGATTACGTATAGCAACATTTCGTTTTGCAGGTCGTTTAAAATATTTGGTAGCTCTCCAAAGGCTGTATTCATAGTCTTTCGTGTTAGGATCCAGACTTTTGAAAAACTCTGCAGTTGCTTCATTTCTTTCATGTAGTTTGAAAGAGTTACGAATTCGATTGAAGAATGAGAACAGTCAATCATTTCTATGCGATTGGATTCTTGTGCACTGCATACTTCACAATATTGTTTTACAAGATCACGATTTACATGATCCTGTTTTACACCAACAATTTGAAACAAACTGCGATGAAACTATTCAACTCGAATCCAGTGTTTGTAACGCTTCGATATCTGAAATCAAGACAGAATTTCTTTAGAACCTAATGTTCCAATAAAATTTCGTGTATTATTCTTTGTATATAAATTTTTCATTTTACTTATTTTTATTTATATTTATATTTCAGTTCTAATTCTAATGTAGCAATTCGCTCCTTCTGTTCTAACCCTAACTTTTTTTTTAATTTAAAATCGTTTTCAATTTCAATTGAAGCTTTCGTTCTGCATCATTAATTTTTCTCTGCTCCAATTTAAGCTTGCGTTCTGCAACTTCTTGTGCCCACAAATGCTTGTAGAACTCCTCACAATACTGATTTCTATTAGTTTCCATTAACATCAGCTTTCCAACCGAAGTATTCTGGTACTTTCTCTTAGTTATTTCTACAAAAGACACGTCGGATGACTCCACATTTTCGGATCTGAGCATATTTGCATATTTCATCTTCGCAATGCGATATGTCTAAAGTGGACACCGGATTGTCATCTAAAACAGTGAGTCTGCCGCACAACCGTTTCCAAAATGTATTGTATCTGCAAATGTGAAATGTATAAGTATTATTAGCGCACAACACTTTTAAAATATTTAGTTTACCTCTTTCAGCGTCGCCTTCCTCTACACCAGGCCCAGTGACTTGTTGAACGCCTCAGCCTTTTGTAAGGTGCTCTTCAATCGGCGTACTTTAAATTTAACTAAATGAAAGAAGCTATAAAGTTGTCCAGTTGGTTTCCGTCAGTTCATTATAATGGCAATTAAATTAAAATAGGAGCCAATTTCGTACCTCAATATTCGTGTGCATTTGCATGTATGTTAAAATTGCCACAACTTCATTTTTGGACCACTTTTTGGTTCTGAATTCCTCTCGTAAAAGTGAAGAAGCTCCAACCGCTTTTCCACTTCAATAAAAATAGATTTATTTTATTAAAGAAAACTTTTCTTTACTTTTACTTTTGCTTGTGAATGTGAATGTGAATGTGAATATAAAATATTAGCGATGTCACTTGTAATTTTTAGGGCGATCATCAAACGATCTAAAAGAGATTTCTTTGACACTTACGAAATTGATAGAGGTCCGAATTGGGGTGAAAGAGATTTCTGTGACGCACCAGAGTATGTTTGTAGTTAATTACTCTTGAATCAAGAATAGTTTATTTCAAAAAATTTAAATAATATGTTGATATATGGTATTTGGTATGTGTAATTATCTTCTTCTTTTTGCTAGAATTTTAATATTGAGCGGTATACCGAAACTAAAAGCGAAGAAACGTACCGAAACCGAATACCGAAATAAATTGGAGCCGTTACAGAACCTTTTACCGAATCATAGATTTACACTCCATAGATTTACATTAGCAGGGGTGCAGCTTGTTTCGTAGTGAATACACGACTGCCTTATTCTAACTTGTTCTTTTTTTTTTTTTTTGTAGTGTAATCCCCGCCTAAGGAATTGTTTTGGATTCGTTCCTGATAGATGCTACCGTTTATAGCACGTTCCTTTAATAAATACCATCTCAAGAAACAATAGAAGAAATAATATTAAAATTTAAAGTCTTTTTCTCTTATAGTCTCCAAGATCTCGATGTTCAAACATGCGGACAGACGGACTAGTCTATCTCGACTCGTCTTCCGATCCTAAGCAAAAATATATATACTTAATGGTGTTTTACTATGCCTGTTACATACAATTACACAAACTTAATATAACCTTTTACATAAGCAATCACGCATTTTTTGAATGAAGTCAGTTTGCTCATTCTACATTATTTTAAAATATAATAACAGCTTGTTTAAAAATTCGTTTTTTTTTATTTTTTGTGCACTAATTTAATTCTTGTTTCATTTATTAATAAATAAATATCTGCTGATTATGGTGCATAAGGCCTCTTAATAGCACACAAAAAAAGAAGCACGCCTTCCTTCTTGAAAGTATAAATTAAACTCACAATCGAGTTTTAAGTTTCGAGTTAAAAATTCGTCACATAAAAACGAAGAGTAGCATTTAACTCAATGCACAAAATGCTCAACTGCTGCATTAAGCATTTGAGTGCTTTTTATATGGCATAGTTACCGTTTTGCCCGTTTGACGAACCGGCTGAAACGGGTGGCATTGGCTTGTGTGCTGGTTGAAATTGGCATTGCAGCATTTCGTACGCGGCGCTTGTTTTGTTCAGCTGGTTATTTGCGGTGTGTAGCTGTTTGTTTGTTTGTTTGTTTGTTTGCTTGAATCGCTCTCGCGCTGCTTCATAATAAAAATGTGCGATCAAAAGCGTCGGTTATAAATTTATTGGCGTTAATTTTTCTTTTTTTTTTTGGTCTACCAAAAATTTGGTAAAAATGTTTTGTTTTTTTTTTTTTTGTTACTAATAAACAAAGTGTACAGCAACAAAATTATAAATATTGAAGTTGGCAAAAATGAATATAAGTGAAGAAAGCTGTGCAAAATGAAAATTATTTGTTGTATATTGTATGTGTAAAAATAATGAAATACAATTAACATAAAACCGAAAAAAAGCAACTTGTGTGATTTGACTGCTGCAGCAAAAACAAGAACAACTTGCATATTTGCATGGAATGGTAGAAAAATTTTGTGATAGATCGTGATTTGTATATTAAAGTGCAACAAATAAAGAAACCAAAAAACAAAAAAAAAAAAAAAGTAATAAGACAGAAGAAGAAGAGGTTGAATAAAAAAAAAAGAAGTAAACGAATTGAAGCACATAAAGAATTGCATACCAAACAAGTTCTTGCACAAAGCAAAAATGTTGATAAACTACTTACAAAAGCAACATACCAACAACCGCACAGCAATGATCGTGAGCGAAAACGAGACAGAAAGAGAGTTGAGTTAAAGGCGCGAGTGTGTTTTGCGTGTTTGTATTTGTGTTCGTGTGTAAAAGAGGCAGAGAGAACGTGAGCAACCAGCGATCGCATATGAAAAAGGGTTTCTTTGCTGCAGCCGCCTTTAAATTACAACAACAATAAACTCCAATTAAAAATTGTGCATTGCCGCTCTTTTTTTTTTCTTTTGTTTTTTTTTTCTTTTGCTGTTGTTGCACATTACTTTTAGCCTAATTGAGTGCATGATATACATATGTATGTGTGTGTAAAATTACAAAGCATGAGAAAGAGAGAGAGAGGGGAGAGACCGAATATAAAGCGCTGAGAAATAACAATGATCGCATAAGAACTAGTGATGGCATTTCACTTAATTTTCATTTCCAATCGTACAATATGTAAAAAAAGTAAAAGAGCATGCTGTGCCATATAGTTAACATTTATTTAAAAGTTATTTAAATTAATTTCGGTATATTGCTTTATTTCAGCGACAAGTCGTATATATCATAAAATCTTGAAGTAATTTGCCTGCAACCTCATATTTGACGGCAGTTAATTTGGCTGGCTAACACTAATGTTGGTTTTTGAATCTGTGCGCAAAAAGTTTTTTTGTTTCTGACTAGTATCTTTATTCTATGTTTGTCTATCTCATTGCTTCGTATCGCTCCAAAAATGTTTTGCTAGTACTCTTTGTGCTTGGCTTGATTTTATCATGCCTTTTTTACATCTAAGCAAACAACAAAACTAAGCTCTAGCAACTTTTCAATAAGGTTTACCTAACTTCGTCAAAACACTGCTTCTAAATAGATTATGGCTGTTCAACAAACAAATACACATATCTATAGCCGACATAGAGCCTATTGTTATATCATCTATAAAAAATAATCAAGACAAAACGGTACACCCTATTTTTTTGGCAAAACTAACTTATATAGTATTTCTTACATATAAGTAATAGTAATTGCTACAGATTATAGTCGAATATACATTGAGGAACATAATTAGATTTTTATTTTTAATTTCTGAAACTTCAAACTGTTATTAAAGCAAAGAATATGGTTCAACATTGCCTTTATTCTAAGTTCCGACGGTCATATATAACTGACAGCTTGCATTGAAAACAATATGAAATATCTACAAATTTCATCTAAAAGTGACAACAAACTTAACGAATTTTGTTAAACTTACCATATATATATTGTTCTTATACGCCTCATACAGAATGAACACCTGTTTGAAGAAAGCAACTGTCAAGGTACATATGTATGTACATATACATATTTAGAAGATTCGTTTTTTTTTTTTAAGTACATATGTGCAATTCAACTGGCGTGGTGCAGTTTGCTAAAAGGCTGCACTTAGGCGCATTGTAACCAAAGACTTTGGGTTCGAGTCCCGGTTAGGACATGATATTGTATTTAAATTTTTATTTGTAAGAGTGTTTTGTGATATGCTCGTCGGCAAAGAAGCCTGTATCATGGCTGTTAAATGTTTGTATCGTATCGTTTCTATATTACATATGTAGGATATTATAAAGTATTTTATTTTTAGCCAACAGCTAAACTAAAACTAGTTCAGATTTCCTTCTGCTTTATATATATGAATTTGTCATAGAAACAATATATAACAACTAAGTTTGTCTATTAATCTGACAAGAAATTCTATATACAGTGCTATCCAATAACGTATACATATCGTACTACAACTTTGCCATAATTTTATTGACTCTAAGCTCAAAGTCTTCCATCACTAACTTAAATCTTAAGCCAATCGCGCCTTCGCTCTTTCTCTCACTCCACATTTTGCTGTGGTACACATGGGCTCTCGCTTTGCTTAACTACTTCTTTAGCGCGTTGTACCTTTTCCCCTGAAAGCAGGTGTGTGTAAGTGTGTGGGTATGTTCAAACGAATGTAGAAGTAACAAGCAAGAAATAGTTGACCAAGTACACAATGCAAGTTGTTGAAGAAATAGACAAAGAAATAAGCAACTAAAGAAGAAACAGAAAAATTGGAGACAGAAGTAAAGCCAAAACACAAATAGCATTTAGTTGAACGTTTACTCATTGTTGTTGTTGTTGTTGTTGTTGTGTATTTGACTGCTGCCTTTTGTTTCTCTTTTAGTTGTTTATTTTATTTTCCCAGCTAGTTCGTGCATAGAAACGTGCTTACATACTTTTTATATCTCACTCAATTACTCTTTCTCACTCACGTGCGTTGCTTATTTGATGTTAAGACAGAGGCTCAAAATTTAGTTTTTTTTTTTTAATTTCTGCTTCGTGTACTTAATTTTTATTTTGTTGTTGTTGCAGTTGAACACCTTCAGAAAACAATAAAGTGAGAAGATGTTAAATAAAAAGAATAATCGTTAAATAAGAAAAAATATATAATAATGAATTTATTAAACAAAGTTTATATGAATAAACAAACACAAGATAATTTTAAAAATGTTTAATAAAAAACTAATGGAAAAACATAAGCAGCACGAATACAAATAATTGGCAGAGTTTGTGCTGCAATTGCCGCCGTCGACATCAACAACAACAACAACAACAACAACTATAAGAGAGAAAAAATACATAAGTTAAACATCAAAAACCAAGTTCAATCGATTGATTGATATTGCAACAAATTGATTGATAAACTGCAATCAAGTATCGCCCTCCCCTTCCTCCAACGCCACAGCCGCCATCGTATAATGGGGGCAAGGGAGCGGCGTCGTTTGCATTGGTCACAGACACCGTCAATGCCCGCAGACCGAAATCCAGTTTTCAACATCAACTCATGCTTCCTCTTCTATGCGATCATCATCAGCATTTTGGTTTTCTGTTCGCACAGCTGCGCTGCTTCAGGTAAGTTTAAAAAAAAAAACAACTAAAAGAAAAAATATATGAATATTTATTTTAGAATTTTATTTATATTTTTTCCATATGCAGCATTCTGAAATTAATTCCCTTAATGTGTGTGAGAATTTGTTTAGTAGCCGCAAAATCAAACAAACAAAATCAAAACGACACAATTCGAATATGGATTACATCTCTTGTTTTTGCGCGCAACTTGTACAAATAAATAAATAGACAAACAAATAAATATTGTGTACAAGATTCGATTCGAAAGTTAAGCAAATTCGGCCACTAGAATACAATAAATTTGACACATTTGTTGATGCCATCAAATCATATCTAAACACTAGTTTTTAAATATTAGAGCGTTGGTTTCTCATAGAAATTTCCAATGTATTATATTTTCGGGTGTAAATTCAAAATTTCTTTTGTTAAAGATCGTTTTCGCGATATCGTCCAAAAACAAATTTTACTTTATTTTAGTTATTTGCTCATATTAAATGAGTACATTGTATATTGTTCGAAAGGTGAAATTATTCAAATCTTCTCGGGGAACCACGATCTGACAACGGATACTTATAGAATTCATCAAACTAAGACAAGTAATACAATTTTTCGATACTTATCTCCCTTAGTTTTCGAGAGCTCGAGTTTTAAATGTTTAACTAAGGGACATATCGAAAATTGTATCTTTGAAATTCAATATCTCGAAAACTATGCGATATATCGAACAATTTTATTCTGATTTTTCGTTTTATTTTATATACAAGTTCTATAAGACTCCGTCGTCAGATCATAGCCTCCCGGGTCTCGTAGAATACCGAACGATATACAATTTATGCAAATCGGAAAAAGCACCAAAAATAAAATATCTCAAAAACAGTTCTTAAAAAAAAAAATTGAAATACATGGAAAAATTCTACGAAAAACATTCTTTTTATGTTAACTCGTGTAATCAAAATACTTAGAATAACCTATAATATGAATAACCTACAGGCATTTGCCTCTTTACACTTCACACATATGAATTGTAGTATACTTTTGTCAATGCGTTTGCAACGTATTGACAGCATAAAGTATATAGATTCTTTATAAGCAAAACGAAACGAAACATTCTCGTCCTGTTTGCTATTTTTGAAATATCGGTTTAAAACTTGACACGGATAAGGATAAACAAATGCATTAACTAGATGAAAATGACCGTGCCAAGAAGGTATAGCTACGAGGTTTGTTTATATGTCAGAAAATATGGAATATCATTATACATAGTTTTGAAAGTTTCGATATAATCATATCAAAAATTCAAAATATCAAGGAGATTAGAGAAAATATCTCCTACACGTTATGGAAATGGATTCAGAGAATGTTCGTGAACGTCAATGAGCTGAGCCGAAAAAATCTGTAAATTGGAAAATGTCTGAAAGTTTCTGTTACAGATATACTTTGGACACATTCTGCAAGAAACTGTGCTGATCAACAAAAGTTGTATCGATGAGTTGAACTTTTGTACACTTTTTTAGGAAAATATTCCTATCACTAAGAATTAGATTTAATTGGAAAAAATTATAAATTTACTTGATGTACACTTTACAGTAGCAAAGTGATGTATGCGAAATTAATTTATGTTATTCCAAATTGTATTATAAAAGGTCTTCAAAATCGGTTTACGACCAGCGTCCAGCATTTGTGGTATGTGGAAACTTTTACCGTAGAAGCAGCTCTTTCTGAAGCAATACAACTGCTCGGTGGTATTAAATACTTGTGTGCAGTTTGAAATAGATCCGACATGTTATATTTCTTGATTAGCCAAAATAAAATTGGATCGTTATATTTATTTATTTTAAAATGCATTTAAGTGGAGTTTTCAGCTTGTAGGGAATTACTGTTGTGCACAATATTATTATGCATAGACCGCAAGGACATTTTGTTGTTTCAAAAATTTATTTTTATACCCTTCACACATAGTGTGAAAAGGCTGTTATCAATTTGTTCAAAATTTTTTAATGTAAGGATCCATCAGAAACTCCACATAAGAATTAAACAAATTTTTTTCTAATTTGAAAGTCGCACACGTCTAAATAAGTAAGAGGGCAGGCTAGTTAGAAGTTTTCATCTCACGACTGATGCATTTTTATTAACTTCTTGAGATATCAAACTGAAACCAAGCTTATATTGATCTTAATCCCATAGAGTGTCTACATCAACATGCCTCATACAAACTCACCTACTACTTCTTGGTTTTTACTTGAAAAACTTATTTATTACAGTTAATATGACCTTGAAATTTTATATCGAACTTCGAATTTGGAAAAATCCCCGTTTATGAATAACGTATTTTTTTTCTTATATAACTAACTTTTCTATTGTGCGGCGATTTATTCTTTATGATGTTAATGCTCTCTACGAATTAAGTCATGCTAATCCATGCGAACGACCTCTACGTTCAATACTTTAATCATAATTTTTTAAAAGTTTATTGATTCAAGAAAATTTGTAACTAATGAAAAAAGCAAAAAGTTGCTGTAAAATACGGAGTATCGACGAGTACGTTTTCCACAATTTTAAAATATTGAGAAAACAATGACGATTACTAAATATTTTAACTTACTGTAACTAGAGTGCTTGAGATGGAGTAATAATAAAATAATTCAATAATTTTATTTTCGCCTATGTTTAATGAACAATTTTATAACTGGAAGTCTCCATAAGTTGAACTTTTTTGTGCATTATGGTCATTCGAATTATGGAAATTCGACCGTATATCAAAGGGTGTGCCCAGCTCTCTTAGCGATAGCAAACAAACCAGCCCATTTTGTATTGTACAAATATTATTTTTTTCGTGTTTGGAATGTACGTATAACTTCCGTACGATTTGAAATTTCATGTAAATGGCATTAAACCATCGGTTCCATCATTTTGTTGTTTTTTTTTTTTCAAATTGGCTTCATTTAAAAAAACAAAGTTCGGAATGTTTTGAGTTACTCCATGTTGAACCATATAAATTCATGAAACAATTTCATTTTGAGTTTATTTGTTTGAAACCGAACATTATTTTTCTTTATTTTTGTAAATGCAGACACAAACGTCATTATTATCACCATCAACAGTATCAGCAGCAAAATCATACAGCACGTTAAGTCAATAAATTATACATCAATTCATTCATTGACCTAGTGACATAAAAAATTTCTAGTGCTTAAATAGATCAAATTGACATATAGGCCGCAGGATAAACATAAAATTAATACAAACAGTGTGGAGGAGAAAAAAAGTTTAAAAGTTCTTAGAACTATCTTTATTTGTTGTTTTTTTCCTACAGTAATGTCAGTATATAATATACACTCTCATCTTCTGAACTGGAGTCGCGCTTCAATGCATTTTTGGACAATATTCGCGAAAAGTTTGTTTATCAACTAACAGCTATATATTTAAAATACTCGGATCAATTGTTTAATATATACAATATATACACAGTGATAGCTCCTTAAACGGCTATAAACATACGGGGACATCCTCAATAACCGGATAATTAGCCCAGACAAAAGTTTTGGCTTACGTTTCTCAAATAAAATACATTCCAATAAGCAGACGGCGCAATAACCCAACGCAAGCACTATATTTCATTTCATAAAATAAAGCTGCTTAAGTGGACGCCAAACAGTTTTTGACCAAAATCGAAACATGAAAAACTGGGGACACAGAAAATCTTTTGAATAATGCTGCAACTGATCCAAGAGAATTCAATTTGAAAAGTGACTTTTTGTACATCCAAATAAAACTAAAGCATGCCAATTTTTGGGTTCAAGCCTTAATTCTATATTTCAAGTTGAATTAAGGAAAATGATTTTTGGAGTAATGAGGCACCCAAAATACTAAACTAATTCATGAGATGTCTTTACATATAGGGTACCAACTTTTTCTCTTTCACCAGATTTGACTACTACTAACTTTTTCTTTTCAATTGCAAGGTTTATGCCAAAAGACCTGATTCTCTCACACAACTTAAGGTCAACATATGCCAGGAAATCTTCACCAGTAAAAAATTAAATGTTTTTTTCTTCAATCCAAGTAATTTTGTTAATTGAATAATTTAATTTATTTTTTTCCCTGCTAATTTAGTTTTCTTTTCGATAATATTAAAGTGAATAGTTGTATTTATCTTATAAGCCGTATGTTTATTTAGAAATGCAAGTAAATACAGAAAGCTTGTATGAATATAAATATAATATGCATTTAAAAATTTTGATTTATATTTACTTCTATGTAATCTTTATTTAAATTGAAACATCTAAAATATATTTTCTATTCATTAATTAAGTAATGCATATAAAATGAAAAAATCTGTTCGACATCTACCTTAAGCGAACACCTCCCATTAAAGAATCAAATCAGTGGAACCGTTGGTGTCCACATTTGTGAGAAATTCACAATATTAACTATATCTACATTTACCAACATCAAATAAACTTGTAAAATAGTTTATACGAGTATTTGTAAATAAAATCAATTTGCTCTAGCTAGGATTTATGTACAAGCATAAAGTTTCATAATATACAGGGTTTCAGAAAGTTAAAGAAAGTTCACATTTAAAAAATCGATAAAAAAGAACAAGAACGGTTGAACCGAAGCTCTAATACCAATCACACGAAACTTTAAATAGTATTATAATACATAAAAGTGGAAGTTTAAATTAGGGGCTACCCCAAAAAGTGGGTGGTACACGCTCACTAGTAGATGTGTATGAAGCGATGTAGTAGATGTGTAAGATGCCGCCATATAGAATTTCAAGTTAATATTGACGTTTTCAATACAAATGCATAAAAGTGAACTGTTGGTTTATATGGGATTAACTCAAAAAGTGGGCGGGACACGCCCATTTGTATATGCATATGAAGCGGTTGTCCATTAAAATCCACAAAATCAAATTTCAAGCTAATATTGATCTAAATGAATGATTTTTTCATAAAACACACAAAATTACACGGTGGGTTTGTATGGGGGCTAACTCAAAAAGTGGGCGGCCACGCCCAATTGTCTATGTATGTTAAGCGGCTGACCATAAAAAGGCACCACATTGCATTTCAACCTAATATTGACTTTCATAGAAAAGTTTTTCTTACAAAAAATCAAAAGTGGACCATAGGTTTGTATACGAGCTACCCCAAATAGTGGGCGGGGCACGCCCGTTAGTCTATGTATGTTAAGCGGCTGACCATAAAAAGGCACCACATTGCATTTCAACCTAATATTGACTTTCATAAAAAAGTTTTTCTTACAAAAAGTCAAAAGTGGACCATAGGTTTGTATACGAGCTACCCCAAATAGTGGGCGGGGCACGCCCGTTAGTCTATGTATGTTAAGCGGCTGACCATAAAAAGGCACCACATTGCATTTCAACCTAATATTGACTTTCATAAAAAAGTTTTTCTTACAAAAAGTCAAAAGTGGGCAGTGGGCTTGTATGGAGGCTACCCCAAACAGTAGGCGGGTCCACCCATTAATGTATATATGAAGTGTCCGTCTACTAGAAGCTGCCATTTCAAATATTAAGTTGATATTGACTACAATAAAAAAGTGTTTCACACAAAAAGTCAAAAGTGGGCGGTGAGTTTGTATGGGGACTACCCCAAAAAATGGGCGTGACTGGGCAATCTTGTTACTCTAAAAAACTGCAATAAAAAGAAGTGTATGTGCAAAATTTCAAATGAATAGCATTATAATTAGTCTCCATAAAATGTGCAACAACATACAGACGGACGGACAGACAGACAGACGGATATGGCTATATATATAAATACTTTATGGGGTCTACGATGGCTCCTTTAATGCGTTACAAACTGATAATACCATTTCACACTATGTGTGAATGGTATAAAAATGTTCAAGAAAGAAAAAAATTATTTTTTGTTTTCGTTCTTCTGTCGTTAGTACGCGGTTCAAAAGAAATTTCACTACAGCGTTGCCACATAGTAAATATGTGTGTTGCGTTTTAGTGACATCAAACAAAATACTTTTAATATTTTTTAATGATCTAGAGATAATTTGATGTATTCATACCATTTTTAAGAAAAATATTAAAATTTTACATGTAAAAACCACAAAGTGGGCATTTGCTCTTAATGGGAACTACCTCTAAAATTGGGCAGGGCACGCTCATTAGTAACTATATGAAGCATTCGTCCAATAAAAGCCACATTATCGAATTTCAAGTTGATATTGACTGTAATAAAAAGTTTTTCATGCTAATTCCGAAAAGTGGGCGGCGGGTTTGTATTAGAGCTACATTTTAAAGTGGGTGGGTCACGCCGATTAACATATATGGGAAGCTACCGTCCATAAGAAGCCATCATATCCAATTTCAAGTTGATATGAACAACAAACACTGGGGATACTACAGACTTAAAGAGTTTGAATCCGAAACAAAAATGACAAAAAAAACTAACTCTACCTCCAATAATTTGTTTTTTTTTTTTCGTTGATCACACAAAAACTTCAAACTGAGAATGTCATGATATTTAAATTCTTTGAAATCTATTGCACTATTTGCACATTTGATGAAAGGGGTTCTACCAAAAATTCGGCATTATTAATTACGATAATTCTTTTTTAAATAAATGTCTATGGTTTATACCTACATTAAATTATATTTCATTTCGTTACAAAAAGAGGTGCTTGCGAAAAAGATAAACCGTTTTTTACGTGCAAAAATGTGTAGAATTTCTCGGTATAGTCCTTAGTAACAATAGATACATAGTTAATTCTTTAGTTTTTCCAAGTTAAGCCGTTGCCGTCATGTCAAATTTAGAGTCAATATTTACTGCAGTAAAAACGTTTCAAAAACAAAAAAGCAAAAGTGGACAAGTGGTTTGTATGGGGGCTAGCCCAAAAAGCGGAGAGATCGCTCCCATTCATATAATTTTCATTTATAAATTATTGTAAAAGCATGAAAATACTCGTGTATCGACTGTTAAACACTTGACTCGAAAGTTAGCTTGAAATTCGTCTCCTTCCTGCACATCCATTTTGTTAATCTGTTGCTTAGGAAACATTTTTCCGTATACTTATATTGTACAATTATGTATGTATGAGTTGTCAAAATTCTCTCACGACTGAAATCAAAAACTTTGCAACAAATAAACTTCTCTGTTCCTCTGTCAGTTATACTGCTGTCGCCTAATGTTCATATTTCGTCTGTAAAGCGCTTTTCTTCTTTTTTTTCTGAGCCATCGACGCCATTGGTGCTGCTTCTTTTGCTGCCAACCAACCTTGAAATCGCTTTGCAATATGATTATGTGTTTTTATTTTAGTTTTATTTCGTGTCGCATTCATTCATAAAAAATGAAAATCATGACAGAGACAAGGAGACAAATAAAAAGTTTATAAATTTCAAAGAAAAAAACTGGGCAAGCAAGCAAAATCACAACCGGCGCATCGGATTGTAAACTGCTTAGTTGCATATTTTTTTTTTTTTTACATACTCGTACTGTACGAGGTGTGTAAATTCACTAATGAGATTTATTTTTATACACTTTACACACATAGTCTGTCATTTCGTTTGAAAGTTTTTAGTTTATTTTTGGCCTTACCTCATAGAGTATTCATACTAACATCCTACGTAAATTTTTAGGGGTAAACCATATACAGCCTCACCGCTCATTTTAAGGTCAATATTGCCGTCAATATCAACTAAAAAATTATATAGTGACTTCTTATAGATCCGCCTTCTTAAATGCCTGGCAACTTTTAGTTTTTTTTTTTTTTTTTTTGTATGGAACACTTTTTGTTACAGTCAATATCAACTTGATATGGTGACATTTTATGGACGGACGTCATTATGGTGTAGTCTTTATAAATACCCACCACCACTCAATTATTCCGTTCTGTGTTTTACAATAAAATATTTTTTTTTTTTTTTGGGATATAAATATGTATAGTTGCTATACAATTTTAAATTTTCGTGTGAAGGATATGAAAGCTTCGGTTCCACTGAAGTTTACGATATTCTTGTCTTAATTTTTAGTATTCGAATAGAATTGCAATTGAAGATTTTCTACTTCAAAGTTATTATCTTGTACATTGTTAGAGCTTGAATACTAGAATTACAGATGGGTTGGTATAGTCGTTGATATGTTTTCCAGTATTGTGAAATGACAGCCCTTGAGTGCGTTTTTAATATGCGAAAGAGAAAAGCGACACAATAAATGAGAAGTCGCAGGTATGTTTTTACTAGCCGAAACGTTAATTGCCACTTGCCACCGTTTTTTGAAACGTCCGAAATTAATCTATATGGACACAGTGCATTCACCTCTATGTCCCGCTGCCTCAGTGCTGTCAGATCGAACGGTACTTTACCAGTCTTTTTAGTTTATTTACATATCTCGTACGTAGGAGGGATGATCACATATTAAACATAATTTAATTGTAATAAAAATCCTTTGTTCAGCTTCCAAACCTTTGATCTATTCGTTCCAGAAATAAAGCGTTTCACATCTGCAACTTGAAAATTTCCAATTGTTGGCATCTGACAAACCCAAAATATATTTGACATCTCTTTCGATGTTTAGCGAGGCTCACCATATCATCATTGATAGATATACGATTCAACAACGTATCGAAATTATTCAGCACAACTACGAAAATTCGCCTTCTATTGTAAAAAAAAAAATAATCTTTAGTGACAAAGCCCACTTCTGGCAAAAGTGTCTCATCTGGAGCGGGGAGTATCCACAGGAGATTTTGGAGACTAATTACATGCTCAAAACATTAGGTACAGCTTGGTGTAGATTTTAGGTTGGCCGTATTTATGAAACCTATGGAAACCTAATCGAAAGTTAAGCCAAAGCGTTGATGTCATGAGAAATTCCAGACCATTCATTTTTTATAACATCTTCAAACTTTCATATTGCAGTTGAAAGACTCGGTATTGAATGTGCAATTCTTATGCATCGTGTTCGCAGATGGGTTTGAATTTCGTTCGAGATTTTCATGTTTTTTGGAACCAAATTTCATCATTATAGCACATACATATTAAATTAATATTTGTACTTACCACCCTTAATATTTATACTTTATAATGAAATGTTTAAGCTCAAAAGTCGTACATTGTGATTAGTGTTTTCCTTTTTTTTTATTTTTATTTTTATTAAATATAATTTAACTAGTCGAAGATTTCTATCTAGTTTGTAGAAAACATTTTGTGCACTTCTCACACATAATGTAAATCCTATTATAATTTTCCCATTGTGTTTGCAACGCCTTAAGGCACAATCGGATATGCCATAAAATATATTTATTCTCCATCGGCGCTATGATGAATTCTTCAGATGGAGTGCACGAAATGAATATGTAGCAGCGATATAAATTTATAGAATATACTATTAGGTACAGAGTATCTCGTAGTCGAGGAAACTCGTTTATTTCTTATGTTATTAATAGTATTTTGTGTTTCATAATCTATGCTTATTTTCTATCATCTACTATACAACTCCATAGTATTTAAACATACAGTATTTATTAACAAAACGGTATCTAAATGTCAAGCTCTCGAGTTTCTTAAGCGAAACCAGAAGAAAAACATAAAACACAGAACCACCCTCGATGCACAATGCATCAAGGGCGGCTCCTAAGCAGACACATAACTCGGTTCGACATATCCATCGTTTGTCCACTCGTAAGGGTCAGTTTAACCAAAACTCTAGAAAACTATATAAACGTTCACAAAAAAGAGACCCACACACACACACACACACACACACACACACACACACACACAGGCGCACATGTGTGTAGCATGACACTCTTTCCGTCCATCTGTCTGTCTGTCGGAGTGTCTGTTTATGTAAATGCGCACCGTGTGAACCTGTTTCCTTGCATAATTTTTTTAACACATACAGATTCTTAGTGTTAGGCATATATGTACACATGTATGTATGTGTTTTGCCATATGTACATACAAACCTTCATACATACATATGTAAATCGTTTGCGCAGCTGTCTTAAATTATTGCAAAACAATCGAAAAAATAGCTTATACCGAATCTTCAATACACTTTTTTTCTTTTTTACCTGCAAAAACAAGAATGTGAATTTGTGTGCTCCTAAAAGTGGGCAGCGCACGCAGATTCATAAATATTTAATTTTCATTTTTAATTAAAAAAAAATAAAAATTTAATTTAATAAAAATAAAAATAAAAAGCATTTTTTTTTTTTATTTTAAAATTTTAAAGTCTGCGTAGGTCTACATTAGCAAAGGTGCAGAGTATTTCATAGTCGTGATAACACCGCTGCTCCACTTTTACTTGTTTTTATTGTTACTGATTGTTTTTGTTATTACTGAAAATCTCCAAACTCATTTTCCGATGGACACTGGTATTCTATTCGACTAGTTTACTTACATAAAGACAAGGTGGAAATAGTTACATCGATTTGTCTGTCGAGCTGATTTAGAATATACGATGGTGCTTTACTTCTTTAATGCGTTACAAAATCTATGACAAAATTATATACTATTCACACAATATATGTGAAAAGCATAAAAATGAAAAGAAGCAAAAGTAAATATCGAGCGGACGAAAAGTCAACTTTAGGCTCAAATTACAAAATAACATAAAGTCAACAACAACAACAACAACAACAACAACAATATCAACAGGAGTTCTATATATGAATGTACATACATAAGTACCCTATATAGAAGTGAAAAATATGTATAAACTCATTGGCGCCTACAACGTCGTACCCGTCGATCGTCGCCGCCACCACCGAATTCAATTTTCTAAAATATTGCATTGCATTTTCATTATATTTTTCAAGTGTTAATGCAGAAATGCATCGTCAGAAAATAGTTTTGATAATTATTTTAATTTCTAGCGTTCTTATTATACTATGTATTCAAACATGCATAGTGTACATAGTATACAAATTTTGTTATAAGGTTTGTAATAATCAGAAGCAGACCCCATTAACTACATAAAAATATACACTTGAAAGTATATTTATAAAGAGTTCCATTAGGGACTATTAATTTTGAATTGCATATAAAAACCCACACTTATGACCACAACTTTAAGAATTAATTTTTGGTCGTTACAATCGTCCCAACCAAGCCACAATTCGTAAATAGGTGTAATATTTTAAGCCGACATTCCATGCCGCACTGTGGCTATTATGCCCTTTTTTATATTTATTTATTTTATTTTTTTTTTTTTTTTTTTTGATACGAAAACTAATCCCTCATTTTTCGTAGAACAGTTCTACAAATTGGTATGGAAACTCTTCACGGCTGTTATCCGCTTAGAATTACTGTATGTCACATCCACTTTTAGGGGTCGCCCGATATTAACTCACTGTCCTTTAAATTTTTGTGCAAAAAACTTTTATAAATGATCGTGGCACGTTCACTGTAGTTGCAGGTCTCAACACCAATTTAAAAGTTTTTATGTGAGAATTAATAAAAATTTTAGTTAAAAATTATTATTGCACAATTCAAGAAACTTAACACTTTTCGTTAAACGAACTATTAAAATTACATTTTTGCCACGACTTTTCCACAAACGATCAATTGTACGCCGTTCACATCGATTGGGCATCGGCCAAACATTATTGTTGCGAATTTTGTGAAAGTATCTCAGCCTATATCCGTATAAGAAGTTGACTCAAGAACTGATTTGACTATTTGTAGCTTTGTACTTTGTCAAATTGGTTTTTGGAAATATTTGACGCCAATCCGAAATTTCATGGCGACATCATATTTAGCAATGAAGCGCATTTCTGTCTACCATTCCATATGAGCATCACGATACGCCATTTCGTTCGCAAAAATTGGGTCATATTTGTATACCCGGCCATGGAAGGCAAGGGTATACGAGTACTAAGCTTGTGCAAATGTATGTAACAAGCAGAAGGAGGTGTGTTCTTTTTTATGTTTAAAAAATAAATATTAATTTATTAGAATACGAAATGCGGCAGGGTATTTCAAAGTCGTGAACTCACGACTGCAGCATTATTTTTTGTTTTGTTACTATATCTGGCCAACGTGATAGAGTTAATGGGGGCCGCTATAGGAATATGTTGCAACGTTTTTTTTTTTTTTAGCCGAAATTGCGCGCACTCAACATTCGTGTGATATCAGAAATCGGCTTTTCGATGAAAATCGGCTCAAACAAATCGATTACTGCAAGCGCGCCCGTGGTGGACATGTGATGGTCGGGTTCATTTGCAATGGTATGAAATGTACTTTAATGGAAAATATACATTTTGTTTAAAATCTCAAGTATTTAGTTTGCGGTTTAATTAAATTTCAAAATGAAACCCCCAGTATAGTTTCTTGTCCAAGGGGACAACTCCAAAAAAATGTATGATTAAACCTATTGTATATAAATACGTGGAGCGTCTGTCCATTCGAAACCACTATTCCAATTTGTAAATTGATATTGACTGCAATATAAAAAAAAAACCACAATGGTATGAGGCAATATGAATGAATACTCCATTTGACTGTAATAAAAATAAGTGTAGCTGCCGAGTTACAGATGGATATTTTGCAAAGTTATTCCCAAAAATTACGCACCAACTACTAGATTCACAGAGCAACATGTCCATCGACAAGTCTCGACGATCTGAGGGTACAAAAGACAACACCGTATGTCGCAGTGCCCGTTTCCGTTAGGATGGTCCTCAAACGTTCTAGCTCTGACACTGAGTCTTAGTTAGCCTTACTGGCTGATTGAGCCTGTTTCGTTGTGACCACTTGCTTGTCATGCGGCTCCGGCCCAGACACTACGTCACGCACTGGTTATGGTTATACATTGTATATCGGCGTCGTTGGATTTTTTGTCGGCTCGTGTAACATTTCTCACATATTTTATATTCTGTGTTTGGTAAACTTAAAAAAAAAATAAAGTAAATATAGAGTTATTTTTGTGTTTTTATTCTTTTCTATACATGTGAATAATTTATTTTTACTTGCATGTAGTGTAAATAGTATTAAATTTTTTAGGGCGTTTCAATCGTCCACTAGACGGCATAGCTCCCATACAAAGCCATCAACTACCTTTTAGTTTTTGTATGATTTTTTCTTTTCTTAAGATGTCAATTTGAAATTCGACACGAAGGCTTCGAAGGAACTTTTTTTTTTTATATATTTTGAGCAATCAATTTCAAACTCCAAAAGACAATATCGTGTGTGACACAGAAATCTATTTCGCCTCAAAATCTTCAAATTTCATTCTTTAAACTGAATTTAATAAATCAAATTTGGAGATTTTGAGACGAAATACATTTTTGTGTGACCCCCGAATAAGCCCCTTCGCACGTTTCAGATTGAGCCTGCCTTGCAAATTTACATTGAAATACTTAAAAGTCTATTTGCAAGTGCATCTGAAGAGCTTTAAAGTTTCGGTTATATTTTGGCATTTCATTTTGGGAAATTTAAAACTTGTATTCTGTTTGTTTGTTGTTGCTGAGCCTTTGTTATTGTTGTTAGCTTTCCGGCAGCAATAATCGGATTTTTTTTTTTAATTTTTATTTTATCGGTTTTTCTGCCACAGCATTTTACCAAAAATGTTGTTAAATATTTATAGCGAAAATACAAATAAAAACGCGACCAGAACAATGTTGCATAATTATATAGCCACATTGCATATTGCATAACAAGAATATATATTTTACCACAATATTTTCCATTCGCTCGAATTCTCTTTCTATCTATATATTTATCGTACGATGATGATTATGATGACGAACCACAAATCAAATTTGATTGTTAGGCACTGCCGTATGTACATTTACCATCCATACCATAAAATGATTTACCAAAAGCTGATTTTCCTTGATATACATATGTTGATTTTTATGCGTAAATGAAATAACACAATGAGAAATCATGATCAGCCTCCAGCGACAAAAATTATTGATGCTTGATAATGGATACAATGTGTAATTCACAAGTTCCAGAAGCTTCCAATTTAGACGTGTGATACTTTGTTATCGACGAAAATCTGTCGATAGCCTTGTTTATTTGACATGTTATGTCAAATAGAGATGGGCGCGGGATGGGAATCCAGCGGGACCCGAGAATTTCGTATGGATCGGGCGGAATCGGGAAAGTTTTAAAATTTGCGTGATTTATCGACTATGCCTAAATACACGCCGGTCCTGAAATTTCGCTCGGATACCGAAATTCCACTCAGGACTCAAAAGTATGATATTATTTTATTATGTATTTTAATTAAATATGCATGTGCACACATAATAATAAATAGTACTTCTGTGCGTCTACACAAGAAAAATTGAACTTTTACATTTACATTTTGTTGTAAAAAATAGTTGGTATTTTTTGCATTGTACTAGCATTTTTTTTTTCAACGATATTGTAATTCGGTCACACTCAAAAGAGATAATAGCGATTGCAGAAAAGAAAGAGTGAAATGGAAAATAAAATATATCAAAAAGATAGAAGTATAAAACTTAAACCATCCATCAAAATCTGAGATTTGGAAAACTTTAATCTCATGGAATTCAATGACAAGCTGGTTGATTTGTGTGTTGAACGACATGTAACACGCAAATATAATATATAGTAATATTTAATAATTTAATGATAATAGTATTTCGATTAACAATTAATTAAATATGTTGACAACTGAACTGCTCTGCATACTGCTATTTGTTACAACTTGTTATATACATATATTTATTTACTAAAAAAATAACGTATGAAAAAAAAAAATTTCGGGACGGGCGGGTTCGGAATAATTTTTGTTATCCCGCGCCCATCTCTAGTCACAATCAGCACATCAGTGGAGCAACTGTGCGCAATATGTGTAAAACAATTTTACGAAACAGCGTCTTTGGTGCTACACGCAGAATAAAGTTTATACGAGGATGATTCAAAAACGATTGCAGTCTTGAAACTGAACATTACTTCGGTTATTCGGCTCACGCTGGTCGCAATACTACAAAATGTCTTCGGTAAGATGCCAAAACATTCGAGTTCCTACGGCACGTAGGCGCGATGAATAGATCCGAGAAACAATTTTGCATAAATAATTCTATTCTATGGCCTTTCCAATGTCATCAAATATTCGGATCCGTTCACGTTTTATTTAAAAGAACAACTTCTCCAAATGGAACACACTTCATATACATATGTATGTAGGTACATACTTGAACTGTTTGTATGTATGTCGGAATACTATATGCAATATCGTTAAATATCGTTATAATATCAACATAGATTTGTATGTATTTTCAAAGTTTTAAACTTTGAAACCATACCCTGTATGTACATAAATATGTACGAGTATATGCATGGATAAATACAAATGGTAACAAATTTTATGCTTTTTGATGTTACCGCTGATGCAGATAACGTAGCGTAAATTAAACAGCTGAGCTGATCAAAAAAAAAAAAAAAAAAAAAAAACAATACAGAAAATAGAAATAGAAAATTAGATTTGTGAAAAACGAATATTATGTATATCAAATTACAAAATACATAAGCAAATGACTGCGGCACAATCATTGTAAAGGCATTTTCAATGCAACGCAAAAGTAGATGATGCAGCGCAGCACTGTTTGAGAGAGAGAGAAAAAGACGCACTCATGCTGACGCCTTGTGTTGCACATGTGTACAATTTAGACGACAACAACAACAAATTCCACAAAATGCAGTAAAAGGCAATAACAGCGATAATGTGTCAAAGAAGTCGAGAGTGCTAAAGCCGTTTAAATGCATAAAATATTTCAATGCGGCGTGCAACAGAGACAACAAGTGCTGCTGTGAGTGTCACAAAGCAAGAAAGCTAACGAGCAAGTAAGATAGAGACTGTATTTGCATACCATTTAGAAGTTGTGTTTACCGATATATGTATGTATGTATGTATGTAGGTATGTTTATGTGTGGTCAGTTTGTAATTGGGTAAGTGTGTGTGTGTGTGTGTGTGTTTCACTGCATTGTTGCAATTCCCAAGTACAACTCATACAAATTTTCTTCAAATTGTTTACTGCAATGATGCTCAAACTGTGCAACTGGAAGCAACACTGCATGTAGCATTTTTAAGTCATATTTTGCATAGAAATACTTCTCGAGAAGATACTTTTATTGTACTCAGTTATATTTCATTAGGTAAAAATTTTGTTGTTTTTTTCTACAGTGAGTATTCAAATTTGGCATTTAGACAATAAGCCTATTCACAATGTTCTTCTAATCGTTTTAACGTATGAAAATTTAAAAAAAAAAGCAACAACAAAATGTAATGTCATACGTTAACGAGTTTGAAAGACTTCTAGTCGTCTCAACTTTTTTCGTTTTAACATATTAAAATTTTAGCTTTGGAAATTGGAAAAGTCGAATAAAAGTGTTTTTAGTATTGAATAGTTTTTCTCGTTCATGGTAGAAAAATTGGTATTTATTTTTTCTTTTTTGTATTTTATTGAGTTCGATTATACACAATTCACAAATAGCAAACAATTTATAACTCAGCGAATTATTTTGATTTGAAATTTGAACGAAACAAAAAAATGGATTAAATCTTGGATTGCTTCTAAGGACGAGTCGTTTTTTTGACGCGGAATCCGTATGCTGTCAAAAAAGATGGGAAAATTAGTGGCTAGCGATGTACAGTACATTCAACAATAAAACCTCAATTTTCGGAAAAAAAACACGAATTAATTCAAACACCCTAAAAATATTCTTGGTAAACTCAACGAGGCGAACTAGCCATATCCGTCTATCCCCTGTCTGTGTGATTTAAAATAAGTCCCTGAGTTTTTAAGATATTGGATATATATCAAGGTGCAATATATATCCAAATTGCCATGGCACGCCCACTTTAAGAGGGTACTCCCATACAAAGCCATCAGCCACTTTTGGGTTTTTATATGGAAAACTGTTATAACAATATTAACTTGAAATTCAATATGGTGACTTCTTCTGGACGAAATATTCACACAGTTGTTAATGGGCGTGTCATGCCTACTTTAAGAGGTAGTCCCCATAAAGGATAACTGCCCACTTAGTGGTTTTATACGTATATTTTCTTATTTTTCGAGCGTACCACCTTTAAAATGCAGTGAAGGGTTCAAATTGTCACTTGCATTAAAAGACTTGACAGTAATTTGTTAGGTACTCGTGAACAGCAGCCAAAGTAGATGCCGTAAATCAAAGTGCTTCAGCGCAGCTTATTGGGCTTAAAAAGTGTGCAAATAAGAGACAAATTTTCGTGTAGTGAGCGCGGTGGGTGCAAATTACCCACAAAATTTCATGAACGGTTTGTTTTCAATACTTATAGTCTCTGAGCTCCAGGTGTTTATTCACTTAGTGGAATGGACTGACGAACATGGCTATATCGACTTGAATTTTGATGTTGGTGAAGAATGTATATGTATAGTTTATGAGATCGTCTTCTGCTTTTTACAAAAATTTGCACAAACTTAGCATACCTTCGAACATTAAGGGCATAAAAAATGGTATAAAAATGTCCTGGATATATATTTATATATTTATTTGAATTTAGCTAAGAAATAGTCTGATATTATGGCACGATAACTATTGCCGTACACGGTAACTCATGCTCTTTTTTTCTTTTTGAAATAAATAATAAGGTCCGTTAATGCCGCCGTGCCATAATCCATACTAAACTGTGACCCTTTTGTGTCAGAAAGAAAGTTTTGCTTAGTTACAAAGCCATTCAGCTAGAAACGCGCCTCATCAGAGAAGAGCAATTGTTAATGAAATTAGATCAATTTCCATATATTCTAACGTTATCATGTGAGATAATCCTATTTATTCATGGTAGAATGACAAACCTTACTGAACAACACATAAGGCCGTCTGGAGGCGTTAAAGTTCGTACATCCCTATTAGGAGAAGTTATATGTATGTATGTATGTATATATTTTTCCAGTGTGAAGTAAATGAGACACTCTTTTCTAGGTATAATACCGTATTCTGTATTCTACATTATACGAAAAATATTAACGAAAATGGGTTACACGTAATTAAACTCTCAATTCTTTAGCAGACACTATTTATGTTTCTATAGTCTAAAGCAGAGATGCGCGGGTATGCACATGTACACGAATTTTTGTTTTCCGAAATCAGAATCAAAAGAAAGATCAGAGCTCACACATACGCTCACTCTTTATGCCCATTTCTGGCTTAAAAACTATGACCTGTCTCCTACTGTCATTAATAACTACAAATAAAAATAGCTTCAGTTTTAAGATAGGCTGTTTATTTTTAATCACTACTTTCAGATACATCTTTATGCATAACTCCATCGTATTGAATTTAGGTAATCAAATTAATTAAGTACATAGTTCACATACAGCTAAAAATATGTATATGTATAAGCCACGAAACATACTCCAATCAGCATTACCTGTTCGTTCATTCGAATTGGAATTTTAATATTCTTTTGCGCATATACATATGTATGTACATATATAAAAAGAACATAGTACATATAGGCGCTGATTTATTAAAACTCAATGTTTTGGTTGTGTGGAGCTGCGCATTTGCTTAGTCAAGGCCACTGTGAGTGCGTGCCAAAAAGAGATAGAGATAGAAAATTGGATAAAGCACAGCATATAAAACAGTAGCCTTTATCAAATGATCAATCATAATGTTTAGACTACTCATTAAAGAGTGTAAAAGAGAAATAGGTAGAAAATATAATGGCAGTTCGGTACGTGCATTGAACTTCGTTTTTATACCCTACACGCATATGTAATTATTCATTGATAATTATATGTGAATGGGCATATTAGTTTGGTAAAAGAGATGTAGGACACTTCATAAAGTAATATGCACGTACCTATAAATACATATTCTTGATCGGCTCCGTATGTTTCTACACCTAGTTCAGTAAGCTGCTATAGCTAACAAAAGGATATACATACATACATGGGCCTGCGCACTCTTCTCCAAATGATATTCTCCTTATTGAATGTAACATACTGAAAAGAGTTTTATAACGATCGATCAAATAGTTGCTGATATATAACGATTATGGTGTTTCTCTTATATCGATCGCGTGAGTGAAACCAATAAGATAAGAAAGAAAAACCCATTTCTACGTTTGTAAAATTTTTCCTCTCCACATACTACTTGGCAAATCAAATTTTGAGGCTAGTCAAAGCATACTATAATCTGAGTATGTGAAATAATTGCGTACATATAGCATAACCACCGATTGCGATTGTCGCCAAGAATTGTCTACAAATTTAAGCTCAATCGTTCTCGTGGTGTTTTCGGAGTTCATAGCATACTTACAAACATAGGTACTAGAACCTTGCACGAATCATTTGAAAGTATGAAACGAATGACTTCGAAAGTATTTCTACAAGAGGTTTTCATTAGTACGGTTTAGTACGTGCGAAAGACAATCATACATTTTTTAGACCTTGCGCAAATGCATTCGTTTAATAAAGCAAATGCATTTATGCAAGGCTCTAATACTAGGTACATAGGCCCCGAATTTTCTGGACTTGAACAAGTTTATCATTTGCTTTTCTACTGCTACACCATTTCCATTTTCTCAAATTTTAAAGCGATCGCTGTTTAGTGCGTTTTATTCTATTAAAAATTAATTCACTTTTGCTACAAAGTGAAGAAAAAGATTATTGCGAAGAAATGCAAAAATATGCAAAGGTGTGAATTTCAGTAATACATAGTTGGCCAATTATTTTTCAAACTACACACATTAGTTAGATTGGGCTAATATATTTTAGACAAAAAAAATAATATCATTTCAATCATCGGCTAGCTGGTTCCAATTATATGCTAGTTCATATTCTTAAAATTTGTTATTGTAAACATTTACTCAATTGTGGTTTAGTGGGGCAGAAACAAAACATAGTTTTTCATGGACATATTACATTCCTTTCTCTGTCTATGGCAGTTCCGCACACAATAAAATGTGTGTTTCTTTTACACGTACTTATGTACATACACCTTTTGCCTTTTATTATTTTTGTGAAATGTATTTTCTGCATAGCTCTACGATGGCAATGTGCAGGATATAATATAGTCGTGCAATTCGATTCTAGCACTCTTACTGGTTTGATTCTGTATGAATGTAGCTTTCTTTAGTTCGTCTAGGCAATGTTTTTTCTTCTTCTGTTGTTTTGGCTTGCATTCGTCGGACCAGGTGCATAGCAAGCGCAAATAAAAACTTGTTCTATCTCAGTCTAGCTCTTTCCTTCTGTTTTCACTCTCTCGCTTACACTCATTCAATGTGCGCTATCATTAGGCATTTCCGGTCTATGTCGACTGCACAGGTAAGCAGGCAGTCCAGCAACCCTTTCAAGCCACGAGTGAAGTGCATAACATTCTATACACATATGTATGTACTAGTATCTGAACACGTTCCCTTGGCTGTGCAAGCCAGTTCAACTTCAGTTTTGGCTTTTGAAGTCTTTTAAGCGCACTGCCTTGCAGGCAACGCACTTGCACAAACTCACTCACACATACATTACATTATATACATATAATAAAGGGTGTCAACAATAGATATAATTTTAAATTATTACCATCTAATTGCACGATCTATGCGCCCAAATGAGCTTCTAACTGCAGTTTATAAAATTGCGTTACTATAAAAAAACACATTTTATAGCAACATCATATTAATTTATATACAAATGTATAAAATATCGAACTTATTATTAAAATAACTCAGTCAACAAATTATGATAACATAGAAATAACATAGAAACGGATGGTCGGATCTATAATTGAATCGAAGCTTTATTTTTGTATACGACTACCCGGCGTGTTTTGCTACACATCTATGATTTTTCTCTTGTATAGTGACGTTGCATCGCCCATTTTTCCCGGTACTCTTTACATATGTATAATAATATAATAATAATAATTAATATAATAATATAATAATAATTCTAGCGTATTCGTCGTGCGCTGCTAGTCCAATTTTTGTTTTTCTGATCCGTGAGCGTGGCTCCGCCCATTTTTCCAGCACATAATCTGCTAATAATTCGCAGTGCTCATACTACAGAGCTACGTAAGAAATCATTAACATTGTTGTTTAGTTTCAGATGTTCTTAAAGTACTAGGTGCATCGGTTAAGAGTAGTTCAAAGCATAATTCTCGTTCTTCTGACGTTTTATTTTCCCTTTTGTGTAAGGTTTTTTTTTTTTTTTTCAATTTACGCCTATTTTTGGTGGAATTTTTGAAATGTATCTACTAAACTTCAAAACTTTTTTGTTTGAGGCTAGTCATGGCATATTAAGTAAAATCTCAACATGTGAAGCATTTACTCGCACATAGCATAAACACCGATTGAGACCATACTTCAGAGGATCCCTTTCCTGACCACTCTGTGGTTTGTTCTAAAAAATTGAGAAATTTATAACAAACATGCAGGCGCATACACGATCAAGTTCGAAGTAATACGCACATTAAAATATTTATGTGAAGCGGCCGTCGTAATGAGCATCCATAAGATTAATGCGTCTCGACTAGCTGATCAAGAATATGTATACTTTATGAGGGCTGCGATGACTCGTTTAATGCAAACTTTTAGACAAACTGATAATACCATTTCACACGGTGTGTGAATGCAAACATTGGGTAAAATGGTGTATGTTTATAGAAATTTAAGTAACAGCATAAGGAGAGATAACAGACACAATAGTATACATATATTTTTGATAAGCATCAAAAGTAATGTACATGTAGTTATGTCTTACAATCTTATTGAATGGATAGTACGTCAATCTGGCTTGGGCCATTAAAGTATATCGCCTTGAAACATATTTATGGATCAAATAATAAAGAAGCTTTGGTTATATGCGGCACAACTCATATTCGAACAAGTCAATAGATATATGCATGAAATAATTTTATGCATAATCGATTTATTATATTTATAAATAATATAGTTTTATATATAAATAGAATTATAATTCATATACATAATTCATCGCATTTTATTTTTAAATTATTTCGTATTTTCGTGTCACGGTACTCTTGAGGCTTTTTTTCTGTACACCACGACAAAAAGCACGGCCAGTGCCCATCTCTACTTCATACTAAATATAAGATCTAATGTCATTTCGAAAGTCTTCAACAAACATATATGCCACTCTTTAAAAATGATGAAACTGAACGTACATCTCTATATAATCCATTATCAAAGATAGGGCAGATCGAACATTAAAATTCGGAAGAATTAAAGCACCCGTTACAAGTTTGCTTGGTCGCTCACTCACATGTAAGTACTGCTGCTAATATTTTTACACGCTTTATCAGCTGCTGAAGTCAACGCATCTCTAACCCCTTTTCTTACCTCTCCATTCGAGACTCATGGCACACCATGCTGCGTGCTTTTAAAGCCAACTTTTGCCTGTTGGCTTTGTTTTTATTTGCGCATTCTATATATATTATTTGTTCATTTTGTGTTCATTTGTCTTTCATGTTTTTTTTTTTCATTTTTTTTTTTAGACTTTTCATTTTATCTCAGAATTTCTCGCGACATTTGCTGCACTTATGCACGTCTCTCGCAGAAGCAGCATTTCTATTTATTAAGCAACATTGTCAAATACAATACAATACAAATGAATTGAGGCAATATTTAAAATATATATGTATATGTATTATATATTATATATTTAGATATAGATATAGATATGTGTGTATTGAAGTTAAGAAATGTATCTACTTTACTTTTTTAGAAACACTGAAGAACTTTTAATTTTAATATGAATGTATTTACTGCATGAAAACAGCAAGATAAAAAACGGCAAACACATTTATTGACTTATTCAAAAGCATACTATTTACATATTGTACATATGTACATACATACATATGTATATGCAATTGCAATTATGTATATGACAATTTGATTTTACGAAAACGCAAAATAAGAATTTTAGCTAAGCCATAAATGTTTTTATCTTTAATATGGTTTATATGTAATCAGAACTCTTTTGTTACAAAGGCTATTAAAAAACAAGAAAAAACTTTAACTTCGGTTGAACCGAAGGTCTAATGCCATTCACACGGAACTTTAAATAGTATTGTAATACATAAAAGTGGGGATTTAAATTAGGGGCTACCCCAAAAAGTGGGTGGTACACGCTCACTAGTAGATGTGTATGAAGCGATGTAGTAGATGTGTAAGATGCCGCCATATAGAATTTCAAGTTGATATTGACGTTTTCCATAAAAATGCATAAAAGTGAACTGTTGTTTTATATGGGATTAACTTAAAATCCACAAAATCAAATTTCAAGCTAATATTGATCTAAATGAAGAATTTTTTCATAAAAAACACAAAATTGCACGGTGGGTTTGTATGGGGGCTACCTCAAGTTGTCTATGTATGTTAAGCGGCTGTCTCTTAAAAGGCACCATATCGCATTTCAACCTAATATTGACTTTAATAAAAAAGTTTTTCTTACAAAAAGTAAAATGTGGACCATAGGTTTGTATGGGAGCTACCCCAAATAGTGGGCGGGCCACGGCCATTTGTCTATGTATGTTAAGCGGCTGTCCATAAACAGGCACCACATTGCATTTCAACCTAATATAGACTTTAATAAATAAGTTTTCTTACAAAAAATCAAAAGTGGACCATAGGTTTGTATGGGAGCTACCCCAAATAGTGGGCGTGGCAGGTCAATCTTGATACTCTATTAAACTACAATAAAAAGAAGTATATGTGCAAATTTCAACTGGATAGCACAAAAATTGGTCCCCAAAAAATGTGCAACAACATACAGACGGACAGACAGACGGACATGACTAGATCGATTCGTCTCGTCGAGCTGATCTAGAATATATATACTTTATGGGGTCTACGATGGCTCCTTTAATGCGTTATAAACTTTCAGACAAACTGATAATACCATTTCACACTATGTGTGAATGGTATAACAAAATAAAAATTTATCAATGAGAATAATAGGGATATTCAACCAGCAGTTAAAAAGTAATTCAACTATTTATTTTTCAACCGTTTATATTGATATAGATGTAAAATATGATATGGTTACTTCTTCATTTATTTTTTGGCAAAGATAAAACGAATGTTACCAATACACATTTTTACGGCACTATGGTAATTCCAAAACAATATTTTTTTATTCAAATTAAACTAATCCGCTTCATGACAGTTTGTTTCTTCTACTTTCGCACCTTTTTTGTATGAAGTTTGCAAAAAGCTGATATAAACGCTTGAAAAATGAACAGTTTAACATCTTTTGAACGGCTGAATGAACATTTGGTTTTTAAAATTCAAGGCTTTATTACAAGAAAAAACTGAACATACATTTATGATTCAAAATCGTGTCCACTACATTTTCCCATTTTTCAGACAGCATACGGATTCCATCTCGGAAAAACGACTCGTCTTTAGCAGCAATCCAAGAATTAAACTAATTTTTGGTTTGCTCTTAATTACGAGAGTGCTGCAGCCAGGCCAAAATTATTCGATCGAAACAAGTGGTAATCGGAAGGAAAGCGTTTTCATCTTGATTTTAATTAGTTTTGCATCATGGGGCCGAGAATTGTCGTGCTGAAAATCACATTATCGTGTCTCCGCTCGAATGGCGGCCGTTTATCTTCAATACTTGACTCAAATGCATCAATTGTTGTTGGTAGCCGTAATGGTGTCATTTGGTTTGATTAGTTTACAGTGAACTACACCCAGCTGATCCCACCAAATACAGAGCATAAGCTTGAATCCATGTCTGCGCGGTTGGTGTTGATGGTAGGCCAGACTTGACCCATGACTTTTTGCATTGTCGAAGTTCGATCCTTTTCTGTCGTTAAAGCAGCTGTTCACAAGTGACAAAACGCGTTTCCATGTTTATTGGGTTCAATTCGTATGTTACCCCATTTCTCTACTTTTGGATAATTTCCATGGCTTTGAGGCGTTTGCTGATTGTTAAAAATTCAACTCCCAATGATTCAGCTAATTCTTGAAGCGTTTGGCATGTATCTTCATTTCTTCATCTTCAAACTTTTTCGGCTGTCCAGCTCTTACCTTGTACACTTCCGACACGTTTGTTCAGCTAAATCCAAATTCTTCCACTAAAATTCGTTGGCTTTTGGCAGCACTTGCGGTAGATCTGATAGATTACAGATCGGTAAACCTAAATCTTTTTATTTTATTATGTAGACCAAGATTTTGAATTAATTACTTTTTTATTACACTGGAACAGTTCGGTCCAATTTTCATTTAAATTGTTAAACTATTAATATTTTTGTCAAGTGTATAAAAGTGTCGGTTCTATCGAAGTAATGGCTTTTTTTCAACCTTGTTGGTATTGTCTTCTACCACTGTTTTTTCGGTCATTTGTCGAGTCTTGTGACATGAACGTTTAATTTTTCATAATCCGTTTATAAATAAATTTGTTCTTTCTGTTTTGTGAAATGGGGCGCTATAAGAATACAACAACATCAACAATGAAATCCATTTAAATGAAAGTAAACATGCATATACATATAATACGAGTATACTTTTATAATTTTTATTTTATAAATGACTGTGTTGTTGTTTTAATATGAATGTCAGTTTGTCGTTGTCATAATACAAATTTTTTTATTTTGTTGTATTTGTTGTTATTTTCGCAGCTGCCATACCCGGCCTTATCACACGCTGTGACGCAATCGGCATTACAATTTCGCTCCGTGTTTTTATAGTTGGCCTGGTCTCTCTTAATTAAACAACGCAGATAGACCACCTTTAGATTTCATCGCTTTGAGTTGTAGTTTTGTTGCTGCTGCAATTGAAGCTTATCTGATTAATTTCAACCCACATATTTTGAACACCGTTATAAGACAAATTAACTAAATTTCGGCCCAATATTGAGTTTGCGCTAATTGTAATTTAATTTGTATGAACTACCAAAAATTTAATATTCATCATACGCGCTAATATCAGTTTATATAAAGACTAACTATACATTTGTATGTACATGGACTGACAAATCGTGTTCTATATCCACAAATGGTAAAAGGTCAATTTTCTACTGCACTTAAAAACCCAGTAGGAAAATAAACGACATTTACACAAACTAACGTTTTTGCGAGCAATTCTAATAAGAAAACAAATCGCACGTCGCTCGCGAATTGTCCGCAAGTACGATACATAATTTTTACGAGAAAGTTACCAAGTTAGGCGAATAAAAGATGATAAATATTTGCTTTGTTTTCGATATCTAGAAATGTTTGTTACATATGTAATTTGCGTACTATCGAGAACGATAGTTTTACTGCTGCAAACTTTGCAACGCATGAATCTTAATCGTATCGTTTTCGATAATCTTTCACGATAGTTTTTATTGCAAAAGTATCGATCGTTAGCGAACTTTTTGTCGACTGTGTACAAAAAAACTACTGAGGCCAAAAAACTAAATTTATTTTGTTCTCATTGCTAGCTTATAATTCAACATATAGATGGCCCACCCTTCATAAATACAAATGTATTGTATTGTTTCAAAAGCCCATAACTTTAGATGGGCCTTATTTGGTTCTGATACATTTTTTTTTTTATCTATTAAAGCGATATTCTGATTAGAATGACACAGACATACACAGAAAGTCGGTGTTTCATACTTTATATGACAGTACTAGTATATGTAGCTTTGGCTGTTTGTATACATATAATTTATAAATTGTTCAAATGTATCTCTGTTTATGCAAGTGCAGATAAACAAAAATAATAAATAACAATAACAATTACAAAACATTGGCCAATGAATGTAACACTTTTTGTCATTCATTGATTGTTTTTTATTATTATTATTATTTTGTTTTTTTCTGTGCACATGTTGAGCAATAATTACACAGGGCAACAACATTTTTGATTTGGTCATACTCACAGTCCACATTTTCCATGCAATTTTTTATGTTGAATTGAGAAATTGCCGCGAAATTGATCTACTACTTCAGGATCTTGAAATATGTATTATAACATGAATTTGTGAAAAGCCCATTTTTGCCAACATTCGAGTATCTATAAAATCTAAAATAAAAAATTTGGAGTAAAAATTTGTCATTGAAGTGTTTTCAACTAGTTTTTGATTGGTTCCGATCCAATGTTTTTTTCGCTGAAATATTTATACCAATTTTAATTTTACAATTTCTCAACTAAGTGGAGATAATTAAAAGGTAAACAAAGTAATTGTCTTGAAACTGTGATTACTTTGAGGTTATTAGGGTCGTTGATTACTGATCATTTTTAAAGTCAACATAAAATATTGCATGGGAAGTGCCTAACTCTGATCTGTGGGTCTGACAATTGTAGGCCTATGACATTTCTTATCGACTTAATAATTTTATTTACTATTTTTTATAAGTTTTTATTTTGTTGTTCCTCTTCAGATTTTAAATTTCATGCTAATTTTCCAAAATTATTTGATACAATTTATAATAATGACAACCGGCGACACACTACATTTAATCTCCCGTTCCATAATTAAACTTTTAATCTTTTGCACACTATTCAATAATTTCAATATTGCTCATCATCAGCTGGTTTCTTATTACTGAATTCAATGTTATATTAAATGTGTTTTCCATGGGTATTTGCTTTTTTATTGTATAAGCATCTGATTGGTATTGCTGTTTTGCTTTTGGTTTAAAAACAGTCACATTCCAATGCTTTGATTCACAGTTTCAGTAATTTTTTGAAGTTATGCGATGGTGATTCACCAGCAATTAACTTGAAAGACACGGTGGCCTATTGAATTTGGCGGTTTTACCTTCTTGTAGATGCAAACTTACACAAATACACATACTATATAGCCATTGTTGTTATTTCTTTTGTTTCTTTGTTAAATGTTAATCTACAAAAAAAAACACACTACACGTACTGTGAATAGTATATTAATTTTGTTACAAAATTTGTAACATCTGTCGGAAAGCAGATAAAAAAAGTATGTATTGTATATTGTAGTACATACAACTATGCTTATATTCTTGAGAGATCTACCACCTCTCCTTCCCTATGTTGCATACATTTAATCATTTCGCTAAACAACATTATTTTATGCTTAGAAATGTTTGTCTGCATGATTAAAAGATATATATTTTTGATCGGTTCACTAAGCCTTTATAGACATATTCCTAAAAGTAAAAAATTGACAAAAGGGCAGAGAACATTTTGGAAGCTTCTTTAAGATTTCGGCCAAGTATTGCTGCGACCAGAAATGCAATTTTTTTTTAAAACTTTTTTATATATATTTTTTAAATAAATTTGCGGTATCTTAATCTAATCCAAATAAATATCCCGCATATGTCCAGATCGGAGCACTATAAAAGCCCCCATTGACACCTGACTCTAATATTAAGTTTTAGCATAAAATTTTGTTTGGTTGTTTTGATAACTAAGCTAGAATCGCCAATTTTGGTGTATCTTACGTCATTCTTAATAAAATATCCCACATAATTTCTATAGTTCACATAAAGAGCCTTAATCAGCCTTTACACATTCTTGTATTCTCAGCTGAGTTGCTATCAAAAATATCAGTTATGTGTAAATGTAAAAAAAAAATCGACTCAGCTGAGTTGATAATTTTAAGTCAGCTGTTGTAAACACAATAAGAAGAAGACAACACAACGAAAAATTAAGCAAGATAAATAAAACAGCTTTGCAAATTGTTTTAAATTAAAAATGTGTCAACAAAAGAAATGTTCTTATACAAAACGTAAAATGTGGAGTCGCAATTGACCATTGCGATTATCTCAAGAAACAGCACCGTCGCACCGGATAGTTCGAAAGTATCAGGACCAGTATGAGGACCAGGAAACCTTTAAACAAATTTTAATAGGATGCCAACTATATCCTTTCAAATGTTGCTTCAAATGGCAGACATGTGCGTCTGTCTGGCTGTGAGTTTGTCAGCGCCTTTTTTCTGTGAACCTTCGAAATATTGGTTTGAAAGTTGTTATGGAGTGTTTTTTTAGCTATGAGTAACATATAAGTATTAAACTGATCGCGATTTAGCAAATAGAAGGCATAGCTCCCATTCAAAAGCACATTGTATTTATTTTGTTTTATCGAACATGTTTGAATTAAAGCGTTTATTTTTATTTTTAAAATAATAATTGTTTTTCCATAAATACAAGAGATAAATCCAATTGATAATAACTAATATTGTATAAATTATTTACATGCATATATCAGCAAATGTATGAGGCATCGATATATTAACTGTTTAGCGTGCCTCTCTCACTCCAAAAATTTCTGTAATTTTTAATTTCTAAACACCTGCATTGCATGCGTTACAAAACAATTCAGAACATTTGATTCCATCCGCAACTTCTAAATGCATATATGAATTAATTGATAAATCTTTGTATCCCTTCAAAAATTTAAAACTAAACACCAGCATTGCCAAGCAAAAAGTGGAATTGTGAAGAGTATTAAAGCTTCGGTTCTACTGCAGCTAACGTTCGTACTTGTCTGTTTCTTATATTAAATTTTAAAGTTTTATAGGTCTACATAAGCAAAGCTGCACGATATTTGGAAGTCGGAAATTTACGGGTGCTGCATTCGTACTTATTTTTTCGAAAATTGTTTAAAATTTCTTTTTGTCTATGCAATACTTCTACATCTACAATAAACAGCGAGAATTAAGTGAAATAGAGGCAGACTTTTTAATTATGGCATATAAACCCATATTTGGTTTGAGACACTTGCTGTATGGCTATTCGGATATGCCATATGACATATCTAATATCGGAATTTAAACGTTATCTTACTTATGAGTCTGCGAATGTCGCAGAGCGTACAACCAATTAATAATATTATATATAAACACGAAAAAATGTTACCTTCGGAGGAACCGAAGCTTTCATACCATTCATACGAAGTCTTAAATTGTGTATTTCGCAGCTATAAAACAAACAATATTTTTCTATAAGACATAAATTTAACATATATAATTTCAAGTTGACATTTACTACAAATTTTTTGAGTTTTCATACAAAAATCTAAAAGTGGGTATTTAGTCTGAGTCTATCCCTAACAATCGGCGGGATACACATATATATATATATATATACACTGATATATATATGTGAAACATACGTTCAACCATATCAAATTTTAAGTTGATATTCGCAGTAATTAAAAAGTTTTTCGCACAATAACCCAACATTGGGCGGTGGGTTTGTATGTAGTTTTACCTAAACGAGGGTGGGGCGGTCCTGTTGATATACATATATGTGTAGCATCTGTGCTTAAGAGGACTACATATCAAATTTCAGGTTAATATCAACTGTACTAAATACGATTTTCATACAAAAACCAAAAAGTAGGCGGTGCACACTCCATCTGCATAGGGCCAAATTAGGCCACTATACCAGAACTCAGTCAAATATCGATTGTAGTCGTCTATTAATCCCGCTTATAATGGATTAACTATTACAAATTGAGAAGCGTTTTATGGATATGTTGCTATTCTCTTCTAAATAGAACTGGTGGTTAAAATTTTGCAAAATTTAGCTTTAGTAAATTTTGCACTTATCTTAATGGGTTTTAGATTTATGAAAAGAATTAATTGAGCACCTTATTGAATTGTATAAGGCCAAGGATGATAAGACGAAGTTGTGGCGCAATAAAATAAGGGGAGCGCAATCTTTTCCTATTGTTAAACTATTTGTGACTTATTGTCATTTTGCGTGCTCCAATTGCGTTTGTACGATGGATAACAAACGACGAAGGCGAATGCGAATGCGAAGATGACGAATTCAATTTGGCCATTTTGCATGACATGCAGCGTATTGGGGAGCGTGTTTATGTGACATATGTCAACAGATACGCACAAGATAAAACGATTGAGAGAAGTAAGGGGAAGAGAGTTAACGAATGAAACACTAGCTTGTTTGTAAGCTTGTTTTTTTTTTTCTTTTCTTTTTTTAACACTTGCTTTTACTACATTGCTAGCTTCTTCTTTTCCTCCAGCACACACACGCACACACACACACATTTACTTAAATGCTTATGCTTGCTTTCTTTTTATATTCATTTGAATGGCTATTGTTGTTGTTACTCTTTTTATTGTTATAATACTTGCATAATTATTATTATGTGGCAATTATTATGTTGTTCAACTCTTTTATACTCAATTTTTGTGTGTTTTGTCTGACTACTGTATCTGTATCTTTATGTGTACATAGATGTATCTGTGTGTGTGTTACGGTAGTATAATCGTAACAATAACTATGGCAATAATATCCAACAACAACAGCAACAATAATAATATTGTATCTAGCTAAATCGAAATTTAAATGAAACAGCCAATGAAATGAGGTAAATATGTACGTTCAGTTTGGTCAGAGCCAGGTGCAAATATTTTCTCAGGGCGTCAAAATTCAATTTCAGTTAAGAACATTTGAAATATTTTCTCTTTATGTGAGAGTTTATACTATGAGAATACTAATTAAAATTACTTCTAACAGAGATATAAGTATTGTGTTCATAATTGCTCTGTAAATGTGTTCTGAGTAGTTAATAAAACCGAAATGTATTTCGGTTTTGGTTTCGGTACGTACCGAAACGTGTGTTTCGGTATTAGGTTCTGTACCGGTTCAAATTTATTTCGGTTTCGGTACGGTTTTTCGATTTTAGTTGCGGTATATCGGTACGGTACCGGTACTATATAATAATATATTATTTAAATTTTATGAAATAAACTAAAATAAAGTAAATATATATATATATATATATATATATATATATATATATATATATATATATATATATATATATATATATATATATATATATATATATATATATATAGAGAGAGAGAGAGAGAGAGAGAGAGAGAGAGAGAGAGATATATATATATATATATATATATATATATATATATATATATATATATATATATATATATATATATATATATATATATATATATATATATATATATATATATATATGTATACTTAAATTATTACACTTCGCACGAATCCCAAAAACTTTTTCATTACAGTCAATATCAACTTGAAATTCTATATGGAGGCTTCTTTTCGACAGAAACACCATATTTTATATTAATAGGCGTGTCTCGCCGACTTTTAGAGATAGCCTGCAAAAACCCAACAGTCTTGGCCGTAATTAGTTTAAAGCTTGTGAAGAGTATTGAAGCTTCGGTTTTACCGAATTTAATATTTTTCCTTTTTTTTATTGTAATTAGATCTTAAAAGCTTTATGGCATTCAAAGTTTTGGCGTCCAGCTGATTCCTAATGGATTCATAATAAACTTGACACCAGAAAACAAACGCTTACTTGCGTAGCTGGAACTGCGAAATTTGTGGAATTTTCTGACCACAATTTCAATACATTTTCTCTGTTGTTTAATCGTTTTAGTCTGAGAAAAACATTAATTGAAGCTAATTGATTATATTTGAATAAGACATTACTTTTTGTATCTTCACGTTTCTTATTAAACAAATACATGTATGCAACGAGTTAGTCTCCACTTGGAGATAAATTACTTGACCAACAGATGAAACTCTGGAATATAAATCTGTCAAAGCTGCTATACAAATACTTTCCTGTTCAGAAGTCAGCTTTACATTATATCGGTGCTCTAAAAATATGGCACATAAAAAGGCACAATTCTCGAATAGAGTAGACTCACATTTTTCTAATTCATAGACTAAAAGTTAAGCTAAAGCAGTAGCTTTTTTATCAATTTAACTTTTACAATGAGCGTTAAATTTGCACAAAACTAACTGTCCACTTTGAAGTTTAGGCGTTGCAATTTTCATTAACAGTATCCCAGGCTTTTCTTTCTATAAAAAAAAAATCAGTATTTGCTACTGCAAAGTTGACTCAGAAGTCATACACGTTCTTCTCCAGCAGATACTCCAGCATCATATAGGTCGTGCTCCAACGAGTAGGACAATCAATTGGTATCTTCTTTAACTTCTTATCTACCGTTATGTAGCTTCTGGACAACTGAAATGCCTTTTGAAAAACTGTGCAAATATTGCCACTACGCAATTTGGCGGTATATGGTATCAGCTGCTTTTTGTTTTCCTTTGCTTATTGTGCATAAGTAATTATTTTTCTTAGAAAAAAATTAAACCTAAACTATACCGGTATAAATGTTTTGGTTCAGGTATGATTCTGCGATTTCAGATTAAAAAATTTAAATATCGATTCCGATTTCGGTTCTCAATTTGAATTGTTTAATTTCAGTTCATGGTTACGGTCTTATTCCCTGATTGTGTATATAGGAATTGGCTTTTCCCCACTATTGTTTACTATAGAGTGAATGACGATCATCCTTTAAGGCATCCCCGATCGGGAAGATAAAGATTTTTATATCCTGTCCTCATAGGGTAGAAGGGTATATTAAGTTTGTGCAAATGTATTTAACAGGCAGAAGGACACTATGCAAACCCTATAAAGTTGTCTTTACACATTTATGGGTTACTCATCTGAGTTTTTCAGCTGATTTACTAGTAATTTAATTGCACTCTCCTCGCCAGAATGCCAACAATTATTTCCAAAGCTGTATTATTCATGTTGCTTAATTTTTCATTGTGTCGTGTTCTTTTTTTTCTGTTTAAAACAGCTGACTCAAAATTATCGACTCAGCTGATATAATTTCTTCTCATTTGATATTTGTGACAGCAACTCAGTTGAGAACTCATGAATGTGTAAAGGCTGCTTAAGGTATATATGTATAATCTTGATAAGCATCGGAAGACGAGTCGATAGACAAGTTTTTCATTGGTTTTGTAATTAGTTACGCTAGAAATTCGCTGTATATCGGGCTCCATTTTTAAGTTTTTGTTCTTAATTAGGGGCCATTTTTAGTATTACGTAACGTAATTGTTTACCTTTTTAACCCACTTCCCCTGGAAACACTTTGTCATAAATCTCGTATATAAGTGTTTACTTGAGGGGCGTGACACCGCCCATAGTGCAGTGAAACTTATTTTCTCCTTATATGCATAAAATATCCCCCTCTTACCTTAAATAGTTTCAGATATCTAACTAATAAGGTTTTTTTCTTATATAGGAGCGTGGTACAACCCATTTCTTAAAGTCATATAGCCTATGTCCAACACTTTCTAACAGTAAAAAAAGTTTTTAAATCCTTGTACTTTCGGAGATAACCACTTGTGTTTACAAACTTACAAACTTTTCTCAACCCTGTTGTTTAAAATTGACTGTGTTGGCCCCTGAATAGCCAAGCCACTCAAATAATTATAGTGCATACCAACAATAAATAGAGTGAATTGCTTGATAGTAGCACTATTTTATCAGCAACAATACGAACAGTAACAACTACATAGAAAACAATTCGAGTTGATCTTAATTAATTTGACATAAATTGATATGCATCTCATTAGAAATTCGTAGTTATAGTCGAAATGGTTTTCATTTGCCCCTAACAATGTTTTTTTTTACATAAATTAAAAAGCATGTATCTCGTCATTGTTGGTATCGTAAAATACTGTTAGACTGATAGTTTGAGAATTACATTTTGGGATGCTTTTTTGAAGTTTGTTTTTAATTTTATTATCGATAGCACATAGACCACTTTTACTTATGTACGGGTATATTATATATTTAACTTTGTATAGTATTGCTCCAATTGGAAAATTTAATAATTTGTATGGAGAGATGTAAACTTCTATTGGTCTATCTTTGTTCTCCGTCTTAGATAGAAATGAATGCCAATTCTAATAACATTTTGCTTTATGCTAGTTTGAAAATTTTATAGTTAATAATCATTCCTTGACTTTAGCTATTCTATAAGGCTGTTTGTTTGTTTTTTTTTTCTTTTTATAAAATTTTTTTTATAATATCTTTATTGCTTTATGCAAGCCACACTATTAGACTAAATATTTACATTTGCATAGCAAAGCTTTTCTGAGTTCCTCTTCCTTTGTGTTACAATTTCTTTAAACTTTGCAGGAATGCGAAGTTATAACCCCCTTCACACATGATTTTAGAGAACCATCTTACTGGCTTCCGAAATTTAAACATCTTTAATAAAATAAATAATTATAGTTATTTTCATAACTTATACATTAAAATATTAATAGTAGTATTCCTTTAAATCCGTAAACTCGAAACCCTTATAAACCTAAAAAAATTATCGTGGCGGTTTGCGAGAGCTCACCCTTGTAAAAACATAAGAATTTGGCTAGAGTTACCTATTGGCACTATTCAGTTTGTGCTGCCTATTTTCCATTCCAAATTTATTTGCATTCTTTTCTTTTGGTAATAGGCAAAAATGAACCATCCGTGTTTATTTTTGCCTATCAGAAAAAGCGTCACGTTTATAATGTTAAGTGTTACGCGTAAACGATGCCCCATACAAATTATGTCAGTTCTTGTACAAGTCTCGTAATTTCACGAGTTCCCATTGATTTCGAGGCAGTTACAAGTTCAGAGGAATATCCTAATTGTAAAAATTGATAACTTGAAAAATGTATTGTAAATAGGTCAATGAACGGAAATTTACATACATACATATAGCTTGCCAAGTTATTAAAATGAAATTTAACATATGAGATATCTTTAAATTGATCTTCATTTTTATATAGTATGTATGTATATTGACTGTCTTATTTTACTGGAGCCTAATGAGCTTGATGTATTTTGACATATTAGTTATGGTTGACTTAGCCAGTCCAACAGGGTAACTTATTGTCTCGAAACTATTCCTTTACGATTTTGGAAGTATGTTTAGGATCTTTATCCTGTGCTGGAAAGTCGACCTCAGCGGCATATTTTCCTCAGCATAAGGCAGCTTTTTATTTTCGAAGATATTCAGTAATTTGATGTATTGGACCGACACCATACCATGAGAAACAAACACTAGACCATGATATTACCACCCCCATGCTTAATGGTTTTTTTTGTCAAGCGCATATGGAATTCTTTAATTTTAGCACGTCGGACATGTCGAAAAATTTTCAAACAAATCAATTTTTGTTGTATCGCTGCACAAAATGTTGCGCCACTTTTTATCACTATTCGGTGTACACCAATCAAAATGAATATCTCTCAGTAGTGGAACTTTTCGGTCTATACGTCTATGTAATTTAGCTTGTTGTAATCTGCGACGAAGCTGCCAATTTCTGCTGAATTGTTTCGTAAAGATTCAAATGGGTTCCGTTTTGCCAGCATTCCCATACGTATGAAGATCTGTTTTTTACGTCTTTTTTGGTCGCCCGCGAACCGCTTTTTTGCTGTTCATGCATTCTACCCTTTGGCCATTATTTCTCAGTATTGACACGATCCTCCTTTTTTCGAAAGTGCAATGAATCTTTCAATCCATCTATGGAATTTTATTTTCGTTTCAAATAATTAGAACACAAATAAAATATCAAACCGAGAAAACTGAGAAGATAGTTACTGAAAAGAACAGTGTACTTATTATTTTGTCCAACTAACTAATGCGATTTACTGCAAAATCGACATCAACTAAAATAAATGGGAGAGTCCCGGTTTGTCATGTAAAAGGGTTCGATAAGAGAGTTTGATCTAAAACCTGGTAAAATAATACCGTGCTATTCGGAAGAAACTTTAAATTGATAATGTTTTTACGTGTTACAAACATCGCTAGCAAACTTATGAGACCGTTCTTCACACTGTGCGTGAAGGGTATGGAAAATAAAGAGAAAATGAGAGTACAAACGATAAATGATTTCAACTCTTGGACTCAATGACCTTTTCAATTATGGTTTTTTCCTTGTAATTACATTTTTCTCTTCGCTCTTGCTGAAATATTTCTTTAATTTTTTATTTTTATTACTATTTTACGAGTCTATTTGCATATTTATTTGCATTGCTTCTGGCATGGTTTTCCCTGCTTTTTTCTATGGAATATGTTTTATTTTTCTGTTGAATATTAATGCGTTGCAACAATGAAGAACTGACTGCTGCAGTTTTTTTTCCCACTATCCGTTTTATATGTACATATATCTATAGTATATTCATTCATATGTACTTAAGCTCACGACATTTAAGTTGACTTCTTGAGTTGTGTTTAATTGAGCATCAATTAAAACATGTCGCTTCATTCATTTAATATTATTTCTGCAATAACAAACAAGATAAAGACAATGATCTGTGACTCACCACTTCACTAGTATATTTTAAAAAATTTCTCAATTGTCCCATAATGTCGAATGGAAATGGAAGTCTTAATAAGTCTCTTTAACAAAGGCATACATTCCTTTAATGCATGTTAAGAAGAGAGGTGCATACGATAAAAAACTTGGACTAACTGTTGGCATTGATCGTGTTGGATTTCAGCAATAGTTTAAATGATGTTGTCATTCAACATGCTAATTGGCAAAAACCAGATATCTAAAGTATGTAAAGTAAGTCTCGATTGGCAATTCAATTTCATCTCCTCTCATTATAACGCAGTCTGATTCGTTGAGGTCGAAGGGATATATTTCGTAGCTTCGAATAGCCATAACTTTGCGGAAAAAAATCGTAATTGATCTCTTGAACTCTTAAATTAAAGAGTAAGAGTTGTACTAAATGATGTAACTAGAGAGACAGACCACACCCTGCACCATGTACATAACCTCAAAAGCAGCAAAAACGCCATTTTTCGGGTACAGAATACCAAAAAATCCTGACGTGATGGGCCGATTCTGACCCCAGATTCGAATTCTACGCAGTAAATTACTTCGGAAATGACCCTCAGCTTTCCAACAACTGACATGACCCCGGTATTTGTGCACCTGTGTAATTAAATAATATTTAATCTCGCTGAAAAAACTAAGTATCAGTAAAGCCAAAATTATTAATCCACCAACTGAATAAAATATCAGAGCAAGCAGTCCATACTTAGCTAAGAAGCATTATTCAAAACATCCATATATCGACAAAGACACTAACGAGTGAACTTAAAGAAGCGTGTGGTACTATGATTTCACACCAACTAATAAGACAAATCATAATAAATTACTAGAGGACGACGAAACTAGTTTACAGCTGCTATGCAATTGTACGGCCTTGACCAGGTGCACTGAACAGATGAATAGCCCCTTCACTACATCTGATAAAGTCAGAAACCTTTCGTCTAAGGTTATTCTCCGTTTCATAAAAGAGACGAAGAAGATCCTAGATAAATTAACTTAACCATATCTGGGCTAGTGTACAAAATACTTCATTTCCTATCGCAGTATCCGTTTCCGATAGGATGGCCCTCCGACGTTCTAGCTCTGACACTGAGTCCTAGTTAGCGTTACAGGCTGATCGAGCTGGTTAATAAATGTAATTTGCCGTGCCATTTGCTAAAGTACACGAATCAATTAGGATTTATTAAGGATAACATAACATTTACTAACCGCATTTCCCAGTTTATCAAACTATTGGCTTTAAATATAACAGGCAATATGGCAGATTTTTCAATTACAACAAAGTGTTGTATACACCTGCCCAAAATTCTTGTATAGACTAAAGATGAGCTAATCGTTGATTTTTGAGTAGCAGCGATTATTGTGACTGCTATTTTGAAATCACAGCGATGTTAACTGCTACTGCGATCACTGCCAAAAAAGAAAAAGGAATGAACGAAACATCCAACTTTTAAAAACAGCAAAAAAGCACATAAATCTTTTTTGTTCATTTATTATTTTAAATAATTTCACTAAATTCATTTTATTATATCACAAATACTTGATATTGCAACTTTCTGGAAATTCAGTTAAATACTGAACGATTGGGATGTTCAAAAATAAATTTTTTCCATGGGAAGAAGTCTGTTGTGCTGATAGATACCAATGTTTTGCATATAAAGTACAAAGTTCTTACTTACAATGTTACACTTTCATTAGTAAAAATGTTCTTGACATTTAAATATTATTTGAACTTATTGTTTCCGAATTTTGTTTTAAATTAATTATAAAAGTAACCAAAACAATATAGATAGATGCACTATTTTCCCAAAGAGAACGTCAAAATCAAATTTTTTTTTGCTTGTCAAAATATTTTCTTTCAAATGTAGCACTGTGGCACTGACTTGCAAAATATTATTTATGTAAGTACTATCTTTGTCTATAATATCCAATTCAAAAAGATTTAAGTAAAGCAACATACTAAATTCTCCAATAATTTTTAAAGAAAGCAGTTCTTAACTGTTGGTCAAAATATATGAAAGGACGGCTTTGTCCTCATAGTTCGCTTAGCAAACAAGGGACCAATTTCGATAATACGTTTTCATAATCTCAGCGCATTGTTGAATTGTATGCTGTTCTATTATTAAAGTCAAGTCACAAACAACTGTCAGAGTTCAGGCAAATTTATTTAAAAATCCTACAATTCGTGGCTTCGAGGGCGCAATTTCTGACTGTCCTTGCATTTCATGTACGCTCACTATAACACACACACGCACTCACATGTAGAATACATCAGATAAATGTGAAGTAAATCTCAGCAACTCTCGCACTACATAATTCATAAATCATTGCTGGAAAAAATATAAAAATCCGGGAAAATCTGTAAAAGCATCTCTCGTTCGTTGCAGTTCGGTTGAAGTTCTTGTTAGTGGGTATGTATTTACTAAAAAATACGAACAGTACATTAGAAAAATAACATGTGTGATGTATAAAGTAAGTTCAAAAGGAATAAACAAAGATAAAGACAGAAAAAGACAAAAGAAATGTGGCAAGCGGCATCAAAAGCGCATCAGCAAATCAACTAAAAAAAGGAAAAGTTCAGAAGCAAAACGTTTCATTCACATATGAAATACAAAAATATATGAAAACATGAATGGAAACCCATAAAAAAAGAAAAAAAACAAACGAAAAAAAAAACTGAAAAACACCAGCGAAAATATATACGGTGTAGGTATATCCGGAAAATTTAAAAACAACATAAACAAATTAGCATATCTTATTTTATTTCGGGCCATATATACTCATATATATTGTGGCAAAGATTATGTGCAAGATAGAGACAGTCACACTGAAAATTACAGCGAAAATTCATCTTCAGTTTTACTCATCTTGAATATTATCGAGTGCGCAAATAGGATTTAATGGATTTTCAAGAGAGGGCGTTTCTAATATAATAGATACACCACATTTTATCTTGAGGGGCGTAAAAAAAACTATTATATTTAATCTATCAGTGTGAACACAATTCATTGAAAATATCCGAGTTTGTGTTGAAAAGCATATTTTTAAGGAAGCGTGCGAACAGCTGCTGATATAGTGGTTTTTGCATTGTTTTGGATTACCCCGGTCACCCATCAAAGTCGATGGCGATGCCGAATATCTATGGTTCCAAGCGAAAACAGATGCGTATCAAAACCAATGAAACCATCACGGCGCAAATCGCTACCAACAATAGTCAATTATTTGAGCCGAGTATTGAAGAAAAACGACCGCAATTCGAGCAGCGACACGATAAAGTGATTTTTCATCATAACAATTGTCGGCCTCATGTTGCAACACCATTTAAAATGAAGTTAAAAACGGTCAAATGGAAAGTTCTACCCTATCCGCTGTATTCGCTCCTTTCGATTACTAGTTGTTCTGATCGAAGAATTTTGGCTTGACTGTCCAGCACTCTCGTAACTAGCAATCCAAAAATTGGATTGATTTATGGATGGTATCTCAAGTAAAGTCGTTCTAAATAGTTGTGGCTAGCGATGGATAATATTTTGAGTTATTCATTTCTAACCAATTTTTCACAATAAATCCTTAGCAAAGAAAAAAATGTAAGATTTTGTTTTCTTTAATTACATTAGTCTACATTCAAAACCCATATTCTTTTATAGATTATGGTCTGCTGCCCGAGAACGTACCCAATTTAATTTTTGTAAGACTAAGTTTTTCAGCAGACCTAAATCTAACGGGTGTTTTTTGTTTTTTTTTTTTTTTTTTTTTTTTGACAACCGTGGATATGTCAAACCAGTATAAATTTTACCATGTAGCACTACAAACCAAAATTATGTGCTTACTCGTGAAATTTTTAAATCAGTCCATGGTTACGCTAACGCGACGAAGCATATTATACGCTGTGAGGTAGTGTTAATATGTTTGTTCTTGGGGTACTCCAAATCGTTAACTAAACAATGAAATGACTTTAAATTCACAAAAAGTTACTGTCTGTTGCGGTATATGCTCGGAAAAAATCATTGGCCCGTACATTTTCGAAGACTACAATGACGCGACGGCAAAGGTCAAGGAAGAGCGATATAATGTAATTTTTTGGAAACTGTGCTCGATGAAAATTATTTCAAGGATTTCTGGTTTGAGTGGGATTGCTCAGCATACCATACTGCTTGCTCAAAAATCGATTTACTGAAACGTATGTTCTCGATATTATTGATTTCAAAAATGGTAATTTCGGCTGCCCATCTCGTTTACCAGACTTGACTGCGCCTGACTTTTTCTTGTGGGATATTTGAAGAGCAAAACGATTTTTATGGAAGGGCTCTTCACATACAAATCATTGGGTGTGATCCGACCACTTTTGCCTTTTTGTATGGAAAACGTCTTTAGTGCTGTCAATATCGACTTGAAAATTACATGACGGCATGCTATGGACAGGACGCTTCAAGTAAATACCAAGTTGCCTGACTTGCCCTCTTCTAAGGGTAGCTTCCATACAAACCTACCGCACACATTTGGGATTTTGTATAAAAAACTTACTTATTACAGTCAATATCAACTTAAAATATAATATAGAGTGGCTTCTTATAAACGAACGTTTCACATATAAAGAAAAACCCATCACCGTTTTTAGGATTTCTCATGAAAACCTTGACATTTGACATGGTGGCTTCGTATGGATGGACGCTTTACATAATTATCAAGGGGCGTGTCACGAACACTTTTACAGATAGGCCCCAACAAACTTACATCCCACGTGTAGGTTGTTAGATTTTACAAAAATATATTTTTCTTTACACTTGTAACTTTGTGTGAATGGTTTTAAAGCTTCAGTTCCACCGAAGTTAATTTCTCTTTTTTAAATTGTTTTTCGGTTTGTTGTTAATTAAGCTAAAAGCATCGAATTTCTTACATCAAACGTAATAGAATATTCAAAATAGGTGCAGATCAGACCATTGTAGAATATAGCCCCCGTACATGTCTGTAGTTTAAATGGGGCGCTTTAGACAAGTTGCAGGGTATCTCGAAATGGAGCACACTCGACTGCAGCATTCTTTCTTGTTTCTCTTTGTTTTTGCTTGCTGTATGCAAGTCCAGTCGGCCGCTGTATATCTTGCAACATCATGCTCAACAACAATGCCAAGTAAAGTTTATTTTATTTTATTTTTTGCAGCTCACCATATTTTTAATGCTTTTTAACTACAGAAAGGTTTTCAATTTCCTTGTTGTACGTTAACGTGTTCTATTCAATTTGTTTTTTTTTTTTTTTTTTTTTTAAATTAACATAATGTTGTGATAGTAGTAATTTGAACTATTAAAAGTCATTTGTGCATTTCCAATTTAATTAAATAGTGCAATTGGATGCTGCTTACAGCTGCAAAGCGAAATGATTTTGTAATTTAAAAATTTCTTCCTGAGTTAGACTAGCATATGTACAAGGTGGATACCACTGAAAATGGAACTTTTTTAGAAAATCTCACTCTAGTGACGCCAAATATATACACATGTGACATGGTGCGTTCAAAACTCACATGCTTTTTCTTACTGTAAGGCTAAACTTCATGAGATTTAGTCCACTGAAAGCGAAGATATCGCGCTCAAAGTGACAGTGATCTATACTTGTTTTTCGATTAAAAATCGTATTGTAACCATTTAACCACTCGCCATATTCACTTGATTTGGCACGACGACTTTAACCTTTTCAGAATGATGCATTGCGCGATGAAAGTGAAGCAAAAGTTATAATAATTTTTACTCAGAGTTGAGAAGGATATGCCTTTCCAACGCACTGAGTCACGTAAGTGAGAGAATTGCCCTATTCCAAAAGTTCTGTTTATTTTGGAACACACCTTGTATGTACAAAAGATTTTTTAATTAGACTCAAATTGAAAATAGATGAAATTAATAGATAAAAAAGAGATATTAAATGCGTATCATTTTTTTTTTCGTCTTAAAGTATGAAAATATTAACTTTGGTAGTATTTTAAAAGACGTTAAAAAGTAGTCTCAGAATTAAACAGTTTTCCTCAGCCCTGGCAGAAATTTTATAACTGAAATCAATCTAAACAAAAACCCACCCGTCTATCTGTTGTATATAGTATATATGTGTTTCATTGTATGCGTTCTCCTATTTAATTCGAATGCGATTACATAGAATTTCAGTTGCTCCGCTCTTAATCTAAACTTAGAGTGACTTTTTATTTGGTTTTGCATTTTTATGAACTCAACGCATTGTTTATTTATGTTCTTTGGCTTTTAACAGCATTTTCTTAATAGCAACGCAGCTGCTTATATAGAAACAGATAAGTAAGTACATACATATGTATACTGCAGTACTTCCATAAATATGTACGAAATCATACAGGAAGTTAGTGTTTAGATGAACGCAGCCATTTTTTTTTATTAGATTCGTTCGTTTCCCTTACATTTTCTCTAGAGTAAGTTGCGTGTTTGTTGATTTAAGTTTCTATTGAGTTTAGTTTTGAAATCATACGTTGGGTACCAATATTTTGTTAGAGTATTTGTAAAACAATCGCTAAAATGGAGACGACACTGTAAAATGAATAGACTATTAATTTTTACAATTAAAATTCATAAGAAACATTCAACGGTTTTACACATAGTACATATTTAAGAATAAAGCTATTATTCTTGGCGATTTTTGTTTATTAATGAAAAATAGAAAGTTTCCCAAGTTTAATATATGAGTCAACCAATTCAAATCTTCCAAAAAATATCTTTATAACCTTATTAAACGATTTATTTTCTTTTCATTACAGGTGAGTGTACTAAAGATGATAATTACTTTTATACATGTCTGTAAGTACTATGTATACATATGTATGTATATTTACTCTGCTGTTTGGCAAGTAACCAATTGTCTTCGTTGCACTGGTTCTTAAGACACCCGTGATGTTTGTCCCCTTTTTTATGCAGTTCGCATCAAATTGACTACTTTTCGGTTCTTTTTGATAAAAAAAAAAGGTACCAGAAAATTTACAATGAAACAAAAATGGTTTAATTATTCTTAGTAAGTAATTCCCATTAGAAGAAATACACATATTCCAATCTTCGAAACACTAAGTATGCATAGGCCGATTTTTGTCGTGCTCGTCGCGTCGTCGATGTTGACCATTTAAATTAATTTGTTCTATGTATAATATCAATTTTGAGGGAAGACAATAACAAACATTGGCGTGTCGTCGCTCATTCATCTCAAAAGTTTTCATCGGCAAAGGTTGAACGTTGAATTCATATCGTTGCGTCGTTAAGCAAATGTCCAACAAACGTTGGTTTCTGTCATTAATTGCCATTTTGTACTTTATTTTCTAGCTTTAATCCACTTTGTCCGCACTGTTTAGTGTGAGTTTTGCGTTTTAATGACATGAGTTAAAAAAAAATTGGAAGAAAAAACTCACTGTTTGTCTGCGGAAGACATTGATGCCCACGCAATGTGCAACAATATCAACATACAACAACAAAACGACTGCAGACATAATAGTCTGTCTGCCTCATCGTCATCATCATAATTGTCATCGAAATCATGAAGAGTGTATGTTGTGTCATTATTACCCCTTGCATGAGACCATGATATATGATGACTATATATGTGCATATCTGCCTATTTATTCATTTTCTTATCAGCATCAGTTTTGGAAATGCCCATTCGACAACATACATACATACATATGTACACACATATCGAATTGATAGCCTGTACCCTAAGGGTTAAATTGTATATTACTATTGTGCAAATATTTGTATGGCATAGTCACAAGGAGCGTTGGTAGACCCCAATAAGTATATATATTTCTGATAAGCATCTAAAGTTGAGTCTATATGGACATGTACGTCCGTCCGTATGTGGTAGTCCCATGCAATCTTGCATCCAATTTTTGAGTTTTATATGAAACAATGAACAGGGTATCTCGAAAGTCAAGACTGCACACTTCTTTCTTCTTAAATTTATGTTTCTAATAGTGTTTTTTTTTTCACTTAAGAATTGTAGTTTAATTTAAATATTTAAATTCAATGTTGAATGTTGTTATAAATATCTAAATAAATTTTTTTTTTTTTTTGTCAAATGCTGTAATGTCATCAAATATGTTCATTTCAAACTATATATTCTAATTGGGGGACAAGAAAGGGGCATGTTACACCCCACACTGTATATACACATATTCTTGATCAGAATCGGAAGCTGAGTTAATTTAGTCATGTCCGTATGGTTATATAAAACAACAGCTCTCAGAAACTATAAAAGGTAGAGACACCAGAGAGGCGAGGCTTGCATATTTAGATTCTCATTGATTCTCATTCTCATCGTTATGAAAGTTCCTAGGGTATATGTAAATCATTTGGAGAAAGTGGTTGAGTGCACTAATAAATTAATATTTTTTCATATCCGATCTTAAAGAAAGTGAGAATTTTCGCTTTGGAGCCTTCTTGATCTTAGTTCGTTGTGCTTTTATTGGATCATTTGATATGCTCTTAGACTGAATCAAATGTACACAAAGTAGTGTTTTGTGAGCGCAACGTGTTCAATGCAACAAGATGAAATCGAACGGTTTTGTATTGCAGTTTATATAATATAAATATAAAAAATATTAAATTAATACAAATGTAGAGTAACAGACGAGAGAAGGTGTAGACCACATAAAGTATATTTATTCTTGATCAACATCAAAAGTTGACATGTCATCTATATGAACTTTGATTTCAAACACTAACAAGCTTATGATGGGTTTCGATCGAAAATTTTCGACAACTTAAATTTAATAGCGATCGAACTATTTCATCATGGAGTGACAGAGTTCGATAAAAAATGCCACTCTCAAATTCATTGTTAATTGATAGTCTAAAGCAAAAAAATATTAGCAAAGGTAAAACTTAAGGGTTGCCAGTTAAGAGATCAAAGGTCTGTAGCCAGCTTTGTTCATGCCACGTCCACAGCTACACTTTGAAAAAACCGCGGCAATGGAAATATTTTCCTCTCTAAATTGATGGAACAATTCATCATGGCGATGATTCATAGCTTGCACCTGATTTTTAAAAGTAATATGCAAAAATTTTGGTACATTTTGTAAATAACGTCAGAACTAATTGGCTTCTTGTTAAGTGTAGCATAGATGTCAACTTTGCGCACAACATATTCCGACTACGTATTTCATAGCACTTAACATAAGACTCACGTTTACATTAACTTATTTGTTAAATTATTATTGTATTGTATAACATTTTAATTTAATAAAAGAAAAGTGTTCCACAGAATTTCGATATCACTTTGTGTATGGTTGATATGAGTCGATTTGAATACATTCTTTATTTTATAAAAGCAATATTTAATAAATTAAAGTGCATTCAAAACTTGACTTTATTGACAGTTAGCAATTTTCTGTTACACTTTTTAATGGCATCCACATATCTGATTCTACTTTTAGTGCGGAGTTGAAATAAAATGTGGGTTTTTCGGGACCTCTATGATCTGAGGGCCGACAGACTATCTATATACCTTCGTTTTGCTCTCAACCGGCTAAGCAGGGCTTCAATTCAGAGGTTACAAAAAAAATGTATACTTTGGAAAATCTAGACATCGTGGAACATTTCATTAGCAGCCTCTATTTGATAAGAATCACTAATCTGAACATCTTTAATATTTTATTGTTTTTTCTGTATGGTCTATTAAACTAAAGACACAATTCACGCATACATAAACTTTATTGCCTATTATATACAGTATTACGAGTATTTAAGATATACCAATGTATGCAGACATGATAAAAACTTTAACGAAAAAAAAAAAGGAAATCTAAAACACATGTTGGTTTTGGAAAAACTCATTTTATTATAGAAATCCATGATAGCTGTCGCAGTTAGTGTAAACTATTGGCTATAATTCATTGAAAGTGTTCCACAGTCGTGTTAGTCACATTGTTTCTCAGTATTTCTGGCTATCTTCTCAAATGAAAAAGAAAATGCTTGGATTTCTTTGCTAGAACTTTTTTAGTTGTCAGCGCAGTGCTGTGTAACACAATTCATCGTTTCTGTTTGTTGTTCATACTCCCTCACAAATAGCCAGATAGTTGGAACTGTCTGTCGATATAGTACTTGTATAATATGTGTGTATTCTTGTACGTATTTACATATAAGCGACCGTTTTCCAAGTTAATTATGTCGCACGTTGTCAAAGTTTACATTGACAGCGGCATTAGGTTCGCTTCTGATTAGGTTAGGTTACGCCAGCTGACCCCTTGATAGAGGTCACACAAATACCAATATGGTCCTTAGTGAGACCGATGATGGAGGTCTTTCAGGAGCTATTGAAGTTACTCTTGCATGTTTGGCAAACGCCCATATCCTGTTAGGAGTCCTTCTGTGAAGGTATTTTAATCTTGATTTTGCGATTGCTTGACAGCTGCAGATGAGGTGTTCCAGAGTTTTCGTGGTTCTCGTTTCCTGAATTTCCTGACGTTCAACGCGTTGAGCCAACCTGCAGAACCCTGGACAAGGGATTACAGAAGCTTTTCTTCGGCTCCCTTCATAGTTGGCCCGCTGTTCGACTCGCAAATCTGAGTCTGCATCGACTCCAGCACTGCCCCTCAGCTTGGCTACCGTATCGTTGTTTTTGTTGTTGGCAGTCGTGTTGCAACTGCCGTTGCCTGCTCCAACCACAACAGATGTGTGACGTCTGGCGACACGCAGAGTGGATTTCTCCCCACCGTGCACGCCGGTGGTAGCAGTCTCGACTCCCACCTACGTTTTGGGCTGATATCCAGCCCGCGTGTGCTCTTCTTTTTTCTCCATTTTAATTTTAATTTCTGGAAATCCGAGGATATATGCTTTACATTCAATGGCGGACGTCAGAATTGTACTGTTCAATTTGTATACGCTGTAACAGGTATATGTACGAGTATTAAGTTTGTGCAAATGCTTGCAAGGAGGCGTGTCAGATGCCAAAAAGTATTTTTATTCTTGATCAGCATCAAAAGTCGAATCGATATCGACATGTCCCTCTGTTTGAACAACGACATTTGAACAACGTCTGTCATTTGAACAATGACAGACTTCAGTTTGAATATATCGTCACCCAACTGAGATGACGTACACATCCGCCCGTAACCAAGCAGCTGACTTAAGCGATTGATACCTATTTTATTTGAACCAAATTTATTGGTTCAAATAATTGATCCTCTATTTGTATGACTCAATTTTGCAAGTCACATATGTGTTTACTCATTTCCTTTTTAGTTGCCACAGCGTCATTTCAATTAAAATATTTAACCATCAAACTCAGATACATTATTCCCTTTTTGAACTACATAAATTTTGTTTTTAATTTAGTAATTGATATGCTGCTATGATATGCCATACGAATGGGTTTGTGTTCGCATTTAACTAACTTAAAAATCAATACTTAATTAATTTTCGTTTGAGAAATGTGAAGTATAAACTTTTATGTATTCATTATTAGGGCAAAATAGCACAAAGCGAGACGCAACTCAACGCAGCTGTGTCCAACTGGGAATATGGCGATGCCGTTTCCCGCCGTTGGAACAACGACAAGTCGAGGTAGGCAGGTCAGGCTATGTGACAGGAAGGGTGAGCATTGACGTTGTCGGCAATTCTTGGCGGAACCAAAAAGGGCGGTGTATATATATTTCTTATGGACTTTTATGAGTGTTTAAGTGAATGAGTGAGTGAGTTTGAGTCGTTCTCTCGTTTATTGAATTTTTTATAAATATTTTTATATAAATAAAATGAGGCAAGACATTAGCTCGCACTTTATTTCGTCGCGTTGCGTTTGCATGTTCATAAGAAGTTGCATGACGTGGAAGTAGGCCATAAAACAAATGGGTGGTCTACCTCCTCTTCTTCATCCCTTTGGGTTGTATTTTAAATGTCTTTTATTATGAAACCTTTTTAACGCACCTAAAGACGGCTTAGATTGTTTTCGCTCAATTGTGCAACTAATTAGTAAACCTTGAATTTCGCAGACTCCTTAGCCCTAAAAAGTCATTGGAAGTCGATGCGTCTAAAGACTTATTAACACGAACATATTTACATTTTCATTTGCGTTTTTACAATCTACGAAATTCTCAACTGGTTCACTTATATTTTATGACAAATGGCATTTTCGAAAGAAGGCAATTAAAATAACAACCGAATTGGAGCACGATTTTTTTTTTTTTTTTGTTTACACTTGTGGAATTCCTAGAAACACCTCACCTCTCCATCTATATTTTTCTTTTAAGCCCAGCACTCACATCAAAAAAGCAATTGCTTGCCAGTTTTACAATTATTTCTTCCGTGGATTCTAAGCTATGACCTGGGCTGTCCCTAGGGAAAGTATAAAAAAACAAACCATAAAAAATGCCACCAATTCCAATTATTACATAAAATATTACATAAACGCAACATATGTCAAACTTTCTAGAAATAATATCTACAAATATGTTAATATGTGGCAACGCTGCGATTATTTTCTTTTGAGCTGAGTACCATCTAAATAAAAAACTGACAGAAAAACTTCTGCAGCCTTTCTTAACTATTTGTATACACAGTACGTGTCTGTACAAATGTATGTAAGAGAAGGTGGCGTGGCAGACATCATCAAGTATAAATATTCTTGATCTGCATCAAGTCGGGCCGATATAGATATGTCCGTCTGACCGCCTGTTTGAACAACGTTATGTTGGAAACTATAATAGATAAAGACTTCAAGTTTAGATATTTCGACTTTTTTTTTTCCTGTTCAGATAAAATGTGTTAAATGTATTAAACATGGCAACCCTACTTTAAGTGGTAGCCACTATACAAATCTGCCCCCCCTTTTTAAGTTTTGTATGAAAACTTTTTTGATTTTGTTGTTAAATACGCCATAAACGCAAATGTGGTGTATATTACGTAAATCCTAATAAAGTATACCGTATACCGTATACTCCCAGATCGGCCAACTACAAGGCATATATAGGGTTTAATTTTTTGAGTGAAAGTTAATATATTTTCAATTAATTAAGCTAGAAACGACAAATTTAGAATATCTTTTGTCAATTTTTATTTAAGAAAATATCCCGCATATATAAAATATAGACATATTATTAAATTACTTCTATAACCGTCTAATTCTAAATTACCTTTCTATAGAATAAATAATGTCAAAAATAACTAAAGCATTTTGGCAGTGGATTAGATTTTGATTTTACAAAGAGCAAGAACTTTTTGCATATTATTTTGAATCAGCTGAGAAGTAAATCCAGCAAAGTCTTTCTGCTGTCTATATCTACACACTCAGCTTATGAAATATTTATATAAAAATTTAGTTTGCAGACTTCCTGCATTCATAATCTGAACGATTATAAAAATTACAATGTGCAACGTCCACTAAAAGGCAATGCGCGCGTACAAGCCCTGTATTTATCTAGGATGTTGTGTTAAAATATATGTATGTAGGTACCTATTTTTAATTAAAGCAAAACTTTTCAATTATTTTCGAAATTAAAACATTTACACACAACCTCTTTATAAGTATTTCTAAAAAAAAATAATTTTAAACTTCGATAGTTTAGATCCAATTACTGTCGATGTTATTTGTTGCTCATTGCTTCTCATTCAAATTTCATATGTTATGCTTTATAAAACCGACAAACTATAAAATTTTGAATAAATCGGATGCTTTACTACTTCAGCTTCAGCTGCACTCTTTCTAAGTAAACAAAAATTTCTATTTTTGTTTTTTACTCACTAAAAAAAACTAGCTCACTGTCTGACTGACTGACTACATACATACATACATACATATGTATTGTACAATAACTTGATTCTCGAACATGAAAAAGCAAAAGTTACTTCGAAATGCAGATTTAATTCTTCTTCTGTTGATGTTGGGGCGGCGATGTTTAAACTTTTTTCTGTTGCTTATGTGGCGTATCTTTCAACATATGTTATTTCTGCATTGTTTCGTATACAATATGTAGATACATACATGCATAATTTCCTCTAAGTGCTAAAGTGCAAATTGATTTTATTTACCTTCCAGATTTTGCTATAGACAATAAAATTCTTATTAGAAACTATGACTAAATGGACGAATACTCCTATGGCACCACACACACACACACACACACACACATTCACAGACATATTGTATTTCTTAGGGCAAATGGTTATGCAAAGAATCGAATACAAAATTTAAAGCTCACCAGTTTTTTTTTTTTCAAAACTAGAACTCTTTCTCTTGGATTTCAGATGTTTTCAATGAAAATATTTTGCGAAACTAAAGCGTAAAGTATCGAAAATGAGATAAAACGGTATGAAAAACGGGCAATAGTCGTAATTTTTGCAGAAAAAAATTAATGAAATATTTTATCACAATTATTGTCGATCATAATGAGTTCACAAAAACAAAAATTTAACGATTTATCTAAGAGATAGAAAGATGGTTTTACTGTTTTAGAGGAACTTGGCCTAATATCAAAGTCCTGTCATCGTTGCGAAACACAGACTACGTCAGTTAGTCAGTTAGTATTTTATAATTCGGATAAAAAGCTTCTGAAAAAATGAACCGCTCATTTAACATCATTACTGTAATAGTTTTTTTTTTTTTTTATCTTAACTACTATACACTTAAAACAAAGCATAGAAACTTGAATATATTTAATATGCTAAGCCAGTACTAGAACTTATGTTGTTAGTAGTAACTGGAAAGTACACAAATGGTAGACTGATACTTGGTTTGTTCGGTATATTTGAATGCAACTACTTCAGAAGAAATATTAAATTTGATGTAAATAGTAGCAGTAAATAGTAGCATGTTCAGAACTATAATTATACATACAATATGTTGTCGTTCTAATACAAGGTGCGTACTAAAGTAAATCGTACACCAGACTTTAGGAATATGGTATTTTCTGACAGCGCTCCATATGAATCAGTGCTTTGGAACGATACTTGCTTTGCATACTTTCAGTTAAAAACTTCATGACATTTGGTCCACTGGAAGCGGAGTTATTAACTTTGGCCCGGATGTCCTTCAGCATGTCGGCAAGACGTTCACAAAAGATTTCTTTTCATCGGCAAATGCATTTTTCCGAAAAGGTTAAAGTCGCACAGTCCCAAACGAGGCAACCAGGGAGTGGTTAATGGTTAAAATGTAATTTTTAATCCAAAAAATGTTTGAGAAATGTAGATCGATGAGATGAAAAAGTTCTGTTAACTTTGAAACGCTTCGGAACAAATCGTGCTCACACCGGTTTATTTTTTCACTTTTATTAAAAGTTTCTCTATATATATTTAAGACATTTAAGATAATATATATTTAATATACTTGTATTAATTATTCACAATATTCTATTTTTAAACAAAATCTTTTGAATTCGCAAAACATATATGGAAAATTTATTTTTGAAATGAATGCATATAGTAAGAATTTGTGTTAGATAGTAATATTGCTGAAACAATTTTACTGCAATCAAACACAAATTTCTGATTACGCCCATGTTGGGTATCTTTCTATAATTTTCTTATTGGCAAAAATCATTGCGTGTTTATTTAAACAACGCTTGAACAAACATTATTGTCTATGGCAAAACTCTCATAAAATAATTGCATACTATTGCATTAATGCTCTTTATTGTTATTTATATAAACTTTATATTTCTTCATTTCGTTTAATTTTTCCTGCCTTGTTCATATTTTTAATGCATTATTTTTCGTGCGTCAATTATTTTTACATACAAGTATTTCTGCATCAATTCTTTTTATAACTAAAGCGAAAGCGAAATCCGAAGTAATTGTAGATTTATAAATGTATGCATACATACATACTTCACCCTATATACATATGTACATATGTATACATATATTCAAGTGCATATGGAAGTATCTAAAGCGGCATAGCATGGATGAATGGTAAGTTGCCTAGCGCTGCTTCGCTACTACAATACAAATCATTGCATTATATTTTATGTTGTTGAAAGTTCTTCGTCCTATCCTCTTATGTTATTTGTGCATATAGTATACTAGCAGACATTCCCGGCGTTGCCCAGAGTTGTATATTCTAGTTGCATTTTTTCATATTTAAAAGGATCGTATGTAAAAAAAAACAAAAAATCCAACACTTAAATTTTACCCACATGTTTTAAGAAGATCGGATGAAAAAACGGTTTTCCCATATTACTTTTAACGCCACTTTTCACTTTTTAAAGCCATTTTCTCAATGCCGAGTTAACTTTGATTTGAGTTATACTCGAGTTAACTATCAATTTCCTTATTTATGGTGATAAAAGTAAATGAAAATAAAATAATAACTTGAGTTTAACTTAAATCGAAAATAATTCAGTAAAATCCCGTCTTAGTGCGCACTTACACGATTGCCCAAAAATCAACTCTTTAGCATTAGCGATTTTGGCTGTGCTTTGATGATAAATGAATGTTTCAGTCAGTCAAGCCAAACATTCTTATGTCTGTATGTATATATGTGTATGTATGTACTGTGTGTATGTATGTACATTCTTATAGTATATGAGTATTGTAAAACATGAACAACAATTGTACCCATTATATTAATACACTACGCCCATTAATTTTATAGAATTTGTGTTGCTAGTAGCAAATAAATTCGTATTTCTTATTATTCATTTGTAAATATGCAATAAGAGATTGCTCATTTGATTTGCTTTGGTAAAAATAATAAAAGCTTTTGACTTTCGCAAAATTTATATTGTATTTTGCTATTTGATTGAATTTTATTGTATGAACTTATTGTTTACTAATTGGTGTATATTTTATTAAAATACTACCATAATTCGATCGGATTTTCGAAATTAAATAGCGCTTATTTATGCTAATTTATGTCACTCATATTGTTATTTGAACATGATCTGCCGTAGCTTCAGTCACATCGCATCAATTTTCATTCATTCTACGACTTAAAGTCAACACAATATCACCAATCTGACTGAAAACACACGTGACGAAGTACTGTTTGAGTATTTATTGATTGGATCTAAAAAGCGGCTGAGTAAAATTAGTATACTATGTTTGAGAATGACGGAGAAATATTGGCATAGTTGTAATTAAGCTCCGCAAAAAAACAAAACAAAAAAAAACGCATACAGTATATGTTCATATACTGAATAAGCGGTGTTTAATGATATCCTGAATGAGTATTTTTTCTTTTACCCAAAATATTCTCTGTGAAATGTGTTGCGAATACCATCCGCAACGCAACCACGTTTTTCTAATCATTTAAACACCATTTCAAAACATATTATCATATTTCTACGAAACAGATCGGTAAAACAAGTCAGTGATTCAAAAGACTCCTGCATCTTCCCTTATCCTGTTGTACCGAACTCATAAATAATATATATATTTTTTTTTAATTTTCATGTCATTAACATTTCGAATAAACATTGTAGTATAATTTAATTTAATTTTTTCAAGATTAATTAAGACAAGATTAATTTATGCAATGTGTGCGTTGAAAATGATCGTATTCATAATATAAACTTTGTGAATACAATTCCACTAAGATTTGAATTATCTTGGAAAAATTTAGTATTTTAAAGCATTTACTTTATTTTTCGTGGAAATGTACACTTGCTCAAAAAAGTCTACGTACACCACAAACAAATTTTTCATTTTAACTTTAATCGCAAATATCTCAGCTAATGTTTTATGTATTGAGTCAAACTTTGTTTTATATTATATAGTTCATTAATTTCTCTTAACTAATAATACTTTTGCTACATTTTAATACTTAAAATTATGGTTTTAATTCATTTTATGCTACAACATGTCAGAAAAGCACTACCGCAAAAGTCTACGTACAGCTGCATGCCAGACGCATGGAATGAGCAAATATGCGATTACCGTTGCCTAAACATATTTTGAGAAATCCTTATCGCACACACTTTGGAGTTTTAATTCATTCTTTTTCAATCAACTGGAGTGTCGAATCCATAATAATAGCGTCATAGCCAACAACGGATGATGCAACAACAATGATGCAGCCCTGAAATTAAAAAAAGAAAAAAAAACCTGGGTATCATGGTCGAGTCGAGAAGAAGCCCCATATCCAAGCTACCAGAGCTTTGGAACAAGGTTCTTTCTTCGGATGAGAGAAATTTTGTATATTCGGAACAAAAAGAAAAACTCTGGTATGAAGAAGAGCGATAAAGCCTTTGAAAGGGAAAATTTGTTGCCAACCGTTAAACATGTTGGAAAAGGAGTTGTGGGAGTGGAGTGTATGGCAGCTAATGTTGTTGGGAATTTAACATTTATTAAATCAATATCCGGACGGAATGTCCGCACTTACTTAACACACCATTACCTCGAAAAAATATGAAAAAAGACATAATAAAGGATGAATGTTAAAAAATTACAATGCAAAAAAAACTTGTGGAATTCATGCCTTGGCGTCTTACGGAGGTACTGGCGAGAAAGGGTTATCCTACTAGTTATTAGCACATCATTTTCTTCGAAAAAAGAAGTCTGTACGCAGACTTTTGTTGTTGTGCTTTTCTGACATATTATATCATAAAATGAATTAAAACTATATTTTAAAGCATTAAAATTCTGTAAAAATATTATAAGTTATATAATAAAACAAAGTTTGATTCAATACATAAAACATTAGCTGAGATATTTGCAATTAAAGTTAAAGTTTCAGATTTTTTTGTGGTGTACGCGTAGACCTTTTCATATTATTTATTTATCATAAATGCACAGATAAACACAGAATTCTGTAATCATTACAAAATGCGTGCGCTGTTGACGTGTGTTCATAACACTCTTCTCGTTTATCGGTTTATCGGTCTTGTGTCTTGGACTTTTTAGAGTTAAACTACTAGACGGCACTGTCCCATTAGTATACTTCTTGAATCAATCTATACCTGTACGTTGTTGGTAATGCAACAAACTCAGACAAATCGCAGTTTTGTGAGCGTAGCATCCAAACGTATGTTGCAGGTGAATCGAAAGATCCCAGTTTGGAGGCTCTAACTTTTATAGTCTCCGAGATCTTGTTCAAACGTACGAAGTACTGGCAGACGGACATAGCAATACAATAAAAACACATTTTGTTTTTTTAATTTCTAAACTCTGTATGGCTAAATATAATCCAAATCCAATTTTGATGTCTTTACATCTTATAGTCTCTGAGATATATTGTTTCATACAGGTTTGCACAAACTTTGAATACAATTGGCACAAAAGGGCAGAGTAGAAAAACGTATTTTTTGTATTCAACTATTTATGGTTCAGTATTGAAAAAAAAAAACTTTGCTTTGACGTTTTCTTCAATAGTATAATGCGATTTTCGGTAGCTATACTCGTAAATTCCATTGGCTCTAATTTGATTTTTTTCTGTATGATTCTGTATGATACTAAATTTTTGTTTATACTGATAGAAGAATACATATGTATATCGAGTATGTATATCAAGAATCAATGCAGGCACTTTTGAAAATTTGATTAGACATAGATATACACATATATTCTCGTATATGGATCGAAATACTTTTATGTGCATGTTTACATGCACCAGACTTATAAATCAAACCAATGATGTGTGTGTCCGTGAGTCTGTCTGTTTGTCTGTCGCTTTCCCATACAAGCTACATACTCATCTACGTGAATGTATACATCTTTGGCTTTCCAAAAAAGAAGAATTTAACAATTCAGTACGAGAAATCTAATCAGAACACATGTTTCATGTTCATTTGCAGCTACTGTTGTTGTTGCTGTTTCAATGAAACGTGTAGAAAATGCGGCAGCAACATTTTTGAAAAATAATTACAACATTTTTATACACTTCAGCTGCTGCTCCGCTTCTAATGCCGCCGCTACAATATTCCCCACACTAATATCTCTTGCTGCATATGCTAGTGAGGCGCGTTAATTAAAATACAAACTAACAATATATTGTATTTCAAATTGCGTTCAGTCTCAGTCGCTTGTGCGTTCGTCCATCTGCAATCTTGTTCGACGCGCCAATGCGTTTTATGTTGTCTGCTGCTACTGCCTTTGTGCGTTTGTCTGTCAGTCTGTATTTCTGTCTGACAACAAATAAAATCACTAGTACGCGCAACGTTTGCTACACCCCCGCCCTTTCAACCCACAAATTTACTTGATGGGCTGCAGTTTTTGAAAGTTTTGCCGCACAGCGCACTCAAGGCGATAACAAGTTGAGTGTCGTGTATGTACATGTGTACGTATATATAAATATATGTACATATATATCGCAGTATATGGCTGACTTTGTAAGTTTGTTACGCTCGAAGGGCGCCAAAACAACAAAAACAACAACACCAAATGAAGCGACAGAGCTCGTACAACTTTAAATTCAAACTAGCACCCAGCGTAAACTTTTGCTTCTTTAGCACAAAGTTGCTTTTTTTTGTTTTTTGCAATCTAGTTAAATGAAAAGAGTGCATTCAATTTGCAACAATGAAGGTATAAAATAAAATATTGAAACAACGAAAGATATTGAAATGCGGTACGAAATAATGCAAGTAATGAGTGGTACCGAAGCAAAAATACTAATAACACTATCCATCCTTTGCTATTCCAATAGCATCTTTGTAAATATTATACGTACTGGCATACTGCATCGGAGAGTTCGTAAAATAAGACGACTTTTCTTTGGCTTTGGGGCCGTGGCATCGCCCATTTTGCTACAGGAACTTATCCGTTACAATCCGAGGAAAGATAAACTATAAAATAAAGTTGGAAGGACATTCGAAAGGAATCGTAGAATCTCCGTCAGAGATGTGGCAAAAATATAAAGCCCATTTGTCGCCTGGATATGTACAGAAAGTGCGCAAAGAGAAGGGCATCCAGTCTTATAAAATTCCATTACAGGTGCGACAAACAAAATACTACTTGTGCTAAAACCCACTCCCACTCTTCGAAAAAAAAAAACAGACAATAATACTTTTATTTTTAATTTTCATTATACATATTTTATCTCTCCTTCAGTATGCAGATCCACCTGCTAAAACAGTACAGAAAGTTCAGAAAAGAATAGAGTTTTTTTTTTATTTTTAATCTTCATTATATTTTATCGCCAGATCCAGATGTGGTGTTTGGCAAATTTTGCGATGCCAGAGACTGCAATAAAGTTACTAGTTCTTTCAGCGTATTATCGTGATGTAAAAAGTAGCTAGGCAATATTATTGGAACCATAGATTTGTATAGGCTATATTCTTCAGTTAGGATTGACGAAACATACACTAACTTTGGCGTTTGTACCTTAACTAACAAAAACATAAAAATATCTTAAACAAAAACTTGAATATGGGGTGCAAGTGTTTACTGGAACTACTCCTTCTAGTGGGGTTCGTATTTTTTATACATTATCTGAATAGGAGGGAATAGAAAAGTATAAATATTAGAATTTGAAGGATCTGCCTCTTATAGTCGTCAAGATGTCGTCGTTTAAGAATATTTATGTATATACTTTATGGAGTCTATCATGTCTTATTTTGGCTGTTACATACGGTATAAGCTACAAAAAGTAGGATCACTAAAATTCGCCTACTAATGACGATTTATAAAAATAATACTATGCAGTGGAATAAAGAAAGCATGATCCAACATCAGTTTCACTGCATTGCGCATTCTAATGTTCTCTTGCACATAAGTATAAAAAGAAGGATTCTTTGTCGCTCAGGATAAAAAAAATTCTGTAGTCAAGTTTGCTCGACTCTATAATACCCTGTACGAAGTCTAAAGGTCTCTATTCCATAAACGATTTGCATGTGTGCTATATTTTATAGGGAGTCGATCGTGACTTATTTGAGATCTTATCCGTATTAGTCCATATTAAATTTACATATTCTAGCTAAGGTAACAAGCAAGTGTTTATAAAAAAACCTCGAAATCGAGTGAGGTTAGCACCTCCGTGTACTTTGTGCTTTTTTTTAAGAGGTAGAGAACCTAAAATTGATATGAAACATATACAAATAACTGGAATGAGTAATTTACTTTTTCGTTCGGTAAATCATTTTATGCCATTAATGATGGAAAATTATTTCGGGTATATAGCCACCACGGAAACGTCTAACGTATTGCATCTTAGATGCACCACTATTTCAATCATTTGAGGCCGTAATTAGTAAAATACGTGTGCTCAATATTGGCTTCCTAAGCTGAAATCATGCTGGATTGTACGCTTAGCCCAACTATTTCAAGTATAACCACAGAAAATAGTCCAGCGGTGTAAGAATATACGATCTTGCGGACTAGGTATTGGGGTCCGCTTCTGGAAATTATGTTGTCGTCAAACTCTTTCCTCACTAAGTCTACGGTTGCTCCAGAAGTATGGGATGTGGTGCCGTCTTATTGAAACCAAAGGCCTTCCGGACCATGTTCAATGTTTTTAAGAAGTATGACTGATAATGCCACCAGCCGATAAACCGTACCAATCTTTGCATTTGGTGTTGAATACCAATATATACAAAATTAACTGTATGAACACTGTCATTGCAGAAACATAACTAGCTATTTTATTCCATAGGTACAGTGAATTAAAAAAAAAAATCATAATGACGACGTGACAAGTTGAGTTTCTTCACTTTGCATATTATGCAGCAACACGTTGGTTGAAGGTAGACACTAGTACAACAGCATCCAGTCAATGCTGCTGTCACTTGCCAGCGCCAGCGGCAAGTAAACGACACAGAGAGCGAGAGTTTAGATAGTTGCTGGGCGGTATACTGTCTAATGCTGATGTTGACGATGAAGATGACGTTGCCGGCGCTGATTGAAATGATTTGTGCGCGTCTTCAAATAAATTAAGGCACTTGAACGATCTAGTATGTTCGTCATTATTATTATTACTATCGTTGTTGTTGCTGTTGTTGCTGCCAAGCCTACAAGTGCCCGCCGCACATTTAACGCTACATCGCCAATTGCTTGATTGCTAGACTGGCTGAGTACGCTCACAGAAACTCAAAAGTGTTGAGTGAGAACGATGGAGCAGGCAGCCGTCAGCATTGCGCGAGTAATTCTATTACATCGTTAATGGATTTTTCATCAAATTTCAGATTTTTTCTTTTTATTTGGATCAAATAAAATCGACTGCTTTAAATGTTTTCAAAATTTAATACACACTTCTATTTTTTTTATTTTTTTTTTTTTGAATAGATAAAAGTTGAATGTTTTTTCCAAATTTTTGTGTTTCAAAAAAAAATAAATAAATAAAATTTATAAGAATCATATATTAAATTATAGAATTAACATATCATGCCAATTTTCGATACAACTATTAAGTTAAGATTTGGTTAGGTTACGCCGGCTGACTCCTTGTCACACATAGGCCAATATGGGCCTTAGTGAGGCCGATGATGGATGTCATTTAGGAACTGTTGAAGTCCTGTAGAATTTTTGCGTATTTGACGAACGCCAATAGCCTGTTAGGAGTTCCCTTGGCCGCATATTTCAGTGACATGAACCGATGCGATTACTGTACAGCTGCAGATAAGGTGTTCCAGAGTTTCTGTGACTCCCGTTTCCTTGCATTGCCTGTATCCGTCCCTGTTGGATATGCCTAGTATTTCGCGTGAGCGGCTGCTAGACAGTGCCCTGTTAGAATGCTTCAGTCTCTCCTCTGAACCTGTAGTAGGTAGAGTGAAATTTTATTAGTACTATTAAGCGACTTCAAATTTACCGAGGATGTATGTACAAATCAAAAATCAAAACGAATCAAAAAAAAAAAAAACAAAAACAAAAAGGATCAATTTCATCATGTAAATCTCATAAATAATGTTTTATAAATAACCCGTAAGAGATATCGAGATTCAAGACCATTTTCTAGTCTTAGTCATAACCAAAAATTGTATAATTTTCAGACATATATTGGGTATGTTGAGCATGTATGTAACATTGCAGGATGCATCGGAGACCTCATAAAGTATTGTATATATATTCGTGATCACCGCGACAATATGATTCGATATAGCCAAGTCTGTCCGTTCGTACATCTGTAGGAGAGAAAAGTATAACTAGATCAGACTTTGAGAAACTAAACTCGCGATATGCCTCAAAAATTGTTAAGCATATAGATTCTAGAAAGCAAAATATGGAGACAAATCAAAGCAACACGACTTTAAATCTAAATGGTTTCTAGTGGTTTGTTCGAATTGTATGTGTCACAGCTGCTGGTATGGCTGAAATTTCATGGTAAAAAGCTCCTTTCGTTGCTGTTTTCATTTTTGGGAATATAAAATAATCGCACGGTGATACATCAGGCGAATACAAAGGGTGGTCGACGAGACAAATCTGTTTTTTCATCAAAAATTCATTGACTACAGAGTGGTTTTTTGATCATCATTTAATTGATGTAGAACAAAAAGTGCACACATCTTTCTTTTACCCAAAACTTCAGTTAATATTTTGTAGATTGTACAGCAAGATGAATTTTATTCTTCTGCCAGCATTCTCACAGTGAAATTTGCATATATAGCGATTATTTCACTTACTTTTTCCACTAACTCAGCACGATTAGATGCTTCTGGTAGTCCAGGTCTTGGATCATCATTTAAATCATCACGACCGTTTTTAAATCGTATATTTTAAATCGCATACTTTTTATCGAGCTTAAAACAAAATTTGATATTTGCTTTTTGTTTTAACGACATAACTACAAAAACTGCTGTCATTAAAACGTGTGTTATTTTGTAACCTGTGAAACGATTAGCATGAACTTGGCTGCTTTCGAAAGACAAAAAATGTATCTTTCTAGCACTGCCAACAATTAATAGATGCCTCTACATGTTCTATGATTTAAATTAAAAGTTCAGTTATTTTTAGATACATTCAAGGTATCAACAATTATGCTATGCAGACACTTTTCTGCGTATTTACATTTGTCTTCATTCTTTCATTGTCGTTCACTTGGAACGAAATATACCCATTTACTTTTACTTCAAAAACCAAAAAAAAAAAAAATAAATACCATTCACCTAAAAAATGTCACATTTTGGTATTTTGCGAGGATTTGGTCGTACTTTTTTTTTTCTTGTGTTCCACACCGCATTAATAATCAACAATTTCGCTAGCAAAAAATTTTGGCGATCTCAGTACTAAATTTAAATCTTAAAAATATGTTGCTCCTAGTTATTGACTGTTTCGCTATGTGTGAATATGAACGTACATACGTTCTCGTACATACTACATATGTATGCACATATATAAGTACTTTGTTTAGTTTTAATATTTATTTATTTTTATTTTATTTTTTTTTTTTGTTATAAAAATGTTTGGTTATAAAAAATTCAATGCTCTGAACTCATACAGCAACAAAAACCAAAGCAGCAGCAACAACAACAACAACAATTTCGAAATTTAGGTTACAAAGTGGCAAGCTTTCCGCCGACAACAGCAGCAACAACAGCAAAAAAGTGGTGACAATGGCAATAATAAGAATTGTGCATCGAACATTGGCTGTTGCAAGTGTTTGGTTAGTAAGCCAATTGGATTCTGTTTATTGTTGTTGCAAACATTGTCACAGTCCATCGACACATTTCAAATTGTCTTTATGTTGTTGTAATTGTTTGCTTTTTGCCAATGGTATTGTTTGTTGCTATTGTTTTATTTTTGTGCCAGTTTTTACTTTATTTTATTTTATTCTTTTTTTTTTTTGTTTTGCCTTTGTTATTTTAAATTGTTCTTTCTGTTGAAATTTTTTATTCTTAATTTTTCCTATTTCACTGCATACAAAAAGAGTTTCCATTAAATCTATACATGTATTGTATGATGCTGCACTTGCCACATGGATATAGAAATGAATACGTATGTGTGTGTATACATACTCGTATATACGAACATACATACATAGATACAAATGACAGACGTAGCTAAAAATGTTTTCAGAAGCTGTATCAAAGCAAGGCCCAATTGAAATTTCACATTTATATGGACTAGTACCTGGGTTTCCTTTAATATTGTGCGCCTTGGCAAATTTAACTGTTTGAGTACGATTTCCGAACGTGGTTTATCTCAACAAGTGAGCATCAATCAACCTTCTTCAACTTTTGGCGATGAAATGTCATGAAAAACTACTGTTTATGAATCTAGCGAATGTTCTCCAAAAACGGTTATTGTGCATACATCAAATATTTCATGATCATTTAGACATGAAAAAGATTTGTTCTCGTTCAATCCCAAATTTTTTGACAATTGCCCAAAAAACAAGGCTCGTATTGATTGGTGCTAAAAAATATTGAATAAATAGAGCCGCGCTAATTCAAAACACGCCTATGCCATCGTAACAGTTTACGAATCATGGATCTATGTAAAAATTTCAAAACGTGCCAAATCAAACAAAAGTTGTTCGAGGCTGAAGCATTTCGAAGCAAAAGATCCCCAGTTTTGCGAAAGACCAAATGTTCCATTATTGCAGTCAATTTTGAATGGCACACAATCATTTGTTTGCCAGAAGTTTTTGAAAAAAGAATAAAGCCATTTTCAATGTTGAATTACAATTCAATGATTATTAGGCGCATATATATATAAAAGGCAACCCCCATATGTATAGACAGCGGTAGACTCAATCGACCGCAATCTAGAACTACATTTGTATATTATTGCGTTTATGCGTTTGTTGTTATTGTTATTTCACTGCGCGCCACTTATAATACCTTAAGTATACATAGATATCAGCCGTCAATATATTGTCTATTAATACTATATAGACGAATTATTACCCGTCATTGCACGGAAACTTCCTTAATGTGTCTGTTCATTTGGGCTACAATCTTTTCGATAATATGAAAATACACTCTCTCAATATGAATTTCTGCAAGCTGTAAAAATTTTACTAGCTTATTCAGTCTATTTGAGTTTAGTTAGTGGTGGGCCTCATTTGCTCGATTTTGGTGATGACTTAAATAAAAAAGCTTGAAAAAAAAAAGAAAAAAAACTATCGACAACAGCAACTAAAAATGAACTGTAAACGGAAATAATCCACTTGAATCGACCTCAAAAACGTGCGCAAAGCATTTATGATGAGGCTCTTACTGTAGTTGTAGCACCCATTGTTGTTGCAACTGCTTTGTATTGCAGTTTCTACAGGCTACTTACTGCATCTGATGCTGATGGTGATGATCATTACTTGCTTGGTTATGAGTAATCAGAACACGCTCCCTCAAACGACGAGTTCATTTTATTCTTTCTCATAAAAGCTGCGCACCATAGATTTCTTCCAATTGAAAATTGCTGGTGTTTGACGCTGTCGCTGCGCACTTGCAATGGAGCACGATTTTTAAGTTGAAAATGCATTAAATGAGCGGCTGCTCTTGTTGGTCTCTTTTCTTTAAATTGTTTTTCTTCTATTTTTCTTTTTAAAAGTGCATAATGAAATGTTTTCGCTTCAAGACCGAAGAAAAATCACACGAAACAAGCAAAAACAGTTGAAGAACAACAAGCATGAGAAAAAAAAAGAGAATGACGAGCAGGTGAGGAATGCAGCAGGAGCAAAAGGGATAGAAATAGCGTGAGAGAGACAGAAGTTGGGCATCGAGGGCAGCGTACAAAGGTTATGCATCAAAAACCTGTTCTACTTGTTTTTTCATCTCATTTGCTCTTTTGTGAGTTGTTGGTGTTAACTCCTTTGCACTCTTAAGCTTCGCTTCAAACTCCTTTTCTTTTTCGTTTTGTTCGCTGAGTCAGGTTTATTACTCTGCAACACAATTCAACTTAAAGGCTTAACTCTTTGTTGTTGCTACCTGTAATCATAGGCTTATACTTAAGATACTAAGGGGGGACCAACAAAACTCCGGTTGCTGGTATTTTATTTTTTTTCGATCGATCAGCATGGAGACGAGAAATGGTATTATTAATTTGTCTGAAAGTTTGTAACGCGAAAAAGGATGGTTGGTAGACCCCAGAAAGTATATAACGGGTGTGTTTTGGAACGTAATTCCATATCGCATGTTGCACACTTGGCGCGTTAGGGCACCAAAAAAGAATATATTACACTTTTTATATTGTACGACCTTAGTGAAATGTCAACCGTTTTATCTTTTATATCCGTTTTTAACCATTCGGGCAAAGGTGGATGGCACAATTATGGGAATGGTTGGGGCATTTTGGTGAATGGTTGACGGGGTCGTTTAGGAGACGTTTGGGGGACATTTAGCAGGTTAATCGCTCACAGGCCAACATACGCCAGGAAATCACTGATATTTCACTAGACCGTATGCCACGAAGAAAAACCTGGATATTCTTCACCAGCTCGTCGATCTATCCATGTTCGTCTGGAAGCTGTGGCCCATTAAAAAAAGTGCTTCGTTTTATGAAGTAGAGCCATCGTCGTACAATGCTAATTGTATGTACAGAAAATTGGGAGTATTAACTTTAATTTGAGCAACAAATCACTTCAAAATTCTTAAAAATTAATTCGCAATTGCACTTGAAGAAAACAAAAATTGAAAAGAGTCTATCCGTTTGTTTAAACGATTTTTTTTTTCTAATTCCATTTCTTGGAGAACTAAAGAGTAATATTATTTTATTGTCACGGAATGGTGTTGTCACAATATTAATTTTAATTTCGCGGAAACGGAACTACATATGAAAAAATTTACCATAATTTTTTTTTTTTTTAGTTTTCTCAAACTTTCTTCCTTGCGATATCGTCAATAAGTTTATAACCGTGAACCCACGTAATGGATTTTTCTAGATTTTGTATATATGATGTCTCCTCCAACAAATTGTGCAATAAAATTGGAGCAACAAATTTTTCCTGGGGTTTTTCCTATAATGACTGGACTGTAGTTTGTATTCATTTTAGAATTATGTGTGACTGGTATTTAAGATCCGATTCCATTTTTTCTTCTTTTGGTTTTTTCTTATTCATTTTTGCTTTTTGATATACCATTTTTTTTATGTTGCGCGTTACAATTAACTTATCATGTGTGAGTGTAGTTACATGCATAGTAAGTATGCGAGTGTGTCGCACACAATATAAACGCTCCTAGCTGTTGTTTTTGTTATATTTATTGTTGCAAACAAATCGCACAATCTGAAGCCAGTCAAAGGTAATTGTGACAGTTAATCGAGCTTTAAATTGCACGCAGCAGGCAAGCATGATGCCACAATTGTTATACGACTACTCACTCGCTTTAGTCTTTAACATGCTTGACAAAGTTCTTAGTGAGCAACTGAAGCTCGTGCATTCATTTGCGTTTGCATGGGAGTGTGTGTATGTGTGTGTGGTCTTCCACTGTTTTACTACTCAGGCATTCATGGATGAGTGAGTGACAATCTTAATTACAAAATATAGCGCAGTCGTCATCATCATCGTTTCCATTCCACCCAGCCCTACTCTGTCCCATCTCATTGTAGGCTCATGTGAAGTAAAGTGTTGTTTTGATTATCTACACTGCACTCCACTTCGTTCAGGTTCGCATGCCTGCCTGTCAGGCATTGTTTCAATGTCACGTTTATATGCTGGTGGCTGTAAACAAAACTCCATCAAGATACTCATCATCGTTTTGGTGGAGTGGTACTGACGAAGTAGTTGCAAGTTGCACATTGCCACTTTTGGTTGCAGCTAGTTCCTCTTGTGCTGATTGTCACAAACGAAGTGGAATTGCTGGCAGGCAGGCAGTCAGAGAGACAGACATACACACAGTCGAGCCACCCACATGTATCCTGCCCGCTATGAAGAAACGCATACTAATTATCCAACAATTCTTAGCGACTTCCGTCGAATACTGGGAGACGCTTGAGAAAATGAAATGACTGAAAAAACAAGTCGCTCGGGTGGTTGTTAGTACGCGGGGATGGTCGATGGTGCAACCGGAAGGCAACATTGAGACAAACATTTGAGCGTGACGCATAAGCACAATAGAAGAGGCGGCCGCGTCAGTTGCCACACGGAGGAATCTTGGTAACGAACATGGTTTTCTTATGAAACTAGTTTTTTTTTTTTTTTTTGTAGTCCCAACTGGAATAATGTAATATTTTAATTAATTTAAATAAACCAAGTTCACATGCGCCTATAAGAAACAGCAACAACTTCAGGGCAACGCCAAAAATAACTAACCGAGGGCTGATATCTAAATCTATTTCATTCATATCAGAATTGGGATTTTTTTCGTGAATGTATTTATACTGATACATTTGTCTACCCTGTACCCATATAAGATAGTTTAAGTGTATAAGCTAGTTTTGTATACAGATTTCATAAAAATAGCAACCATACATTTTTAACTATCACGATTTCTTTGGTCAAGTCTTAGTGTGATTTTTTCAAAGCTTTTCACGTAGGGTTTTTGATAGAAAACTGATGCTTTTTTTAATCTGCGGTCCGTAAACGCATAACCACATTATGGAGAGCCAAGCGTAAAGTATTCAGATTGAATATAAGAAAATTATGTGTGCTTTTGTTTTGTATTTGTGTTTAACTTTTTTGTGATAAGATACGGCTCTAAAACAGCTACTGCTATCGACCTGCCCTCGTAGAAACCACATTTTTACGTTCTCATGGCATTAAAAAGTTTGAAACAAGAAAGAAGCTGAAACAATGAAATACAAATGTTTATGAGATTCCCGCGAATCAAGCAAAAAAAAAAAAAAATAATAAAAAAACCAAATAAATAAATAAAAACAATGTACTACAAAGCGAATTCACAGAATCTTCAACAAAAATAATAGTATATAACTTCTCTCTCTCTCTCTCTCCCTTTTATTTTTCGCTTCCTATTTGAACATTTATGGAGTGACAGAGAGAGAGAAAGGGAAAAGAGAACAAGATCGCAGAAGGAAGGGGAGCAGCCCTGCAACAATTATATTTAAATGAAAACACAATAAAGCCAACAAAAACAACAGCAATAGCAATAAAGAAAAAGTAAGAAATTTGGAACAAAGATGCTAGCAGAAGTGGTTTAAATGGACAAACGTAGAATTAAAAAAAGGCCATAGGTCGAATGGACACTACGACCGAGGAGCGCATCATAGAAGGCAAAGAGAAATGAAAAACGTTGGCGTATTTTGATACTGAGTGGGCGTGTGAAAAAAATGTTCAGCAGACTTATGCTAAAATCAGTAGCATCGTGGGTGTCGGAAGAGCAGGAGAGTATGAACGGTGCAAAACATTTTAAATGGACAATAAGAAAAACGAAGACAACTGTTGCGCCTAAAGTACATACATACTCGTATATATTTATTTGCATGGCCAACGGTCGACTCAATCGACCCCATTCTAGGAATAATTTTGTATATTGTTGCGTTTATGCGTTTGTTGTTATTGCTATTTCACAGTGCGCCAATAACAACTATATCAAACAGCGAGAAAGTCACCAACAAAATATCGATGCGCATACAAAGTAATATACTTTATTTCCTATCTCTTTGCGCAAGACAGAGTCTTATCAATTTGTAACTGGATGTTCGCATGATATCGTTTAATATTTGTGTGAGTGACGATTGTTTAAACCAGCGGTGGGCACGAAATTTTGAATCGGGAACAGTACAACAACATCTACAACAAACAGAGTTTTTGAAGTCATATATCTAAGCAAAATGAACACTTTTATGATTCTATGCGTCGCGAAGTAAATCGAGCCTTCGCTGTATTGTTGTTGTTTGGCTTATTAAAGTAAAAAAAATTCAACATTGAAAAAAATTTTTGAAACCTTTTTAATTCAATCACTTAGTAGAAATCGTAACACATCAAAACCTACTTCGTTTTCTTACTTAGTGTACAAGACGCGGCAGAAGTCATAAATCATAGCAAAATGAACACTTTTATGACGGTCTGAAAATCGTGTGTGGTTGTTGGTCGCAAGCATGTAAAAGTAACGGTTTGAGCACTCATAGCAACGAGAGCAAGGGCTTGCCCACCGCTGCTTTAAACCTCTGATATATATTGTGCCTACCTGCAAATGTATACCTTTCAAACGGTATAATTCTTATCAAAATCGGTTGTATACTGTGTAGCAGACGTTACAAAAATCGGCTTGTCTATTAATTTATCGATACTCATTTTGTCACAAAGTTAATACATAAAATATTGCGATAGGAACTTCGTTCCATCTTCGCGCATCTATGTCGCTGGACCACGCCCACTTTTAAGGGTAGCCCACATACAAACCCTCCGCCCACTTTTATGTTTTTGTATGAAAAAGTTTTATGTAGTACGGTTTTTATCTATTGTACATGAAATTTGACATGGAATAGGAACAAATACTTCACATATATCACATATATATTAATATGTATACCCCGGGTTAGCCCCCTATACAAACCCATCGCCTACTTTTCAGTTTTTAATGAAAACTGAATTATTACAATTAATATCAACTTGCAATTTAATATGGAGGCTTTTTAAGAACATCGCATATACTATGTACATATAACAATGTGCATGCCCTGCACGCTCTTAGGTATAGTACCCATACAAACCCATCGCTCACTTTTGGATATTTATATGAAAAAAACAATTTTTTTTTTACAGTCAGTGTCAACTTGAAATGTGATTTGGTGGTTCCTTATAAACGGAAGCTTTACATATATTAAGGGGTATTCCTACCCAGTTTTAGTGGTAACTGCGAAACATACCCACCATTCACGTTTGGGTTTTAGGATTTGGAACTAAATTTTTTGGTTGAGCGCCCATCACCCGCCCACTTTTGATTCTTTTTATTGCAGTTAATATCGACTTAAAAAGTGACATGGTGGTTTTTTATGGGCGAATGATTTATACATACATCCAGGAGTGTGATTACCTCAATTTTTGTGGTAGTACCACACAAACTATATACTCGTAGCTGCTACACAATTTGGCAATTTAGTGTGAATGGTATCGGTTCAACCGAAGTTAACTTCTTTTTTGGTTTTCCATGTCAGCTGTATTAGCTGCTGCTCTGGGAGTTGTTGACCGTGCCTTTACTGTTGCGTATAATTGTATACTCGTGAATACATAGTTAGATGTGCTATTTTATGGCCACCGTTTATAGTTAATTAATTATTCATAAGCTTATTCGCATTACAGCATATTAAACATTGTAAAATTATTATTGTATTTCAAGAAATTCACTTTTTGAAAACAAATGCCTATCCGATTGTACTGCCTAATTGACATGTCGCTGCTGTCAAGCAGTTTGACCTACGTCGCAGTAACTGCATGAGAAAGCAAACCGCAAGCAACAGTTGGCAGGGGTCGTGGCTGGCATTGGTTGGTTGCTTTAATTAACTACTAGAGCATTCACAAACACACACATAGTCACTCACATACACAGTCACAAACACAAACACACACTTACAAACATTTCAATCGAGTTACGATTCCAATGAAAATTGTCTATTAAGTTTTCAACCAAGTGTGCTATGTGTGTGTGAATGTCTCCATATAATTTTCTATATTTGGTCAAATAATGCGCCTAGAAAATCAATAAGTGCTGAACTTAAGTTTCTTGAACTTACGTTCTTAGTTGTTAACGATTTTTGTCGTTCTATATATCTCTGTCTCTTTATTTTTCTCTCTATCTCTGTATATATGTATGTATAGGGTGTTTTTTTTATGTGTAGAACTTTGAATTAAATTAAAATATTGAGCTTCAAACTGAAATTGGCTTTATTTAGAAAGATAATTTTATGCCATTAGTGTTTAAATATTGTTTCGGGCATGTGGCCTGGTACACATTCTAGTGCAAATCTAATTTTCGACCGCAATTTATTTAGAGTATAGGTGGTGCGAAAACTATCCATGGTTAATCAAATTAGTCGCTCGGATGGACAATTATATCGACTGTAAAATGGACGTAGCGCACGGTAACATTTCCGAACTGAACCACGATTTTCGAAATAAATGTAGCAAATTGCATGCATTGTTTTGGCGTTAGCGTCACCAGATCTAACCAATTTATAGCAATTTAATATCTGTCGGAAAATAGAACCGCTTAAAAAAGACACCCATTATATACTTTTGGCTGCGGGTTTCATTTACTGTCATCTCTTGCGTTTAAGCACATTTGACTGTCTGCCATTTTGGCCAAGTGGCGCGTCACTATTTTCCGCCTTTTCCATATTGTCCCCTCTTCCCTCAACTTTCCTCATTCGATTGTTTGCAACGCTTACTCCAACCCGCCGTATTTCTTGTTTGCCGAGGTTTGCCCTAGCATATTTGCTGGTGTCGCTGTGCCAAGAATTTTAAATGGCATTTTAATAGTTTTTTGCCTTTGTAACGTAACGTCATCGTTCCTTTGTTGTTGTATTGTACATAGTTGTTTGTTTTTTATTGCATTTAGTGCCACCTTTTTCGTTTTCTCGTCGCTTTTAGTCTGTCCACAAACCCACTCCACCCCCTCCTAAATCCTCTTTTACCATCTAGCCACTAAAGTAAAACCTTGCCAACTTGTTTAAGGTTACAAATAAGTCTGCCGACATTGCCGTCACTGCTTTTTATCCATCTCCATCTCTTCTTTACTCTTGATATACCTTACATCTTTTAATTCTGGTTTATTCTCTTCGATTTTTCCATATGAAGTCGCACTTCCAACGCTTTACTCCACTGCTAACATATCTCCCAGCACCCTTGGCGCTTGCAGAGCCGCCGCTGGAATAAATAAAGCAAACGAACGAATGAATAGAAATAGTATAAATAAAAATTTGAAATTGGAAATTGGTATTGGGATTCAGTTCGTATTGGATTTGCGGTTGTAGCCACAGTTCTTTTGGGACATTGAAAAGTCATCTTGGTTACATGCTGCTTCAGTTTGATTTTTTCCTTTCACTTGCCGCTACTTCCATTACATTTTTATATTCTTCACACATTCTAATATATAAAAAGTGATATTATCAATTTGTGCTAAATTTTGTAACTCATTGAAATTATAAATACATATTCTTAATCAACAATTAATCTTGTAATATTTAGTTAAGTAAAAATAAACAAATGCATTCTTTCAAGTTAAAGTAATTGGAGTGATTTCATTGTGAAGTGACTATACGTCATAGTGTGCTAAGGCCGTATAGAGTGGGAAGTTAGCATGGTTGCGCGTGGTTGCTCTGGCTTTTCCCGGAACTATTTTTTGTTTCCAGTGCAAGCTATAATGCAACATTTAGGATTCAATATAGGCTCCTCCTGCCTCGTACCTCCTCTTATTATACCGATCGCATCAATAGTTCCAAAACTTTCGATTATTTATAAATTCGAATTTTAAAAGTCTATTGCGAGTAAAGTATTTCGTAACAAATTGATAAAATATTTTAACATTTTTATTGCGTTTTTTCGCAGAGATTAAATTTGTAAGTTTCTGTAACTAAAAACATAACACTCTGAGTATGTTTAGACTTAAAAATACCAAACTTTATGACGCTACTCTGTTTTGTCCTAGCAAAACCAAGGCTGCAGAATCCTGTAATATTAATAGCAGCTCTCGTAGTATATTTACTGAAATTGCGTTAAAATTCCGTCGTTTCAAATGTAGATTCATTCAAAGCCTAAACAATGAAAGCATATTTATTAAGGGCTCAGTATTTTGTTTCGATTACAATTTAAAAAAGGTTATATGTACTACAGTAAATAACAGATAAAATTTCTTTAAATATACAAATTCTTCGCTTCACTTTCCCTCTCAGATACTGGCGTGTACGTTTGCTATCGCCTGCATATTGTTGCATTTCATACTTGTTTGCTTGTCCATTCGTGCTGCTCCTGTCAATCGTTTGAGTCACACAAACTCAATCTGTATGCTGTGATCTCCACAAATTTCTAGTGCTGTCCGTCTGCACGCAGTGCTCTACACATCAATCAAAGTTGAATACTTTTTTCTTTACTAACTCACTCCCGAAATCGTTTGTCTTTTTAGCTGCGGGCTTTGATTTTTATAAAATATTTTTTCTTACTTAAATTTTTTTTATATTAAAATCTACTTTACGATTTATATTTCTATTTTAACTAGCAAATGTACCCGGCTTTACACGGGAAGTTCGCATTATTCAGCTTTACACTTGCATTAAGTTTTGCTCCTTAACTTATTTTATCTCACTTATACCAAAGATTATAAAATATAATATACGTATGTGATGCATTGAGCTCGAAAATATCACACTATCGTTTTATGTTTCATGGGTTGGGCAATGGTGCAAGAAACGAACGTATGTCCCATCTTAAAATAGAACCACGAAGACATCCGAATGCACATTCGGTTGTTTTCGGCTTTCGTACTTGTGTCTACTGCAGGGTCGTACTGATACGACCCGTCATAGTAAATTTTTGTTTGTATGCAGAGTGTCATCTTTGATAATATATAATCAGCCTCATCATACAGCTCTTACAACTCCACGAAACTCATCGCCAGCTCTAATAGTTCTGCAAAAACCCTACGAAGAATCTTTCTCTCAAGTATTCCCAAAGATGCTGTATCCGATGTTGTCAGGGTCCACGCTTCTGCGCCATACAGCATGAACGGAATTATCAGCGTCTTATATATTTTTGTCATCGTACTTCGAGAGAGTGCTCTACTTCTAACGAATCATTACAAGAACAAGCAATTAGCCAAGGAACTTAATGCTATACTATTTTTCTTTTTTTTTTCAAAGCAATGTAAATTTGTTGCGTAGCAAATGAAAAAATAGTGAAGCAACTATGTAGTTATAAAAATGTTTTGAATATACAAAAAAAAAGTAACATAGCAAAATTAAACTAAGAAAAAAAACGTAGCATTTCAAACGCTGCAATAAGTATTTATGGAAAATTATTTGCCGGATACGGGTCGTAGGGTCTCGACTCTTTTAGACATATTTCCGATAACATTTTGGAGAATTGGAATGGTCTAAATAACTAATGTAATGTTCTGTTTCAAGGCTGGTATAATTTTTGGATCATCCTAGCAGTGTTCCTTCTTGTAAGGTACAGAAGACTCAATTTCGTCAAATTTTATCACAATTTTGCTCACAGTTGTCGTACTGATGTGGTGATTACGACCAAATTTTGGGTGTATCGATCTTAGCGTTTTTAGCATCTTCTTTTAATTTAAGATCCAAATTTCGATGATTTAGATGCGTTGTTCTTTTATGCAACATGACGGAAATACTATAGTGCATAAAATGTCGAATAAAAATGTCAACAATGCAGATTTCAGTCCATAACAAAGTACAAAACGTCTAAATGGAACATTTTTTTTTTTTTCAAAATAAGAATGAAACATTTTTATTTTTTTGAACAAATTAATCTAAAGAAATCGATTAGCAAATTAAATGCGAAGTACCTCCTAAAATATGTTCAATTCAATCTTTCATTTTACTCATCTCTCATTTTACTTAGCTTGCATTAATATACAACGTTGTGCTTCTCGAACACTCAGTTCCGTACTGCTACTACTTGTTTCAGTGTGTACGTACTACGGGTTCGTATACTCATTCGCTCTCAATTTAATAGTTTATATTCCATAGACAAGTATTTATGTAAATTAAAGATAACGAGATTGAGGGAGGCAAGATCGAAACAGGCGAAATGCAGCAGATACATTTATATACCAAAATATTGTTTACTGTCATGTTGTCCAACCTTGTCCATCTCTTTTTCTCTGTCCTACGGATGCATCCATACAGACATAAGTATATCCTCTATATTTTGCTCCTTGTGTAGTTTATATTTAGTTTTTATAGTTTCGATTTAAACATCATTAAGCTGGCGTGTCCTGTCAGGAAAAAAGAACGTAGCGCATCAAAACTACTTCAAGGTGAAGTATGTACGAACGAACATGCAAAAGTTATTATTGTTGTTGCTGTGATGTTTAAATATCAATTGCTTCGTTAAGAGAAAGAAAACAAATAACTATAATAGATAGAGATGCACAGATACTATGTGGAGCAATCTAAACATATCTATGTGCACTTTAAGATAAAATGCTTTGAGGCTTTGATGTCAAGTGAATCAATAGTGGTTTCTGTTGCCAGGGCCATTTATAGAATATATATTATTTGAAACGCATGCACTTCGGCAAAGCATGCAAATAAAGACGAGCTCTAGTTTGGAAACTAATAGTTTGAATGACAGATACTCGTATATACCAACCAAAAATACTTTTGTTTTTCGAGCCTGAAAAAAAAACAAAGTTTAACTTAGTATGGCGCACTATACTGTAATTGGCGGCTCTGAATTATAATTAGATAATTTATGGGAATTGGAAAAACAAAATTGAATAAAAGTTTTTAGTTTTTAGCTCGAATAACAAAAATATTTGTCTTATTAGTAGTATTAGTAGTTAGTTGTCCAGATTTTGGCATAATTTTGCAAGTGTTGAACGCCAAACAATCTGTATAACAACTAGATTTTTATTTTTTCATTAGTAATAACATTCTACTCCTTGTAAAGAAAGCTCGCTCAATTTAGTAATGCTGGATATTTTATTTTTAAAGGTATTGCTTATAAATCATAGGTAATATTTGAAGTTTGGTAGTTGTTTTGCATGTAGCTAAATTTGTGATGCATCTGCTGACGGACATTTCATCTATATATGATGAGTGAATGGGTGTGATCCCACCTTTTTTGTATGATCTACAATTTTTTCTTTACATGCATAATTTGACATGTTAAACTTCTTATGAACGTACGCTTCACATAATTATCAAGGGACGTATTCCACCCACTTTAAGGAGTAGACCCCATACAAACTTACCACTCACGTTTATGTTCTTAGATTTTACAATTTAAGTACACAACTTGAAACTTCGTGAGAATGGTATCAGAGCTTCGCTTCAACCGAAGTTAACGATTTATCTTGTTTCTTCTCCTCAAATTTCTTAAACATACATATGTATATGTCTTCAGCATAATTATATAAAAATTATTTTATGACATTGTTCAATTTGACATTCAGCTTGTGCTTCTAATATTTGCTTTTGGGGTTTTCTACTTCAATTGTCATTACGCCCAAATATAGAATGCTAATTAGCTCATTAAACGAAACGCTGCATAACAAGGGGAGAGGAAAAATCGTTTAAAATTCAGGCAGCGAAAGAGAAAGCTGTAAAAGAAAATTCATTTCAAATGAAATGTGACAGTAATGTAAAGGAAGAAGACGGAAAGCACAAAAATTCAAAATTTAGAATCAACACAAATAGAAATAATTTTCATATACAGAGTGTTTTTTTTTTTCTAAAGGTATATAACTTTAAATGGAAATAAAACACATGAACACATACAATCAAATGAAATAAGTCATTTCTCTTTTTTTTTTTTTTTGTTTGGTAGATAATTTTTTGGCGTTAATCACGGATAATGATTTCGAGCATATGACCGCTACGGGAAAGTCTGACAAACTGCTTCCTGGAAATCCAAGTATCCAATCTCTTTTTCAATCTTTTGAGGACGTATTTAACGAATAGTGCGCTTGATTTGTATAGACCAACGATATCTGGTATTCCTACAAAAAGTAACACAGCGGTGTCATTGCTATGGGTCTGTTTGTGGAGATTATGTTGTCGTCAATAAGTTGATAGTTGCTGCAGAAGTATGGCATGTGGCGCCATTCTATCCAGAATCCAAACGTTTTCCAGACTCCATTCACTTAATTTTGGAATCAAAAAATCGTTTAACATTGCTCGCCATTGATGGTAATTGTTGCATTTCGTCGTTTCGCAACAAACAGTGCATTTTTATGAATGAAAATACGCTATCAACTTTTGATAAGCGATAAACTTTTTGAGTGTTGCCACAACGTACCTGCTAAAAAAAACACCCTTTATGTATGTAGTATGAATTGAGTGCAGAGGGTGCAATTCACGTTGCTGCTAATGAGTACACCTCACCATATGGTGCACACATTTTAAAATAACCAACATTTTTTAAAACTTTTTAATGAAATTACATGAATTAGTCACATACGCACACTCTCCCAGAAACACACGCATACAAATACATGCAGAAAAAGGAGGCCAGATTGACACGCCATCTGACGGACAGGCAATAATAGTTCATACATACATACATACATATATGCTACCGGTGTTGCATGCATGCATTTCTGTTTTAATTCATTCGTCATCTAAACGGGAGGACTAACAAAAATCGGGTTAGTTGCTTAGAAAACTAAAACAGACAAAAATATTTTTAGCTTTTGTATTTTTAATCTTCATTATTTATTACTGTGTCAAACTAAAAAAAAAAAAAAATTAAGGGGAAAGCCCTTGAATACAAATTGCAAGCAGTCAAATCCGAAAAACATAGTGATGGATAAATCTCTTAGTCCCAGCTCCTCAGCAAACATTTGTTGTGTCAGTCGTGGATATCCGTTGAAGATTTTTCCAGACCTACCGCATAATTGCAAGTTTAAAATCTTCAAAACCACTTAGAAACAGTTTTAAAAGTGGATTTGTTTTTATATAGCTCAGCATTCATTGAAAATTTTTACTGGTGACAACCACAAAACTTTATAAGCTCAATATGCGTATGGTCAAGGAGAATCGAAGTGTTCAAGTCTGAAATCTTTAAGCTCGTACAGTTCCTGAAATCTGTTGTTTCATACAACGACCAGACGGATATGACTAAATCAACTCAGTTTCTGATGCTGATCATATATATAGTTTATGGGGTCCACTATGACGCATTCCGCCTGTTACATACATTCGCACAAACTTATTATATCCTTCTCCCTTTCGGTACAGCGAATAAAAATTATATGTCGTAAGACAATTGTGAAGCGTCTACCATTTTTGGATTTCTTAAAAACAAATAAAATATCAGCAACTAACCGGTATATGTATGTATGTAAGTATATTATTTAGTTGTATACGAGGCTTATTTTGAGAGTTCTAAGCCTAAGAAATATGTATCATAAAAGGATACAAGTAGGGTGTGCAGCTTCTGCAAATGTGTATAACAGCCATTGATCACATATTGTGTGAAGGGTATAAAGTTTCTAACACATTGAAGGAGCCATTGGAGCCCTCCGAAAGTAATGTCTGTACATGTCCGTCTGTCTAAATGTTGCTAATTTTTTTTTTCTCAAATTTTACATTATAGCTCACCGTTCGCTTTAAAATTTTGGTACGAGAAATGTGGCAATATCAAGTTGAAATTTGATATAGAATCTTCTTATGAGCGAACGCTTCACACATATATCAATTAAGCGTGTCCCGCCCATTTTTCTAGATAAGTATCTCCATACAAACCCACTACCGACTTCAAGGTTTTTGTATGAAAAACTTTTTTATTACAATCTATATCAACTTGAAATTTTCATATTGTTGCTTTTTTATGTTTTTTCAAATACATTTGTTTATCTTAGTTTTGGATATATCATATTTATAGCTGCTACTACATTGAAAATATTTGAGATTGGATTAATTAATCAGTATTAACGGTACAATTTTGTGATATACGAAAATATTGCAAAGCGGTTTTAAAAAAAATTGCAACAAAAAAAAAACATTTGAATCACCCTCGTATATTACGTATCTTTCTTTTACGTTGCTTAAAACTACTGTGACAATCGCTCACACGCCTGTTCGTTCATCACGCAAAGCATTATTATCGTCCTTTCACATTTTTCGTTTGCTGTCTACTTTTTCTATCTTTTTTAAAAAAAGAAAATTTTTATAACAATTCTCAGCATGTGTAATCGCACTTTTTACTTTTTGTGTATCTGAGTGGTGCATGCGTGCGCACAAGGAAACCGGAAGTCGCTGGATAGTTTAAGCAAGTGAGAGATGAAAAATTTAGACACCCTCTAGAGGATTGCATTGCTCAACTGATACTGGTTGCCATCATGCTGTGGTTTCTAATTTAAGCAGATTACTTTTATGCATGCGCATTTCAATGACTTTGCGTATGTGTATTGCTCTCTTTTTCTTTCCTTCTCTCGACATTCATATCCTTACTCGACTATCCAATAAATTTTCACTTGGCATGCACATATTTTATCACTCACATGATCTTACGCGCTTTCCCATTTTCCTTCTTTATCTTTCTGACATCACAAATGCGCTCGCATCCGAAATCCACCCAATTATAGCTAGACGCACGTTTTTCCAATTAACACGGCATGTGCGCGTGCCTCAGCTTTGGGTGAGTTAAACTAGCCAAGTGGACTTACAACTGCTTAATTGCCGCATTTTGCCTGGAGAGGATTATATAAAAAAAAATTTATTAGTGGTTGCAGCGCTGCGGCATGCCAATAGGCTTTCCGTTGATCAATTCCACTCATTTACCAATATACAATAATTTGTCACTGGGCATACACTTAATATTTATTTGTTGTGTTTATAAGCAAAAGTAGATAAATATATGCTATTAATTTATAGTCAGCAGATACATTTTTTTTTTAAATTCACCTTGACGTTTATATTCTAATTCTTAGATATTATAACATCATTAATTTTATAACCACTCAGAAAGATAGATAGGTCGATCATAGAATTACTTGTAATCTGATCACGCAACAATTTCAATGGCCAAATCGTTCATTCCTGCAGCCAGGTATTTGTACACCCTACAAAATTTCTCAGGAAAACTTAATTCATCCTTATTCTGTTCAGATAAACTTGTGATTGTGTTCTTACAGGACCCAACTTCAAATTTGGACTATTATGTTGACCTTGGTTAGGTTGAATTAAAACGCTTTTAAACAATTATAGTGTAAATGAGGGTATGTTACGTGAAAATCTATGTAACAGCCAAAAGGCTGGGTGATAGGCCCCCCACAACGTATATACATATATTCTTGATCAGCAGTTAAAGTCGTTTTGGTCTGTTCATCCGACCGTTCGTTTGAATGACGCATTTTGGAGACTATACAAGATAGAGCCTTCATATATTTTGGCTTCTATTCTTTCTTTAGATAAAATATATAAAAAGAGCGTGTATAGAACGTTGTATGAAATTGTTTTTCTGGTTAATTATGATCAAAAATGCAAAATTTGATGCATTTTAAGTTAATCCTAATAATGTATCACACATACCCCCCCCCCCCCTTTTTGATTTGTTGTATGAAATTTTTTTGTATTATAAGTTTGTCAAAAAGTTTGTAACACATGCAAGGAGACAATATATATTCTATAATATATTCTTCATTAGCTCGACGAGATGAGTCCATGTCCATATTCGTCAGTTAATTGATTCGCATTTTTTGGCGATCAATTGTTAAGATATGCAGCTGTAACACGGTACATAGACTTATTTTTATTGCAGTCAAATAGAGTATTAATAATGACATGCCACGCCCACTTTTAAGAGTTTCTTCCATACAAAACACCAGCCAACTTTTGACTTTTTATATGAATAATAATTTTATTGCATTCAATATCAACTTAAACATAAACATGGTGACTTCTTATGGACGTACGCTTCACTTTTAAGAGTGATCTCCCCGCTTTTTGGGGTAGCCCCATACAAACAACCCGCCCACTTTTGACGTTTTGTATGAACAAATTCTGTATTTAAATATCAGTTTAAAATTTGATATGATTCACTTCAATATAATAATAGTCGTGGCCCGCACACTTTTTGGGGCACAAATGCATTATCCACTTTTTTGTTTTTGTATGAAAAACGTCTTTAGTTGAGTCAATATCTGATTGAAATTCGATATGGTCGCTTCACACACATATACTAATAGGCGTGTGCCGATCACTTTTTAGGGATTTTTTACAAACCCAGTACCCACATATTGGTGTATCTTATTTTAATGTTATTGAAATATCTCACGTAGGTAGATATTTACCTTGTTTATATCGGCATAAAGTATCGATGGTATGAATGAATACGACTACATTTAATGGAAAAGTTGTGTAAACGTTATAGTCTACATTATTTGACTTTGAATAGTTTAGTTTCAATAAGCCATAAGCCATTTTGTAGAATACCAAGTAAAATATGGGTTCAATTGAAAAAAATGCAAATGTAACCACTTAAGAATACTGAATCCATTGTAAAGTGTTACAATAGGGGAAGAAGCAGTGATTCAGTTTGCTTATCGAAATAGTTTTATTAGAATACCTGAAATAGCTATTATCGTCACAATCTCCATGGACCAGTAAAGAATAAATTGCTTTTGCATGTAAAATTTTAATTGCAAGTATTTCTTATTGTAACATTTGTGTTTCTTTTGTTGTACATTACGTTCGTTATCTGAGTTTGTACAAAATTTTTGTGTGTCATTAGAATGAGGAGGATGTGTTACACTAGAACATATTTAGAAAATTTTTCAAATGGAGAAATAAGATCAAATATAGCAACATATTGCTTTAGGTAACACTTGAACAGCTCCTTGATGTCTAACCGTATTCGTATAGTCAAGTTTCAACCGATTGCTGCATATAGGTAAGTGCGTAGCTGTTAGAGATGGGCGCAAGATAAAAAAATTGTCAAGATCCCAACCGAAAAATTGCAAAAACTCTTTACCAATCCCGCCCGCCCCGAAGATTTTTTACATATCGTGCAACACACAAAATCAAGAAGCTTATCATTGAATTTTCCAAATCTCAGATTTTGATGTGGATGGTTTAAGTTTTATACTTCTGTTTTTTTTTTTTAATTATTTTATTTTCAATTTCACGCTATATTTTTCTCTGCATTCGCCATTATCGCTTTTAAGTGTGACCGAATTTCAAGATCGTTGAACAAATTGCAATACCATGCAGAGTTGCATTTGCAATACAAAAAGTACCTACTATTTTTTACAATAAAAAATTAAAATTCCGAAATGCAAATATAGAAGCGCTATTTTTAGTGCACAATACTTGTACATATGCACAAAGGATCTATTTGTTATTGTCACTTTTTAGTCCCGAAATCAATTGCGGATCCCGAGCGAAATTTCGCTACCGGCGGAAATTTCGGGGTAGTCGAGAAAATCCGAAAATTTTAAAAGTTTCCCGATACGTAGAGTGTATCGATACGTATCGAGTACATACTTGTATCGGCGCATCACAAATCATTGGTTCAAATAAAGCGTCTCTGACAAAGTATTGCGTATTTCGAAGTCGAGCATACTCAACCCAACCGTTTTTTCTTGTTCCAATTTTCTTTGTTCAAATTTAAATTAAGTCAGCGTTACAAAAAATTTCAATGATTTCATGTTCGTAAAGATTTACACTTTCTGTCAGTGTTGAATTTAATTTACAACTTAAAAAATTTTCTTTCATAAATTGCAATTGTAAACGTGTATTCAGTTGGGTATCGTTTATCAAGCCATTTGACCAAAATATCTGCAGTTAACAATCACACATATCTTAATAAATTTCAACATACTTACAGAGTCAATCTTGTTTAGTCTTCGTCGTTTCACCTATTCTTTTGCAATCTATGCTTATACAGCATTTTGTGTACGTGTGTGTGCATGTGTGCGTGTTTTTGCATACTTTTCAGATGGGTGAATGACAAACAATTTACAACAAATTCAAACAAAAAGCACAACACCACAAAGCAACAACAACAACAACAAAAACTGCAACACCAACATCACGAATAGAGCAACAACCACAACGCCTGAATGTATGCAAAGACAAAACTCAAGTGTGCAAAAGCATATGAAAGTATCTACAAGTGAGTAGGTCGCCGAGTGTTTGGCTATGACGCTTTTGGATATGAGCAACACTTGAGAGACACTGCGGCGGTGCTCCTGTTGAGCTGCTTATCCTTCTACCGCTGGTGATGCTGATGACGCTGACGAGGATGTTTCTGGTGTTGCTACTGCTTTTGGCTGCACTAAGTATACATTTCGAGCGTTTTATGCAGTTTTCAGTAACCACCAGCTATCCAGTAAGTTATCTGGCTTACCCAGTTAGATTGTATAGAAATACATATATTGTATGCATTGTATATGAATGCCTGCATCTTGTCGCCGATGACACACTTTGGCATTCACTCTGATGCGTTTGGTAGATGATACTAAGTGCTGTAAATTGAGAGCAACTCGTTGTGCATACTTGAAACTTTGTAATGCTTGATATGGTGTTGAAGCAAGTGAAGTAAAGGTGTATGGTGTTGTAAGTAAGCACAAATGAGGCGTAAGTTATGCTGAGACGCTTCTTATCGTTTGAATTTTTGGAACATTTGCTTATTCCTACAATGACGAAAACAAAAAAAAAAAACAATTTTAGGACTACCTTCTAAAAACCTTATCAAATATTTTCATTTTCAGAGAAGCACTTTAGTAAATAATTATCGCAAAATAAAGAACAGTAAAAAACTATACAAGAAACACAAAGATTTCATACTGCACACAAGTGCTTTAAAGATTACACAGGCCTGCGGAATATATCTTTTTATTTTAAAACAATTACCGGTTCAAATGTCTACAAATGAGAATATATATTGTAATATATTAAAAGACGAGTGAACAAGTGAGATGCTTGAGTACACCTCTGTCCCCTCTTGATACGTTTGATAAAAATAAGAATGTGTTGATAAGTGAATGGAATCATGCAAGGCTCTAACGATTGCATGAACTGTGAAAATAAAGCGTTTATACTAAAAAATCTCAAACTTTCCAATGGAAATGTCAGCTGCCACGTGATTACACTTAGCGTTGCCAATGCGTACAATATAAAAGGCTAACCTTTGCCATATTTCTATAAACAATTGCAGTATTTCGTAAAATAATTTATAAAATTGTTTGAAACAGAAGTAGAATTATTTCATATGAGTCATGTCTTAATAGGTTTTAGCTCACAAACTCCTCCTTAGCTTAAGCTTATTCCGATGAATGTGCTGAATACTCGTAACTTGTAAGTGGAACACAAAATTCAGCTTATTACTTTTTTTTTTTTTAAATTTGTTTGGTAAATATTACGATAATGCATCAGCTTACAGTGCTCAAATTACGAGAAACTTTATGGCAACAAAAATATACCTGGATCTAGCGCAGCGCGATTTCCGATAATTTCCAAAAATTTTGACATAGGAAATGTTAAAATTGTGAAACTCTAAAAATACGATTTTCATACTTGTTTTCACATAAAACGAATTTATTGTCGTCGGCAGTCTCGACGGTAGTGGGCAGTAGGTTGCACGCATGAGCGCTTGCTTAAATTTTGCGAAATCGAAGGTGAAACTAATTTAAAAACCGCAAAGCGGAAAAACAGAAGTAGAACTAAAGAGGCTTCAATAGCCCGAAACGCTGCAATATGAAAACGAAATAGTGCAAGCGTTAAATATAAAACGCAACGCAAATAAGTCAACACTTTACACCAACGGCGGCGACTGCGTAGTTGTGGTTTGCATCATCATGATAACGTCCATTTGCTAAACAACAACTTCCTAAGCGCTCACCATTAAATCCCAGTCAAGTGTGGAACGCGCTTTTAAAATAGTTATTAAGTGTACATTGAACGTAACGAATAGGCTACGTTTCTGAACGTAAAGAATATGGTATTGACTTTACAACTGTCCAACGATGCATGCAACCGTTCCAATTCAATCAACCAGATTGGCAAACAATAGACCGAGATCCGTTGAAAAACTGAATTGTATTCAGAATTAGAAAAAGTGTCAAATAGGGAGCTAGCATCATAAAAAACAGGCGTGTTAAATGGGTTTATAGTTGGTCTTACTTTTTGTTCCTTTTTTAAAAACTATAAAACTGCCTGCAGCGCATTTGTACGAAAATTTATTCATGCAACAACTACTACTTAAAATAATAATTATGTTGCAACATTTGACTTCCTGACTAACTTACAGTGCACAAATTCTAACAGTGTCATAACTTTAACTCCAACTGGCATCGACATCACTATACTATATACTTCCAGATCGGACAGACGCAATAACACAGTGTTTGCTAAACAAACTGTGAAATATTTAAGATATTCAGGATGCTGTGTATCGGTGCAGAAATACAAAGTTGCTATATTGGTGTTGGCAGTAATTTGTTTAATATTGTACATGTGAAGAGTATTAAAGCTTCAGTTCTACCGAAGTTGACGTTTTTTCTTGTTTAATTGTAATTACAGCTAAAAAGCTTTATGCCATTCAAAGTTTTTGTGTCCAACGGATTCATAATAAAATTGCCACCTGAAAATAAATGTTCTACGTTTACTTGTGTAGCTGGAGCTGCTAGAGTAACTTTTGACAATTCGAATAGCTCTGGAAATTTGTGAAATTTTCTAACCACCATTTCAGTACATTTTCTTTGTTGTTTAATCGTTTTAGTCTGAGAAAAACCCTAATTGAAGCTAATAGATTATTTTTTTGATAATACATTACTTTTTGTATCTTTGCGTTACTTATTAAACAAATCCATGTATGCATCGATTTCGTCTCCAGTTCCAGATAAATTACTTGACATAGCACTCCTTCAAGTTGTTGCAATCTTTCAGCAATGGATAAAACCTTGGAATATAAATCTTTCAAAGCAGCTATACAAATACTTTCCTGTTCAGCATTATCGTATCTGAGGTCTAAAAACATGGCACATAAAAACGCACTATTCTCGAATAGTGTAGACTTACAGTTTCAAACTTAGAGACTAAAAGTTTTGCTAAAGCAGTAGCTTTTTTTACCAATTTGATATTTACAATGAAGCCAAATAGCGTAAAACTCGTCAAAAATTAATTGCTCACTTTAATTTTAGCTCACGTTGCAATTTTAGCTGGGTCAAGAACTCAAACAATTTCATTAATATTATCCCAGACTTTTCTTTCTATAAAAAAATCAGTATTTGCTACAGCGAAGTTGACGCAGAAGTCGTATAGTACGTTCTTCTCCATCAGGTGCTCCAACGAGTAGGACAATCAATTGGTATCATCTTTAACTTCTTATCTACTGTTATGTAGCTTATGGACGGAGTGCGATGCTTATGGACGGAGTGCGATGCTTTTTGACAACTAAAATGGTTTTGAAAAACTGCGCAGTTATTGCCACAACGTACTTTGTCGATATATGATATCAGCTGTTTTTTATTGTCGATTGAACATTATGCATAAGTAAATATTTTTCTTAGAAAAAAAAAAAAATAAGAGTTATGAACAAAACTATGTATATCGGTATAAATGTTTTGGTTCAGGTACGATTATTTGCTTTCATTTTATTTCGGTAAAAGGTTCCGGTTTGTAAGAAATTTAAAATATAGGTTCCGGTTATATTTTATATTATATTTCGGTTAACGGTTCCGGTTTTATTCCCTGGTTGCAGCAAATATAAAATATACCTTTATCTTTTATGTTTTTAAATGGCATTTTTTCAGCAAGAAATATAAACCAAACTAGACAAAATGTCGTGTTGAACAGATGTCTGTGCAAAACTGCAGAAAAATTTGTTGCACATGGTTGTTTAAGTATGAGGCCTTGCAAGATTGCACTTTTGCACCGATACACAACATCCTGAACACCTTAACAATTAATTAAAAATTGAAAAGTATGTAATGTGCGCATAAATTGAACATTTTTATCGACAATTTGGCATGATTCTATACCATTTTGGAAATTTGATTTTTCATGTCTAAATCGGGTGTTTTTGACTAGATTTTTTTCTACATTTTCAGCCATTTTTTAAGGGGTGGCAACCTGCAAAAATTTCAACGTGTCGATTTTAGATCCTTTTGAGCAACAATTTTTTTTTATCTAATCATTTCAACAGCAACAAAATTATTCACAATTTTCAATAAGGCGAAATTCATGCCAAATAAATTAGTATGGATAAAATTTAATATATTAAACATTTTTTAATCTAAGCATCCCTTCATAAATTCAACAACTGAAGTAAAAGACCGACGTTGAAAAAAAAGCACAGGGGGCAAGTGTGAAGAGTATTGAAACATAGATTTTTTTTTTGTTTTTTTTTTGTTGAGAATTTCCAACGTTTGTTATAAATATATCAACAACGTATGTTATTTATTAACAAAGTATGTTATATATCAAGAATAAGTCGATTTTATGAGGAGTTATGATGAAAAAAACTATGGTTTGGCAACCTGCAATCCAATCCCCTAAGTGTTTCTATATTATAGTAGCGCAATGCAAACTATTTTGTTATATATATACAATATTTGACAGATTGGTTAAATTGTGTGCATCAATAAATGTAAGTGTACGTTTATTCAAACAAAACATTCGTTTCGAGTTATAAATTGAAAACTCAAGAAATAAAAAAAATATTTTCATATAAAAACCGAAAAGTGTGCGGTGGGTTTGAATGGGATCAATATTTTTCAGTGAGCTTAGTACGGTGATTTTTATATATGAACAGCATAGAATCTGAAAATGTGTTCATACCCACTTGAAAAATGATTGCTCAAGAATTAAAGAATAAGTTTCTATCGCTTTAGACATACAAGATATCGCTAGACGGATTCGATTAGTCGAGCTGATAAAGAATTTATAAACTTTATGGGTTCTTCGATGCTTCTCTTAGTGCATTACAAACTCTAAGACAATATTATAACACTCTTTATACAAGTATGTGCGAAGAGTATAAAAACCACAAAAAGATTTGACCACAGTCGGCAACGCATGCTCTAAACACATTCAAAGGCTTCTACGTAATTTGATCTACATTTTCTCTTCATATTAAAAATTATTATGTGTACTCGTAGTATATGCGATTCTACTCATACATATAGAAACTCAAATTTAGTAGATCATGCCATATTTTGGGTTTGGCACGTTTTGCTGATTAAATGCTCTTTGCATATATCCCACGTTTATATATCATGAGGCAACTAAAACAAAATGTGTACTCCAGCTGCCGCTATTTTTTATACCCTGTACTCATGGGATATCAAAGAATATTTAGTTTGTGTAAACATATGTAACAGTAAAAAGGAAGCGTCATGATGTTTGCATAAAGCATATTTAAAGGGTAGCTCTCATACAAAAGTGCGCCCCATTTTAGTATTTGGTACGAAAGATGTTATTTTGACTAATTAAGCTTGAAAGACTAATTATATCCTGTACCTATACGATAAGAGCGTATATTGAATTTATGTAAGTTTGTTTCTTATGCGAATCATAATAAAATATTTCGCATAGGTTCAGACCGAGCCAATTCCATACAAACTTACCCTCCATCTGTTTTTTTGTTCTCAATTTGTCTATAAATGCCAAATATCACGTATCTTTTGTCAAGTCTTACAAAGCATTCCATATAGGTTCAGGTCACACCGCTTTTTGGGGTATCCTAATTCAAACAAGTCCCCCAATTTGGAGTTTTTATATAAACATATTATTTTTATGCCCTCGTTACACTGGTGCATATTTAAAATATTCGATAAAATGCTAAAAATTTGCGTAAATATTTATATGTAACTTTTGTTGCAAAAAATAATATTTTAAAAGAATTTATAATATTGATCTTTTATTATTAAAATTTCAAAATCAAAGGGATATACTGTACGCTTATTGGTCGTAGACCCAAAAACCTTGCTTTAAGTTATTAATTCATTCCACAAAAAGTGACTTATTTCCCTATACTGCAAAAATGACAATTTTATCAATGGTGTAGGAAGAATTAGGATCAGTTTCATAAATAAATTTTGAAATTTCAAAGCGTCAATTCGAATTCCTTCTGCTCTTACAACCTAACTAACAATAAATTTGCATTTTTCTTATCAACTATATTTATCATAGCTATCAGGTGTATCGTTGTATCTTGCATTAAAAAAAAAGTTATACTAACTTATGCTGTAATTTTTAAGCTTTAAATATGCAACTTAGTGGTTTATAATAAGTATTATAAATTCTGTATGACCAAATTGTAGATAGATAGATAGATATAGAATTATAGCAAATTATAAGTTTATTCTCTTTATAGATTATTGTTCTTTTTTATTGCGATTTCGAGGATTAGCATGAATGAATTGCATTGGGACCTCGAGCCACCGGACGAACATCAAGGTTGCGAGCAGCCAGTTACGAATTGATAAGACTCTGCGAGCGCCAAAGAGATAGGACATTGCGTGTGTTACTTTGTATGCTCTTCGCTATTATTTTTGGTGACTGTCTCTGTTTGCAGTTGTTGTTATTGACGCGCTGTGAAATAGCAATAACAACAAATGCATAAACATACAATTGTACAAACTTAATGTACTCTTGGCTCTGCAGGGCAGGGTATAACGAGAAAGAACTCTGCAGTCTAGTGCTCATGACTTGGAGATATCCTGTACTCTTTTTTAGTAGTACTGATGTAGGAGAAACAAAATTTTGCATAATTGTCACCAAAAACAAAACAATTTTCCTTCAAAAGCTCAAAAATGGGAGGCAGGTTTGGGGCTACCCCTTATAATGAGGTTTGCACGTTTGCTTACTTTATCTTTAAAAAGATTAAAAAAGTCTAAAAATCGAAATTTAAATGCTCTTTTCTTATAGCCTCTGTGATCTCGTCGTTCATACAGACGGACATGTCTATATCGATTCGTTTCTTGATGTTGATCAAGAATATATTTATATAGTATACTACTTTGTGGGGTCTTCTACGGCTCCTTTTGGCTCTTATATACATTTGTACCCTGGTAATAAAGTTATAAAAAGTAGACGATCATATACATATATCTTAAATATTTATCATATTGCATTCAAAATAGTTTCAAATATGTGTCTACACATTACAACTAAAATTTCAGCAAAATCAACGAAAATTGTTGGAAACTAAGATTCTTGCCAGATATCTTGAACCGCCTGTACCTGTCATTACTTTCACTTGAAAGAACCAAACTGGAAGTCAGTGGAAACGATTTTAAGGTTATCATTTCGATATATGAATCGTATATGTAGCGAATTTACTGTGCAATACCGGGTACTTTTGCTAGAATATACTACTATATTCGTTATTTGTAGTTTTCAATTTAAGCTATGTATGCAACATTTGCCAATTTGTTTTTCTTTATCAGTGAATTTTTCTGTTGCTCTGTTATTTGCCTCAAAGTTATTCTATTTGAATTGATGCTTTTTTTTCGCAATATTTGTTAATTAAGAAAACACTCGCGAACAAAACGCGTAACTTGCAAAAGTATTTATGCTTTTACTCGCTTTCTCTCTTAAAATATCGCAAATGAAAAAAAATCGCCATAGGCAGAAATTGACAATAAAAAATATTTTCAACAAAACTTGGCAACAATTTTACTAATAACGAATTTCTTTGGTACATAAAATAATTTGAAGGTTATTTTGCTAATCAAACGAAATATTTAATATTCTTTATCCTTTTTTTTTCAGACGGTCCACAGCTACAAGCGCCGCGCTTCACCACACATCCCTCATCCTCTGGTTCGATAGTAAGCGAGGGGCGTACGAAGATACTGCAGTGTCATGCATTGGGTAAGTTCCTAACGTGGATGAAAACGAAAGCCACTACAGCTAAAAGCTAAAGCACGAGAAGATATAAATAGTTAGAAAAAGAAAAAGGCGAAGTACTGTTCAAACAAGAAACTCACTTGTCCTTCAAGCAATATGCTCAGTATTTCTGTCTGACTAGAGTGTATGCAGATACTTTTGTGTGTGCAGATACTTTTTGTAAAATGAAACCTTAAACGACAACAGTTTGCCAAGATAATGAAGTAGAAAAACAATAACTCTTATGAGGTTTCCTTCGAACGCCTTGTGTATACGTACTTTCCCCTCTAGTTAGTTTCAACATTTTACCTACACACGAGTAAACTTCATATGCACAGGAGCACTTAGTTTTAAGAGTAGATACATTACGTTGCACATACTAAATGCTATGTCTGCAAATAAGAGATTAAGTATTCTACAGTTTCATAATTTTGTTCATACCCTTTAATACGGAACTAACGAATTTATGTGTACGTAAGGCTCGATTGTCTTTAAATTGCAATTTGATTCATGTAAAGTGACCATTTTCGATATAGTTTTTACAATATGCAACTTTTGAGAAGTTAAAGTAAATTTGTGTATCTCTTGGTTACTTTGTAATGGTATCTGATATCATTAAACCGCGTGCAAAATCTGCATGAATCCAAGCAGATAATTTGTCAAAACTGACCTTCCAAGAAAAAAAAAAGGAATAGAGCAAATGCATCGATGATTGCCAGGACGACCCAGACTCAGCACTTTGTTAATATCGGTTTTACATTGCCTGACTGTCATAACTGCGTCCTCCTACACATCCTCTCTGTACTTTTCTTTGTCTGCATTGTTGTACATGTTTTTCATACTTTTGCCAATTTTATTAGCCTTAAGACAAATTTAGTAACTTTGAAGCTTTTCTTTTTCGTCGTTGAGAAGAAGTGAAGCGTCGCAATTTTGTTTCATTGCTTTTTCTTAACTTAACTAAAGTTTACTACTTGAAGGTATTTGATTTGTTTTCTTTCGTACTTTATACCCTTTGCACGGTACATTGATTTTTGTACGCAATTTGCAACGATTTAAAGGATACTTCAGATGTTAGGTATTTGTAGGTATATATATATAATCAGCTACCGAGCTGAAATTTGGAATGTTTATTTTTGTGTACAATTTAATTGTACAACATGTAACATTGGACAAGTTTTCTATGGATCATATCAGCGACACAGAAGTTTTCTAGTTTTTGTATGAAACTATCCTTTTATCCCTCCAACCCTAATATATGTATGTGTATACAATATGTAAAAGCCTTAGAACCAGTTCATATAAATATAACACACGTACAACGTACTAACTCAGGCTTAGATGTAGGGATACGTTACTTTTTACTCTGCGCAAGAATTTGTCTATAACTTAATATAAAAGGTAATCCGTTTTTTAATGACGGCTGCTACACTTATAGTATACAACTGATTTTGAGAAAAAATATAGTATTAAAAGGTATTAATTTGCAGATGTGCACAATCTATATTTTAACAAAATCGGTTGAATATTTTAGACGTAAAAGGCTTAATCAATTGTCTCTCACACAACGAATAAAACACGCATAGGCTTTACAAGAAATACAAATGCACACACACAAATAATACTCGATAGCATGCGACCAAATTGATAATATTGCGAGCGTGATAGAGATTACATGTTTTTTTTTTATGTATTTCGCTATTATTTTCGTGACTAGTTATTTTTGTGATTGGGGCACGGTTGAGTAGCAATAAAAAACAAACATAAACGCAATAATATACATAATTATTCTTATGTTGCAGTCGATTGAGTCGACCGCTGGTCATTTCGTACATACAAGTACTTATAATTGTGTGCAGGGTATAAATTACAGTTGTATTTTTACAGTCACTGAACAATTTGACGATTATTCGTGTGAAGGGTATTAAATCTTCGGCTCCACTAGAGTTAATGTTTTCTTTCGAAGTATGCGTGAAAATATTATCAATTTATCGAAAAGTTTTGCGGTACGGATTCGTTTCATACTTTGGAAAAGTTATTTTTTTTTTTTTTTTAATTGTTGTGGCAAGCACTACAAACTCACCTATTTACACAATTTTTCTAACATCAGTTATCAATCTGAACGTTTTATAGTATGAATACATTTTAGACAGCTACCATACAAATCTTGCAATTAGGAATGAAAAAGATTTATTTTTGACTATAACTGCTATTTGAGAACAAAGCAAGGTTATTGAAATTTAGTAATTTACCAATGGAAAATCATATTAAGAGAATTGTGTTCTGCACAAAAACTCACCGGAAATATGTGTGAAGTGCGGTACAGATTCATCATGCCCTACAAATAAAGACTTCTCTTAATGTATTAATATTTGGTTTGTAAAAGTGTTTGCAATTACACACATGTCGAAATATTTATGATTATAAAATGACTTTGAAAGTTTGACAGTAGAGTAATTAAAATAATAAATAAATGCAAAATACAATTAATAGATTCAGAATATTTGATTTCGAACAATGCAAATGAATTATGCAAAAAATAAATTACGTTTAAAAATTAAGCTAACGAGGAAGCCTCAATATTAATTTGTCCTATCCGTATCTTCAAAAATATATTATTATATTTGTTGATTATTTTCTTAGCAATATTATTCCTATTTTATGATATCTACAATTCTTTTCTAGCTTAGTTCTCTAATCTAGCTTTATTCAGTTAAATTGGTACAATGTATTTTATTCAAACGACTACGGTTAAGGATTCCGCGTTGGAAAATGCTTAGTCTTTTGAAACGATGCAAGAATCGACCCAATTTTTTGGCTTCTTTGTTAGAAATGAAGTGCCACTCGGCGAAGCCATGAGTCATCGACCAGAACAAGTGATAGTCGGTAGGAGCAATATCAGGCGAATACGGCAGATGGTCAAGTTTCCTTGAAGACTTTTTCAACATGTGGCCAAGCGTTGTCGTGCTGAAAAATCGCTTTCTCATGTCTTTTGGCATATTGGGGGCGTTTGAGTTTCAATGTCCGGCTCAATTGAATAAATTTTTGTTGGTAACGCTCTCCAGTGATGGTTTCGTTAGGCTGGAGTGGCTCATAGTAGATCACTGCGAGCGGATCCCACCAGCATTAGCTTATTACCATGAATATTCGCATTGGCCGTTGAAGTTAGTGCATGGCCGGGTTTACCTCTCGATTTTCTGCGCTTTGGAGTGTCGTAGTGAACCCTCCAATTTTGTCTTTGGAGCAGTTGTTTGAAATCGTACATTGTATCTTTTTTGAGTCACTCGAAATGTTTCGAGCTCCTCCGCCTGAGATTGGCGGGAATCTTGACTTTTTTTTATTATTAAGTAAACCAACACGTTTATTCATAGTCTTCTTAAATCTGAATATCTGAAGGAGTCCATATCCTGTTGCGGGAGCCCAATGTTTCCGACTATGTCCCAAACCATTGAATCATTTCTTGAACCATTTTAAGTATATCCTCTCCAGAAATTGGCATTACAAAGCAGAATTTTGACAACACCATGTGTTTTATTAAATGTTTTTGTAGTATCCAAGCGTGATAGCCAGATGTTCCACCAAATCGATATCTAGTGACATTTTCTAGAGAAGATTGACTTAAAATTGTAAAAAAACCATTCGATAGTGTGGTAGATTGTCGGAATCAGTGGGCTCGCAGAACAGGATATGGGCTCCTTACAAAGATCTTGGGAATTGAGGCGGGAACATGGTATTTTTGGTAGTAACCTGATTTGTATATATTCCAAGTGTCGTATCTTCACTACAATTCTTTGGAACTAATTTCATACTTCAGGAAACCGCCATCAGTTTTTGGAATATCTTCTTTTTGACGCCATTTTCTGGACAGGATTAGCTTAAAATGGAATAAAAAACAAGAGAACAAGAGTTGGATATAGACTCAATTATTGGGCTCCCGCAACAGAAGAAGTATTTCATAAAAAAATCTTGGGAATTGAGGCGGGAAGATGGTAGTCATCGGTTTTGAATTTATTTTAGTGGCAGCTATTGCTGATTTCATTTCCGATTCCAAAAATTGACTGGATCAACTATTTTTTACATAGTTCTTCCCAGAATTGATAAAGTTCTATATCTTCACTACAATTTGTAAGGACTAAGACAATACTACGTTGAACCACAATAGTATGCTGAAAGAGTTGTGTTTTGATGTAATTTTCTAGAGAGGATTGGATATGAAAAACCCAAGAAAATACCAGAAAAAACCTTTCGTTTTCCACTCCAGTGAATGAAACCAGATGCTAGCATAAATAAAAACCAACGAAGCATAAAGATTGAATTCAAAACAAGTGCTTAAACAGCTTTATTAAATATGAAGTACTGGCCTGTGTGAACACTACATTTATGATACAATATATCAGTTGAGCGATATTTAACTGCCTGAGATTCAATCACTGCGACTGAAAAATCACTGATATCAGTTGCCACTCGGTATTGTAATTCACTGCGTATCAGTAATATATCATGCAGCAAATTGATACGTTGATACTTTTTGTGCAGCTAACACTACATGTATGATATATTACTCATACGCCGTGAATCACAGTGGCTCAATTTTGAACGCTTGCTTCTAAAAGAAACCAGTTTTCAGTTTATTGTGTAACACAGAAATTAAATATACCATAATGGAATTTTCATTTTAATCAGATGAAATAGCACATTCTTTTTTCTCCATGAGATCAATTTTTTTACTTTAATTTTTTGTCCTTATGTCTAAGAGCCCGATCAGACATGCAGAACAAAAAAGTAGTCTACTTTGTCGGGTTTTTTTAGACTTCTGTCGCTTTCAGTGCAAATTTTTTTACAGTAACAGAATCATATTAGCAAAATTATTTGCGTGTTAGACCGTAGATTAAATTTTTATGAATTCACACATACTGGGGTGTCACAGAAATCTCTATCACCTCAATTCCTACCTAAATCAATTTCGTAGGTATCACACAAATCTATTTTGCCCCAATTTCGACCTAAATCAATTTCGTAGGTGTCACAGAAATCTCTTTTCGGACGGTTTGAAATCTCCAGCCTTTTGCTTGGTGAAATTGTTAATTACATATATAAAATCTTCAAATCATAAGGTAAAACCATGTTTATGTGCTAGTTAAATGTATTTTATTCGTAACTGTGTCTTAGGATTTTAACATTTAGTACATTTTATTATTTAATTCAAATTTATAAAAATGTGTATTTATTTGCTGAAAACCGTCTAGGTCGGTTTACGCAACAACAACGAATTTCAGCTGATAATTTTGTGCAGTGCTGCCCACTTATTTGTAATTATATAATTATAAAACTCATCTGTACACTAAAAACTGTTTTCTATGAAATCTCGGAGATTTTCAAATCGTAGACCCCATAAAGTATATATATTCTTGATCAGCTCGACGAGACGAGTCGATTTAGCCATGTCCGTCTGTATGTTGTTGCGCATTTTTTTTGTACCAATTTTTATGATATCCAGTTGAAATTTAGCACATACACCTATTTTTATTGCAGTTTAATAGAGTGTCAAGATTGACCCGCCACGCCCACTTTTTAGGGTAGCCCCCATACACACCCAGCGCCCTTTGTTGACTTTTTGTATGGAAAACTTTTTTTATTGTAGTCAATATCAACTTAATAATTGATAGGGTAACTTCCAGTCAACGTATGCTTGGCATATACATTAATCGATGGGACCCGCTAACTATTTGGAATAGCCCCGATACAAATATACTGCCCACTTTTGTGTTTTTGTAAGAAAAACTTCTTTATTAAAGTCAATTTTATAGACTAATGGGCGTGGCCCGCCCACTTTTTTGGGGTAACCCACATACAAAACGTGCTATTTTGAGTTTTTTATGAAAAAATTCTTTATTTAAATAATTATTAGCTTGAAATTTGATTTGGTAGATTTTAGTGGACACCGCTTCATACAGATATAGTCACATATAAACCCAAAGCTCACTTTTATGCATTTGTATGGAAAACGTCAATGTTAACTTGAAATTCGATAATTCGGCATGTTACACATCTAGTACATCGCTTCATACACATCTACTAGTGGGCGTATACCGCCCACTTTTTGGGATGGCTCCTATTTAAAATTTCGTGTGAATGGTATTAGAACTTCGGTTCAACCGAAGTCAAAGTTTTTTCTTGTTTTTTATATTGTTAGTTCGAGTTGCATCATTACCTAGAAGATTGTTCTGCGAATTGAAGTACTATTATTATATTTTAGTTGTACAAATGTACGTTATAAGCAAATGTACGAATTCAAATAAAGAATTATATTGTAACGAGTTCATATTAATAACTATGAAAATTTTCGAAATTATTATATAATTTTCTCCTGTCTATTGTTCTCAAAAGTAACATGACTTAATTAATAAAGTGAACAATTTATATAATAATTCTTCTTAATCTATTGCATCTCCCTCAAAGTAAATTCAAGTTTCCCAAAATTTGAATTAACAATCACCTTTCTTTTTGGACACAAGTTAAATAGTATCGATAGTTTTAAAACATTCACTCGAAACTATCGAGTGGTACCACTATATATACGTATATATATATATATATATATATATATATATATATATATATATATATATATAGTTTTGCAGTTTTACTTTATGGAGGCTCTGACGTTTGCTTAAATCTAGAAAGAAACAAAGTTGACGCATTTCATTTAAAGTGTTGGTAAACGTTCAAATAGCTTGCAACTTCCTGTTTTCCGACTATTTCGTTTTAATACGTTTTCATCTGTTATAGAATGGTTGTTGTAGCTGATACTTCATGCGCGTCACTTCTTTCAGCTGCGTTTGAACGTTCTACATCTGTGTTTCTTTCCATTTTACCTTTGTTATTTCTACTGCTGCTGCTGTTGTTTGTTTGTTTGCTCTCGTCTAATGTGTATTGTCTGTATAAACAAACTGAAATGTAGCGCATTCAATTGCAACAAAGATTTTGCAACATCCACAGATACACTCACAGCTACGAAATTCAAAATGTGCACAAGATGGAAAAAGGGAAACTATAGAAAAGACTGTAGAAAACTCTACTACAAGAAAGAAAAAAAAAATTGTTAAAGCTATTGTTTATGGAAAGATCGTATTCGTGCTCTCACCGTCCTTTTTAACCACCATTCCTTGCCGTTTTATTTCTATATATATAAAGATTTGTCCTGACTGATTTACGATCAACATCAGCAAAGTTTAAATGCCCAGTACGAACTTAACAATAAATGCAGAATAATTTCACACAAAAATAATGTTGACATTTTTTTTTACCTTTCTTTAACATTTCTTATTTATCGTATATAATGTTTTTTAGTACTCGAGCATTTCTTGTTAGACTCGTACTGGATATAGGGCTATTGGGATTGTCAAAAACCCATTTCTTTTTTAAATTGGATATATAAGTTGGGTTTGGATTAACCTGTAAGTACGAAAAACACCTACTTGTCTGAATCTGAGGAAGAGAGTAAGTTTTATATTTTGACTATTGATTCTTGCATCTAAAAGTTATACATTCCACAAATGTTGTTTATAAGCAATAAAAGTAAATTAACGCCATGAGTCTGCACTTCATGCGAATGAAGTAGGTTCTATTTCCTAGTAAAATACATTTTGATAAGCTTTTCTGCAGTCGTTTTGTTTTTACTGCCTCTAACGTCTAAAGTAAACAAGAAAAAATGCTTCATTCATGAGTTTACGACTTCAAAATACCCTGCCACATTTCATATTTGTTTTTTAAATATATAAAAAAAAAATTTGTGTAAAAAAAAAATTTGTTATTTATTGCTTATAAGCTCAATATTGAGATCGATGAAAATTTTTGATACCGAAAAAAACAACAATCAAAAAATTTCGGCTCGAACTGTTTTTCATCAAGTACTCAGAAAACAAAAATGTTTGCTACCGAAAATACTTAATATACTTAAGAAACAGTTGACAAACAGTGTGGCCATTTGTAATTTCGTCAAAAAAAAAAAAAAACCAAAGAAAAAAAATATGTGTGTACTTTTCACCTAATAAATATATGATTTTAGTATTTCATGTTGATTTTGGAACACTGTTTTTGGTTTGTTTGACAGTAATAATTTACAATTTCGGTAGCAAAAATTTTCATCGATCTCAGTATTGGGCTTTCATTTATACACTTGATCTGCGTAAATATCAATATAATATAAAAGTCTAAGTTTCAAGGCGCTACCTTTTATAGTCCCCGCGATCTCGTTGTTCAAACATACGAAGGACGGATGGACGGTCATGGTTATAACGACTAAGCTTTTCATGCTGATAAAGAATATATATAGTTTCTGAGTTCTGCCATTTGCAACTTAGAATGCCCTTGTCATCCAGAGCAGGGTATAAATAGAGAAGCAAAAGAATGTGTGGAAAATATAAAAAAAAAAAACAAGTAAGAATGCTCAGATCGTCTATGCACGAAACTTTCAAATTTTACAGCAGAAAAAAACAATTTTTTTTTTAAATCATTTTTTTATTGTAAATTTAAAACTAATTATTTAAAAAAAAAAAATTTTATAAAAACAAACTTCTTTCTGGGTAGGCGGCTTTAAAAAATGTACAAGTAAAAGCAAAAATGCCGTATTCTGGTATTTGTATGTAGGTACATACTAAAGTCCTGCATGAATGCGGCGTTAACGGCAAATGATGCATTCACACAAAAATGAATTTGAATGAAAGTGCACATTCTTCTTATGAATGTGAATTGAATGAATGAGTTCGAAGCTTCTGAATTTTCGATGTTCGATGTTGCTTATGAAGTTGAATGTCATGAAAGAGTGAATGAATGCAATAGCTTCAAATGTTATGAATGCGATTCATGTTAGTGTGTCTGCTTCTCTCTGTTTGCTTGTTTCTAGAGGTAAGCGTGTTGAAATTTTGTTATGCAGGTTGTGTCAAATTACTTTTTAGAATATAATTATTAATTGTATATTAATTACTTTCAAATCAAATAAATAGTAAAAAGTATCTATTAACAGTATATTTTAAAAGATTTTAACAGAGTTTGAAAACACTCGCTCACCGTTTGCCCATTTCACTTTATTTCGGCTATTGCTCGTGAGTATGAGCTCACATGTTCGGGAGCAGGTCATAAGCAGATTTATTTGAGTTTTTTAGAGCCAATGCTTTGTAGAAAATTATATCTTAACACAACTATTTAAGCAAATCGTTGCGTTTTCCTTCAGTATTGTAAGATTCGTCGTAAATATATATCAATTCATCATCCAGGGAAGTACATTGTGGGAAATTTATTTCATACTAATGACTATATTGAATACCATTTTCCGGCCTCTATTCTCAAGATTTTTGTAAGGAACACTTTATCTGTAACGGGAGCTCGTTAATTTAGACTACTGCCAATTGTTTCTTGTATCAGTTTATGACTCCAGGAAACGACACCAAGAAGAGAATATTTCAGTAACTGATTGCGATTTCCTGTAGTATGAAATTAGTCTCAAAGAATTGTAGCGAAGATATGTCACTTGATCAATCCTGGAAAGAATAATGTGGGATATACATGTTCCAATGCGTTTTTGCAATGGGCACTGCAATCAGCCATAGTTGGCACTGATGACTACCTAAAATATCATTTTCCATGGGAATTTAGGCGGGAACATGGTATTTTAGTTAGTCATCAGATTTGTATATATTCTAGTGCCAAACATTGGACCCAATCCGACCATTTAGTTAGATTCAAATTTTTAGGCAAAGGTGAGAAAAGGGATCATCTGAAGAATAGATGGTTATATGCTATACTATGCCAAATACTCAAATTATAGTATGCTTTGACTTGCCTCGTTAATTTCTATCTTATATTTTCCTATCTTACTTTGTAGTATAGTTTGTAGAAAGCAAATTTGGACGTAAATCAAGGCATATTTCGAAAAAATTAGTTTGATCACTGCGAATAGACAGCAAAATTTGCAGGGTGGGTGCTCGGGTGACGCATGACGCAAATGCATGAGAATTGGAATATATATATAAGATCAACTGTAGAAAATAGCCAATTTTTTATATAAAATTCGTATATATTCTGATCTTGATAAAATTTGAAGTAATTTATTGCTTACATTTGCCATTTTTATATTACACTAAATAGTTCGCCCCGCAACGTTGTAGGGTCAATATCTAACGTAAGTGGTTTGCGCTGTTAGGCCCAATTTGTTTTTCTTGTGTATGGGGCTTGGCACCTCCCTTTTTCCTAGTGGTTAAACAATTTTCCGATGCCCTTTACATATGTACCAAATCTGATTCATCAGCATCAAATAGTTACAGAGATATAACGATTTTGGCTTACCTCTTAAATAGAAGGCCCCGCCCACTTTTCCAGTGGACTTTATTTCACCTGGTGCCTTTTACGTATGTACTATATCCAATCCATAAGTCTCAAACAGTAACTGAGATATGATGAATTTATTTTTTCTTTTATATAAAACGCGTAGAAGTAGAAGAATTATGAACACACACACACACACCGGAATATGAAAATTTCTATCTACAAAAAAAAGAACTTTTCAGTTTGTTTCAGCGTAGCCAGAGACATGAATGAGTTTTTAAACATTCTCGTAATGAGCGTTTTTGTACATGGTGGACGTTATTTGAGACATGTCATATACCAGACAAACTTCCTCCAAATCACTGTGCATTATATTTTGTCACAAAAAAATATTTAGGGAAAAAAATTAAGTTTACACAGAATGTGTATTTTAGTCGCTCACCCATATAGCATAGTTATAGCACCCATTATATGCTTGCAACATTTCAACGATACTTCTCTATAGGTACAAAATATAAAAAAAAAAAAATGTCCATTGCGCTACTTAAAATGGATACAAGTCTGGCAGCCTCTCAAACCAAACTATTTACGAAAAAATAATATGCTGTAAAATGTCTGTTATTTAGAACATATACGCGGCCAAATAAAGAGTTGCCTTTGCACGTGACCATACTAAAACCGCATAAAATCGGTTGCCAATGTTGCTAGTTACTTTTAAGCTTGGAAAAAAAATGAAATCGAGTGAAAATCTTGCCAAATTTAGTTGAAATCCTCGACTGCCTGGCAGTAGGACGGGACAGTTAACTTTGCTTGGTCTCTAACCCATCTGCACTTTCGTAATTTCTCTTCTATATAAGTAAGTGTGTGTTTGCCTGTCGTAAACAATTTGGCCCAAATGCAGAATTTCAAAGAAATTTCAATTCCGAGGATTATACCTAATTGTAGCAACTAGAATCGATTTGATGAAATTGAAACTAAAGCTTGTGGTGAGGTGAGGTAAGGTGAGTTTAGGACGTGTGTCCAATTCAACGTCAGTCAATGTCATTAATGTTTTAGTGGTAACTAATTTTGGATTAGTCTACGGTTGCACACAAAAGCTGCAATTGATATTTACTTTTGACATCTATTCAAGCTTTGCATTTGTCTTGGCCACTATTGCAAAATTATGTAACGTACTATGATTCTTAAATAATGGAATTTTCATTAAATATGAAATTTGTTTACACAAATTTTCATTGCCTTCTACTTTCGTACTTTGATCCAGAGTTCATTAAAATGTCAAACGAATCGACTAGAAGACATTTGCCTTTGTTTCAGTTGTTATATTTCACAAATAGTTATATAGTAGTAGTTTATATATTCTAGATCATATTTGTTCCATATAAAGTACATAAGGGTATATGTATAAGTGCTGAATCGGAAACATAAGTGGAGTCGTTGTAGTCTGTCCGTATGCGCGTCATCCTTCTAACTAATAGACTGAAACTTTTCAGACACAGTGTATAGAATAATCATGCTAGTGGTTAGCCCTATACAAATCTAGCTTTAATTTTTGTATTTACACAGAGTTTAAATAGTGTTAACAGTTTGTCTAAAAGTTTCTAACGCTTTAAAAGAGGCATCGTAGACCCCATAAAGTATATACATATATTCTTGTTCAGCTTGACGAGACGAGTCGCATTTTTTTGGGACTAATTTTTAAATTTTAAACCCACAGCCAATTTTTAATGTTTTTTATGAAAAATTCTTTATTTAAACGAATATTAGCTTGTATGAAAAACGTCAATTTCAACTTGAAATTCGATGTGTTGGCATGGTCGCTTCATATACATCTACTAGTATGGGTGCACAGACCACCCGCATCCCCAAAGTTTATGTTTTACAATACGATTTAAAATTTCGTGTGAATGGTATTAGACTTCGGTTGAACCGAAGCTTACGTTTCTTTTTTTTCACTAAAATTGGAAAATTTGTTATGCAAATCTATGTCGGGTGAAGCTTTAGTTCCACGTTTTCTCATATGTTATTAGTTTTTGTTTTATTTATAATTTTAATATTATGGCTATTGATTTTTTTTTTTTTTTGTTTATAAATATTAAATCTTAAATTTTGTAAGTATTTGTGAGCCAATAGGGTTGTTTCTTAGTGCTAAGATGATTTCCTGTCGTCTATATTGCATCGCAAAAGTTTCCCATTTTGTATAAACTAATATTCAGGCAGATAACAAATAATAATCCTTTTAAGTTAATTTTTTAACCGACTTCAAAAAAGAAGGAGGTTTCTCAATTCGATCGTAAATTTCGTGTGAATGGTATTAGATTTCGTGTGAATGGTATTAGAGCTTCGGTTGAACCGAAGCTTACGTTTCTTTTTTTTCACTAAAATTGGAAAATTTGTTATGCAAATCTATGTCGGGTGAAGCTTTAGTTCCACGTTTTCTCATATGTTATTAGTTTTTGTTTTATTTATAATTTTAATATTATGGCTATTGATTTTTTTTTTTTTGTTTATAAATATTAAATCTTAAATTTTGTAAGTATTTGTGAGCCAATAGGGTTGTTTCTTAGTGCTAAGATGATTTCCTGTCGTCTATATTGCATCGCAAAAGTTTCCCATTTTGTATAAACTAATATTCAGGCAGATAACAAATAATAATCCTTTTAAGTTAATTTTTTAACCGACTTCAAAAAAGAAGGAGGTTTCTATATATTATATGATTCTTTTTTTGTTGGAAAGGAGATATCCCAACGGTGGTACCATGATAAATAAACCAGGATCTGATGATGGCACCCCAAAGAAATCGAGGGGAACCTTCGAAAATCGTAGTGGCGACTGGTGCGTTTGTTAATTTCTTCATTTTCTGTCTCAAGTAGCCGTCGTTTCCTCATCCGAGAAGCATCGTTATTAGGTCTACCCATCACTAAAAATCATAAAATAAAATAATTTTTAACAAAAAAAAAAAACCGACTTCAAACAGGAAACTGAAAAGTAAAAAAAAAAAAATTTACTTTGCAAAACAGGAAACTAAAAAGTAAAAAATAAATTTACTTAGCAAAAGTAATTCGTATTTTGATTTAGTTTCAGAAATGATTAAATAAGTACGAGGGCTGCTATTTATATTTCGGGAACTGGCAACACTAATGTCAAAAGCTAAAATCTGGCAACACCATAAAAAAGTTTTACATTTTTTGGCATAAACGTACTCACAAAGTTTTGATGTACAATTGCTATTTGTTTTGTTTACAGTCAATGAACTCAGTTCTTTGTATGGCGATAAAGCTTTATCAAAAACCACAGTATATCGCTGGTATAGTGAATTCAATCGTGGTCGTACTTCGGTCGCCGACGAATTCCGTGAAGGTCGTCCAAAATCGGTTGTTGTGCCCAAAAACATCGATGCAGTGCGTGAACTGATAATGCAAGATCGTCATGTGATATATCGTGAGATAGAGGCCTCCTTGCACATTAGTTGCACTTCAATACATTCGATTTTGCATGAACGCTGAGCTGTGAAAAAATTTGCTCTCGTTGGATACCCCATAATTTATCATTCGCTCAAAAAAAGGATAGCGTTGATTGGTGTAAGGAAATGATTAAAAAGTTCGACCGTGGTGCTATAAAATCGTGACAGGTGACGAATCATGGATATATGCGTATGAGCCGGAAACAAAACAGCCACCTACCGTGTGGGTATTCCAAGACGAGCCAAATCCAACAAAATTGGTTCGTTGAAGAGGCACAGCGAAGCAAATGATCGCCTGTTTCTTCGGTCGAATGGGTCATGTGGCCTTTGTTCCGCTTGAGCAACGTAGGACGGTGCTACACGACCATTTATTTGCCGTAAGTTTTCGGAGAAATTCGTAAAACCAACCGCCAAAAACGAATCATTCTCCATTATGAGCTCTCGCACATCTCGTCAAACAAGTGCATTTTTGAGCAGTCAAAACATCGAATTAATGACTCATCCTCCGTACAGTCCTGATTTGGCACCCAATGACTTCTTCTTCTTCCCAATTAGCAAAGCGCCGAAGAAGCAATTGAAGCGTTCAAAAACCATGTTTTGGAGGTGTCTCAAGAGGAATGGAAAAACTGCTATGACAAATGGTTTGAACGAATGCAAAAGTGTATTGATCATCGAGGGGAATATTTTGAAAAAACAATAAAGCCATTTTCATTTAAAAATGTTTGTTATTATTTGCTATTCCCGAAATATAAATAGTACCTCTCGTATTTTATAATTTTGAGGTCGGTGGTAGTAAGGTTGTTATAGTATTTACTTGACACCGACTTTTCTGTTTGAAGTCGATTTTTTTTTAAATTATTTTTACAATTTCTTGTTGTTTTTTTTTTTTTTTTTGACTATATAAATAGAAACGTCACTTGGACAATATTTTAATGTCACGTATACGCACTATATGCAAAATGACTTCAAAGTATATAAATCAGACGCCATGTTTGACGTGCTTTCCAAAGCGAATTTAGAGGAAAAATGATAGCAGCTTTAAAAAGAAAACAGGAAGCACTTTGGAATAAAGTTCGCTTGATGAAACAATTCCCATAACCGTAATCGCATACTTGTTGGCAAATACTTTGCTTCAAGTGCTCGCACGCGCTCTGTCTCCTCTTTTCTTTTTTTCCTCTCAATTCTCTCTAGTGTATTCAACCAAAAATATCTTAACGATACAATTTGCAACTTGGCGAGACGAACAATGTTGCGCACTTCTCTAGTATTGTCGATGCACCGACCGCTTACTTTTCTATGCAGTGTTTTATATTGAAGATTTTCTACTGCTTAACTTTTTGTCGGTCGGTTAGTCGCTTACTCGTTGGTGTTTATAAATAACTTCACTGGTCTTGATGCATCGTTCGCCTTTAATTCAATGCAAATGGTATTTTTAACTCCTACAGCTGCATTTATTTACGTACATTTATTAAGCATATACCTATACATAAATTCTTGCCTATTCATTTCCATTGAACGTACAACTTAACGCTGTGAGTTGAACAACTCACGAATGGGATACCCTATTCAAACCTCATACGCAGTCAATATTTTCGTAGCAATAACCACAGCGTGTTTTCTGATTACATGGCCCATTGACTATAACGGCTTCCTTTAAAAGCTTCGACTTCGAAAAAGCTACAATGTAAAAAAACCGTTGGTGCCACCAAGCAAGGCAGTTTTATAAGTGTAATTGATTCCTTGGTACATTTGCCATTTCACAAACCCATTGATAACAATTATTTGCGCTAAACAATATTTTGCAATGAAAATAATGATCGGCATTTGAACTATCGACGCTAGCCATAATTTTTTATCTTTAGCACACCATATACTGGCGTCTCACAAGAATCTTTTGGGAATTTCAATTTCACCTAGATATTTCGTACGATCGCAGATTTCATTTTTCGTAAAATAATTCGAAAAAGCTACAATATGTGGAACATTGTTTAATGTTGTGCAAAATTGTAGCAGACTTTTTAAATAAAGTTTTGTATAAAAACATGGTGCTGTCTTATATTTGTTGTGATACATACAAATTGTCTACTTGTTGATGTGAAGCATCTTTATTTTTGCTACTGATATGGGGTATTTTCATCGTCATGTCCGCGAATGAATCTCTATTATATACTACACTTTTTCGATGAAACTTATAACAGGGCTTCTTCCCGGCAAATTTTCAATTATTAACAAATTTTCACTGATCTTTGAAAAAACTTAAAAAATATATATTGTACCATTTTAAAATTTGTACACCAATTACAATATACAATAAAGGAATGAAATAAGAAATATCGTTTTTGCACGGTGACATCCTGAACGATTAGTGCGCCGGTGCGCAAAAAGGACTCCTCAATATAAAGTATGCAAATATCCTGAAGCAGTGTTGGTACTTAGCGGCATTCACTGTTCCCTCGATCAATGTCCAACACAATAATAGAACAAACACAATCATACCATCTAAGTAACGGCACAGTACACGTACGGATATAGTTGTCTGCCACTGTATGTATACAATATATATTGTAGTAGATTAAGCCATGTTGGGTTCATCCCCAAACACCGATTCATGCTCTTTGACTCGTAAGATTTTCCTTAACTTTTTATATGTACTCCCAAACGTCCCACAACTCCTTTTTCTTATTTGCCAACACACTGTGATAATTCTCTTGGTATTTTTTTTTTTTTTAACGCTAGAGCAAGCTTATTGAATCCTGCGCCGCAGCATTAAGTGCAGTGAAGGCACTCTACATTCTTGTGGCTGAATAGCTGCGGTGGCAAGTACATAATTTATGCATATGTTCATTAGAACTCAACGCTATACATATATAGAGCTAAAAGTGAAACATTTTACCTACTTTCACGCCAATATAAAGAATTTACATAGCATGGTATAAAAGTGTATATTGTTGTAAAAACTTTAACTTAGTTTCAATCAAAAGTTAATTTATCTTATTGCTGCAGCAAGGAAAAAAACTGCATGCCAAATAGTTTCTTATATTTGCAAGTAATTCTAGCCAAATACATGAGGCCATGGGTTGGTGCACAATTGACTTTAGTAACTTGTAGCCAAAGCGTATATATAAATATATATATATATATATATATATATATATATATATATATATATATATATATATATATATATATATATATATATATATATATATATATACTGGTTCTTCTTCTTCTTCTTTAAAAAAGAAACATATAAAGATGCTTTACAAATTGCATGCCAATTCGAGTAGGATGCTAATGCATACAGAGATAAGCTTTTTCTCTGTAAATCTCACTATAAATGACAGAATACGATTTCATATTCCACCACATCCCACATTTAATCAATCCAATTGAACTCGTCGCCGTCTTTTATTTTGCTGCTGCGGTTTAGTTTGACTTCACATCCGTCCGAGCTCTAAACGGAAGTTCAAACAAATAGCTAAAGTTTGCACTGACAGAAATAATATCCTTTTGCCTTGTTGAGGACAAAGAGTGGGAACGTTTGCGTCTATATGTGAAGTCAGATTAAATCTTAACTCTAAATTGAATGCAAAAACATTTTCATTATGCATTGATATATGTAAAATATATAAGTACTATATAGTAGTAGAATGCTTTTATGCCCTTGTTTGTTTTCAACTTTCATCTGATTTTAACTTCTTTTTCTTTCCCTATTACAGGTTATCCACAGCCGACATATCGCTGGTTAAAGGATGGCATACCGGTCGGTGACTATTCACCCAGCCAGTACTATCGTATACACAATACACGGCGCGAGGACGCCGGCAGCTATCAGTGCATCGCCAGAAATGATGCCGGCTCCATATTCAGTGAAAGAAGCGAAGTGGTTGTGGCATGTAAGTACATATCGTGAAATAAATAAATGTATATACTCTTGTACATATTAACAAACTTTTATCTCAATTTTTTTTTTTTTTTTTTCATACTGTGTCGAATAGTTTGCAAAAAAAAAAAGTGTTATTTCGCGAGCCTTTAAAGTAATTGCATATATATGCACAGGCAGCCATAGGGTGAATACCCGATAGAGAATATATATACGTACATGTTCAACGATTTGACTGATAGCCTCTTTCTCAGAAACTAATTAAAAAATAAAGAGACACCAAGCTTTACTCCTGGGGTAACTTGTTGCAACAAGTTTGGCTCTAATTTCAGCTTCACAGCATTAATCCAATCCAATCCAATATGTAATATGAGGTATATTTTTCTCAGTTTGAAAGTTTGTGGTACAAAAAATTTGATGAATCGATCAGCCGTGCTGCGAGTAATGATCTAAATAAACTATTTTATATTTCATTGAATTTGCTGTCACCAGAATTTTGTAAAGTTTTGAAGTAAGATTCAAAGGAAATGTGATGAACTGGCGCAAGAAATTGTAAATCGCAAAAGTGAAAATGGCAGCACGGCTGTTTACACGCAAGGTACGTTCCAAATTAGGCAGGAATTTTAGAATAGGGAATTTTCTGGTGGCGCCACCTTTATGTGACTTATTGTGTTGGAACAGTATATACTTTCCCAACTTGTATTGTAAAAATAGTAGAAAATTGCATACATATATTGTAGGTCAGCGTGTGGTTAAATATTTGTATTTGTATTTTTTTGTTTTTTTTTTTTTTTAATCCATTCCAATCAGTTCGAACTTTGATATGAACATGCCGAGCGCACTATTAGGAACCGCTCACAATTCGATTTTAGTAAAAAAAAAAACTTGCACGGTAAGGGCTTTATATGCACTTGGGGCACTTGGTTAAATGTTCGTGGCATGCCTACTATTGTACAATACATTGGATAACACTCATATATAGGATTTTATATTGAAACCAATTTTCTTACTACCAATATCAACTTCAAACATACAAATTAAGAATGGTTATTTACAATTTTTTTTCTTTGTTTGGATAGGGGTTCTGTTTCAAAATTTCGTGTGAAGTGTACTAAAACTTTGGCTCCAGCTAAGTTAAAGTTATTTTTCTCCTTTTTTAATACCTATTTACAAGAAATTCCTTATTATTAAGTTTTAATACAAGCTATTCGCATGTACGAACAATGTGAAAGGTTAATCTGAAAAGGTGTGCCACGAGTTGAAATTATAGAGGAAACGGCAACGGGGCGTGTCGTAGTGGTAAGCAAGAATTAATGCGAAGAAAAGTTTGCTAAACTGGGGTGGAAGTTACAATTAATACATGCCGTTGTCAATGAAACAATCCAACTCAAGTTCGCTAATAAATCGAGTAAACTTCACCATATGTGACCCTCTTTTGTATCGCTCGATTTGAATTGATTTGACTTGCAAGCAACGGAATGAAGGAAATGCTTGAACACTTAATTAATTGTAGGAGTGTACTTATGCTGAGCTGCTGAACTAATAACCTTTAAGGCAGCTACTACTTGAGAACTTACATACGAGCTGAACATACATACGAACTTGTAGGACACAATGAGAAGTAAGACAAAGAGCGACCTAATCATAAGCACATTGATTATGATAACGATGATGATGTCACAATTAAGTAGTACTTAATATACAAGCAGTTCTATTTTTTACATCGTCTGCTCTGGCAAACTGTCTGATTTTTCATCTTTTCGGGCAAATTGCGTATACATATGTACATCATAATTTCGCCCCTATCCCTTGGTTTGAACCGCCTTCCATACATCGCTGTAAAGTGTCGTTGAGCTTAATTGCTCTAATTGGTATTTAACTCGAAACAAGCTATGTGCGTGATGATATATTCACGAAATTCTAAATTTAAGAACAGTAGCTTGTAAAATAATTTTACATTAAACAATTTTATTGAGTTTACAAGTTAAATTCTATATTAAAGAAAATATTTCACAGTTCAAAAAAATATAAGCATTTAGTATTAACGAGTACTTTCGCTACAAATATCGTTTCCTTTTTGTATAATTTATAAACCTAATACAATTTTATTTTAGATTTTCCTATGTTATCAAAATTAAATACACTAACAAACCAAAATTTGTAGGTTACTCTAATCCAAAAAGACACAAAAAAAGAGAAAAAAAAGCGCACACTTTGCACATTTTTGCATTTTCAAAGTTTTGAGCGAAAGTCGAGTGATATAATTTTAAATGGATTTGTTAGTTTCATTACAATAAAACCTCATAAAATGTGTGATATTATGTAGAATGGGCTACTACCTTAGCAGATATATTGTGCCCTGTCCTATAAAACCTAATCCAGTCCGGCAGAACTGTAACTACAGAAAGTCTTTGGGTTTAATGTTTGCAAAACCTTTTCTGTAACTTGATAACTAGCCAGATATTTGTGCGTAGTTGAAACCAAGTCTGGATAGTAAAATTTTCCGTTCTACTAAATATAATCTGAACATATCTTTAATGTCATGTCACTTTAAGTGACAAAATCAGATATCATTCTTGTTGAAGCTAATGCACGAGTCTGAACTTTTGGTGTTGCAGGGCCGAACTGTTATTTGACTTATGGATCCAATATAATGTAGCTTATATAATGTATGTTCCTAGGATACCTAATACCCAGAATTTCTCATTAACAGCTACGACTAAAAGTGAACGGGACACGTCTTTTTATGTTTATGTGAAACCTTCGTCCATTGCAAGTCACGATATAAAATTTCAAGTTGCTATTGACTCCAATAAAAATGTTTTCCATAGAAAAAGACAAAAGTTGGAGGGTAGTTTGTATGGGGATACTTCAAACCTTGGGGGATCACACTCTTTAAAATATATGTGAAGCGTCAGTCCATAAGAAGCTAACATACCAATTTTCAAGGTGATATTGACTGTGGTTCATTTATATCACTGAAATAAAAAAGAAATCTAGGTTGCGACATTCAACTGGGTAACTTAAAAACTGGTCCTTAAAAAATTCGCAACAACATCCGACTAATATAGCTAGTTTTTCGACTCTTTTCGTCAAGCCGATCTATAATGCGTTTTTACAAAAAAAAAAAAAAAAACAAACAAACGAACGTTGCCTCTTATTTCTGCTGTTGCATTATTCCGTCCATTTGACTTGCAGTAGTGAATTGTCGGCTTAATCTTTTCATTTAACAAGAAAGAGCGCTTCAGTCGAGAGTGCTTTACTTCGAGGTACCCTGTACCTTGTCTAAGGCTCCTTATAATTATAAACCATAGGTTTGTATGTGGATATATTGTTTGGTGGTCCGACCTGGATATATGAGGGATATTTTATTAGAATTAACGAAAGATACACCAAATTTATGCTTCTAGTTTAATCTAGAACAAAACGCTATTTACAAACAAAAATGGTTTGTATGGAAGTACCCTCTATAGAGGTCCGATTTGGGCATATATGGAATGTTTTATAAGGATTCGTAAGATAGACCAAATTTGGGATTTCAAGCTTAATTAAGAATAAGAACAAAAACAAGAAAAATCGTTAACTTCGGTTGAACCGAGCTCTAATACCATTCACACGAAACTTTAAATAGTATTGCAATACATAAAAGTGGGGGTTTAAATAGGGGGTGGTACACGCTCACTAGTAGATGTGTATGAAGCGATGTAGTAGATGTGTAAGATGCAGCCATATCGAATTTCAAGTTGATATTGACGTTTTCCATACAAATGCATAAAAGTGAACTTTGGGTTTATATGGGACTACCTCAAAATGTGGGCGGGACACGCCCTTTGTATATGTATATGAGGCGGTTGTCCATTAAAATCCACAAAATCAAATTGCAAGCTAATATTGATCTAAATGAAGGATTTTTCATAAAAAACACAAAATTGCACGGTGGGTTTGTATGGGGGCTACCTCAAAAAAGTGGGCGGGCCACGCCCAATTGCCTACGTATGTTTAGCGGCTGTCTCTTAAAAGGCACCATATCGCATTTCAACCTAACCTTGACTTTAATAAAAAAGTTTTTCTTACAAAAAGTCAAAAGTGGACCATAGGTTTGTATGGGAGCTACCCCAAATAGAGGGCGGGCCACGGCCGTTAGTCTATGTATGTTAGTCTATCTATGTAAAAAGGCACCACATTGCATTTCAACCTAATATAGACTTTAATAAATAAGTTTTCTTACAAAAAGTCAAAATTGGGCAGTAGGTTTGTATGGGAGCTACCCCAAATAGTGGGCGTGGCAGGTAAATCTTGATACTCTATTAAACTACAATAAAAAGAAGTATATTTGCAAAATTTCAACTGGATAGCATAAAAATTGGTCCCCAAAAAATGCGCAACAACATACAGACGGACAGACAGACAGACAGACGGACATGGCTAGATCGATTCGTCTCGTCGAGCTGATCAAGAATATGTATACTTTATTGGGTCTACGATGGCTCCTTTAATGCGTTACAAACTTTCAGACAAACTGATCATACCATTTCACACTATGTTTGAATGGTATAAAAATGACATACAAAGAATACGTAAGATACACCAAATTTGATGTTAATGTAATTAACAACAAAAACATGTTTGGATGGGGCTACCCCCATGTTCATTTAGTACAGTTTATCTGAAGAAGTAAAGGATAGTCTAAGTATCCAAGGTATTGTTGTTCAAACAAACAGTGGAGGGAGTGACAAACAGACAATCATGTCTATATCGTCTCGACTTTTCATGTTGAGAACATATATATATACTTTATGGGGTCTTCTACGCCACCTGCCTTTTACATACATTTTAATACACCCTTTTAACCTATGGGTAGACGTACAGTATAAAAAATAATTGAATATAATATATTATTACATTTAATTAAATTATTTTTAGCGTTAGCCTATTTAAACACACAAACTACATTTAGATTTTTATGTTTTACAAATTGTTTGATTTTTTATTTGCTGGTTGGAATATATATATAACTGCTATTCGATTTAAAATTTCTTGCGAACAGTATTAAGGCTTCAATTCCACCGAAGTTAAAGTTTGTTCTTGTTCTACATTTTGAAATATGGCTGCTTTATAAAAGTTAAATACGCGACTTAGATGCGAACAAATTGTATTTTATTTAACTTTTTCAACAAACATTTTATGGTTTTTTTGTTTCTCACAATTATACTACAAACTTTTCATATTTTACAATAAATTAACCAAATCCGGTTTCTTTATTTTTCTAGATATGGGAATTTTTGAGAACATCACCGAGGGACGTCTGGCCGTAGTTTCCGGACATCCGGCCATCTTTGATTTGCCACCAATCGAATCCGTACCAGTACCATCGGTAATGTGGCAAACGGAAGAAGGTTCGCTTAATTACGACATCAAATACGCATCAACGAAATCAAATCAACTGATCATACTAAGCACCGACGAAACTGATCGCAAAGCGTACCGCGCACGTGCATTCAACACTCAATTAGGCAAGGAGGAAAACAGCGCATTCATACATTTGAACGTGACTGGCGATCCATATATAGAAGTAGCGCCAGAACTCATAGTGCGACCACAGGATATGAAACTGAAGAAGGGCGAACAGGTCGCAGAGCTACAATGCATTGCGAATGCACGACCGCTACACGAACTGGAGACCTTGTGGCTAAAAGACGGCATAATGATTGAGAACGCCGGGATTGCACACACGCTTAACGATCCATGGAATCGATCGCTGGCGCTGCTTGCCGCCAACATATCACATTCGGGCGAGTACACGTGCCAGGTGCGGCTGCGTAGTGGTGGCTTTAAGCCAATCATTACATCGGCAAAAGTGGAGATTATCGAACCGCCAACTTTCTTTACGCCGATGCGCGCCGAGTCATTTGGTGAGTTTGGTTCTCAGGTGATGATACCGTGCGATGTGATCGGTGATCCAGTGCCGCAGGTGCGCTGGTACAAAAACGCCGAGCCATTGGACATGCATAGCGGCAGGTGAGTAGCAAACAAACATACAATGAGGAAAAGAGGGCATGCATATGAAAATAACTCAATTAACACATTTTCATTTTGCATTCGACAGATACGCCATGGCAACGGATAATTCGCTTATAATTAAAAAGCTCTCACTCGATGACGCTGCGATGTTTCAGTGTCTGGCAGCAAATGAGGCGGGCGAGAAGTCCTCGTACACGTGGCTTCGCGTTAAGAGTAAGTACTTTTACGGCTGATGCCACGTTTGTTAATTTTTAATCAATAAGGCATTAGTGCTGATGCAACACGACTTAATACGATTCAATTGCCGCGACACAATTTGACAATGATTTCGTGCGATTAACCTATATACTCGTATATGATGTATATGCATAGTTATAAACATTTATATATATATAATACTTCTCGTTCTCATTCTCTCCCTCTCTTTTTTTAACGGTGCATTACAAAATCCATTCATCCATCCTGCCGTTATCCATTCATACAATATCTTTACATTCTTCATCAAAGTAGCAAATCAATTAAAAAAATTATCTAAAATTAATACGCATAATATGATCATGCCAAGCTACTTCTCCAACTCCGTATCCCACTACCAAACCAACACCCAATCCCGCAACTACTTCACCTCGCTCGTTACCAAACGCTCATCAACAGAGGCGGTTGTCCGACGTGTCAAACGTTTGGCGCAACCGCGCATTTTGCGGGTTAGAGCGTCATCGCATGCTGGAATGGGCATGGGCACGGGCTATAGACGCAAGGAGTTTCGCTTTGGTATGGGTTTAATCGCTATTTTATAGAAATACATCGTAGAAAAACAATATCAACAGATGTATTAACATTGCACCTAATCGCACATACATAATTAGATACTTACATATAATACATATCTCACACACACACAGATACTTGTATATGTACTATATACATAGGAGTACATATAGTGTTTATTTATTAAATATTGCACCTGTAACTTTGCATAGCACGATTTGCACGTAGATAACTCTTTTAGTTTGTTTTTATACTCATCACTTATAGTATAAATAATATTATAAGTTTGTCACTGTGTTTGCTCTATAAAATTTTATTATACATACAGTATAATTGATCAGCTAAAAGAGACTAGTCGATCTAGTTATGTTCGTCAATTTCGAGTTGATATTGACTGTAAGTTGAGTTTTAATTGACTGTACTAATACTATTCACACTACGTGTATAAAAGAACGAAAAAGTTTTTTTATAAATATAATTTCTTTAAGGGAACTACAAGTTTAGAAATCCCTACCGATTGGGTATCAAATCTTGCGCAGAACTAAAAAAAACGGTACGCGTGGTTTTCACTCCTTTAGATTTTATCAAAGGGTCCCTTTAGTTACATTTTTTATGCATTGCTATTTGTAGAGTAATGAGAACTTGTGAATGAGTGTTTTGACTCAAAAGATTTCGTTCATGACTTGAAATTTAAAATAAGAGAATCACTGTCGCCGACGTACATACATATGTTAAGAAAAGTTGATGGTGCATGAAAATATGTGAAAAATAAGAAATAAGATTAACAACAAGCATAAGGAAAACACCTGTACGAACTGTCAGAGAGACAAACGGCCAATAATTGCGCATGAAGGTATGCTTAAAAAAAAAAAACAACGAAAACTTCTTGCTTGTCATCTTTAACAGCGCAGAGCAACAATTATTTGTATATTCGCGCAACGAGCAAGTATCTTGCTGTCATTTAAATATTTATGCTTGGAAACAAAAGATGTTACTGCAATAATTTTAGTGTATTTCGACGAAGCTCCATTTCATGCCCTTCAAATGATAAACGAGTATATAATTAGTTTATTGAAAAGTTTGTAACGCAATGAAGAAGACGTCGGAGATCTGTATTAGTTGGTATATATCAGTGGTGGGCCTACATGAGATCAATAAGAGCTGCATTTTAAATGTAATGCATTGTGAAGAGCCATTTATTTAGATAAGCTTAACAAGAGCTTCATTCCTGCTAAAACACATTAATTTCCTCAAAATGTCTCAATGAATATGTTTAGCGATCTTATTTTCCTTTCTTTTTTTTCAATGCGAAAAGAAACAACGTTTTGTTTGCAAACATTTTTATTTTAGCAAGAGATACGTGTTTCGAATTTCGCAACGAGCTCATCAGTCACCTATGTATATTTGAAATAATTACTACTACTGAATAATTACTGCTACTTATGTACCTAAATCACAACATTTACTGAAAGACATAAGCAAATCATTTGCTGTGATTAAAACTAATTGTTCAAACAATTTAAAAAATTCCTGTGTATTTTTTGTTAATGTTCTGTGCTACATACTCACAGACAGCAAACTAAATTTTAAAAATAGTAATGTTGCGCCATATATGAAGCTAGTTCAAGTACATAAAGCCAAGTATATAAAAGTATTTAAATCATTGTACAACTAAATACTTTTATGGTTATAATACTATAAGCTAAATACTTACATACATAATACATGGTTTTCATCTCCGATTTGACAGTTTCTAATTGTTGCCATTTGGTATCCCAAAACAATTTTTTATATCTCTTTTAACAGAAATGTTCAGTAAGGTTCATCATTCCATCATAGAATGATGTACGATTCAACAACGTGATGAAATTATTCTCTGCTACTACGAAAATTCGAGTTTTATCGTGAACATGTTTCGGCAAAAAAAAAAAAAAATCATCTTTAGCGACTGGGTGCATTTCTGGCTAAATGCATACGTAAAAAAGCAAAACTGTCACTTCTGGGGGCAAGAAAAATCCCTAGAAGATTTTGCAGACTCCTTTATATCCGCAAAAATGCATTATTTAGTGTGGATTTTGGATTGGCGTTATTATAGATTTGTCAAGAACGAACATAAACGAAATCGAAAAATAACCCAAAATTATGAAATCCACCAAGGCCGGCCATGATGTCATATTCCATTATTAATAGTAGAATCTTGAAGAAATTCCACACCGTTCATATTTTATTAAATTTTCAAACTATTAAATCGTAGATGAGAAACCCTATTGATTACCTGTACTACCTTTTGGATTATGTGTAGAGTATTAAATTTCCGGTCCTACCTTAAATTCAAGTTTTTCAAATTTTCATTGCAATTTTTATGTGCTTCGACTTGATATTTCTTTTGCGTCGACTTCATTTTCGTTTTTAAATTATTTGCGGAAATTACGTATTATGCAAAAAATATTATTTACCAAGTAGCAACAAATAAAATCAAAAAATTATTATTTTCTCCTTGAAGAGACAATTCTTGCGTGCGCGTATCTTGAAAAAAAGCTTTAAAAAAGTTATTTACCGTTCAACGTCTTAAATAGTCAAAGCTAAATTAGACTAAAAACACTGCGATAGTTGCTTCTAATATATATTTCTCAGTCACTGCAATTTTTTGTTCATCATTAGTTCTCTTAGCTCTTCTAAGTTTGGCCTACTTTTTCCTGTTAAATTTTCTGACAAATATTTACCACTGCTTGGTTGATCAAAGAATATTAAATTAGTTAGGATTTACGCTTATACACTTACTTTTGTAATGGAGTTTATTGGAAAAGTTTTCACTTAATCGTGCGCTTAGCATTATGTTTTCTGTGCAGATGTAGTGTGTGCGTGGGGGGAGGGGGGTTTGGGTAAATCAAAAGCATTCAAACTGTCTGTCATATTTCTAAAACTGCCTGAACAATAGGCAAAACAATCAGTTGCATCAACCGCAACACATTGGTTTACATTAGGCCCGTTTAGATTGAATCGAAATTGGACTACGTACTTTGCATTTTAAAGCGGTCGCTACATTTATTGTAATGGTGCTGTGTGTGCGCCTTAGCCAAATTTATTTTATTGTTGCTTAAAATACGGTGGCAGTATTTGATTTGCTTTAAATAAAATCTTGCGAACTTAAAATAAGCAAAAAGCCAAAGAGAAAAAGATATGCACAACAGTATGGTGACTTTTCCGTTTTGCATTTACAGCTTATGCGGCTGAATAAAGTTTTCATTTCAAATAAATCATTTTCGAAAATTTGGCAACCATGTAAACTTTTCCGTTTGCACTTGAACTCACTCCTTCTACCAAATAATTTCTAATTGTATTTACTTTGCATTTGATTTGTTTGTCTGTGTTTGAGTGTGTTTAACACTTGCAAATACCACAGCAACAAGTGGCGTCAGTTTGCGTTTCCTGCGCCCGTCATTTCAACGCCAATATCTTAACAAGGAACACTGCACACACAAATGCCGCGTCGCGACTGCAAGTCTACGAGTATTTGTCTATATGTCTGTCTGTGGGTGTGTGTCTGTGTTATCTCTCACGTTAAGGCTATAAGGCTTAAACGCAGAACGAAAGTAGCGAGACAAGTCTAAATAAATACTACATTCAGCCTGACTAGCTGTTTGCCACCATTGCGGAATTTTTTTTTTTTTTTGTGCTTTTTTGTGCTTTTTTTATACCCTTTATACACAATGCGAAAATTGTATTACCAGTGTGAAAACAGTTTTGTAACACGATGAAGAATACTTCCACAAAACAAATCTTTTTTGTTTTTTTTTTTTTTTTTTTTTGTTAGATATTTTGCTGTATAGTACTACAATCCTACTGCATAATTTCAAAATAATCGAGGATGACACAAAAATCTATTTCGCATCAAAATCTCTAAATTCATTGATAAAACTAAGTTTTACTGCCAAAGATATAAAATAAAATTTTCTAATTTTATCCGGCTCGAGTCACCACAACATACACCACTTTATTATTCAAGTTAAACTCTTAAATTGTTTTGTGAACGTGTTTCTCACATGGTATTCAATCCCGTGGAACTATATCGTTAAGTTACAGGTTGAACATATATAAATGGTGTTCCATTTAGACATGTCTTTAAATATAACGCAAACGGATACGAGTTCTTCCAAATATATTATTGCGTTCCAAAGGCGTTTCATACAATAGAAAGGCGTTTCATACAATACTATATTTCCAATTACTTTTTTTTCAGAATTGCGATTGCAATGTAATGTTTCGTTGCAAGACTGGAATCGTTATTGAATCATACTCGTAGACTTTATACTTCGTCCCCAAAGACCGAATAGAGCAAATTACGTAAAATTGTTTTACAATATTGTCTCACCGATGTGGTGATTCGGACCAAATTATTGGTGCATCGATCGTAGCGTTTTACCATCTACTGAGAATTGATATCCAAAGTTCGATGATTTCTATGCGTTGTTCTTGCGTATAGCCTTGCATAACTAAAATCCTATAGTGTCACGATGACATTGACATAACGTTTCAAATAAAAAAGACAATGCATAATCAATCGATAATAAAGTACACAGAGAAAATAAAAGATTTTATGTTATCTAATTAATTTGAAATATCCATTTTTATACTGTGTAATAATGCTTTTAAAAAATAAGAAGAATAGAAAGTGACGCTCTGCTGTTAAACTGAAAAGTATGTCCCGAGGAAACATTCAACTAGCAGTTCGCGGCAAAGATCAAATATGTCACAAAGAAGCTGTTTGACTTGCTTTTTTTTTGGACGTTAGTTTGCATATCGAATTCGTAAATGATATTGACTCGTTCTAGGATGTCTTCAGCAACCTTTAGTCGATTGATTTTTGGAAGAAAATTCGTACAAAGTGGAAAACATCGCAAATAACAATTAAGATGTTCTGACAAAATCGAGCACTGCAAAAAAACTAAATGATAACTCACACTCACACTCCGCGTCAGTAGAGAGGACACTTGTGCCAACTTAGTTGCCAAAAGAATTTTGACAATGTCTTTAAACGTTTTTTTAAATTATCAATTCCCGATACTGATCCTTCGGGCCGAGCCTCACGAAGGAGGCCCGTGCCCATGTCTAGTACTTATATCAGCAATTATAAGACGTATCGATAGCTCAAACGTCTAGCGTGTAGCCTAACATCCAGACGACTTGGGTTCAACACCCCCCCCCCCCCTTCAATCCAACATGTTTTCATATCATCAACCGTCAAAAATGAAAAATTCATACCTAATACATGTTTGAATAAATTTAATTATAATAAAAATCGTTAAATTCAAGTATCCATTCAATAATTTCAAAACTGAACTAGATACCAACGTTGGCAATCATAAAAAGCAAGTGTGAAGAGTATTAAAGCATTAACGTTTAACGTTTTTTCTTGTTTTTCGTATCAATTTCACAACATGACATGAAGAAAATGTCATATTGAAAGGTAGAACTACTTATTGTATTGTTAACATCCCCAAGAATTTAACCAATACATGTCTGATTAAAATTACTACTAAGCATATGTGAACAATATCTACACAAATTCGTTCTCTTTAAAACTCATGTAAAGTATATAAGAGCTTCGCATATGCCGAATTAGATTATATTTTTCGTTTATTTTTATCTTATACTACTTTACAATTTGCACAATGAAGTCGCAAAATGCTTCGCTAAGGAGAAGCAGTTACGTCGGCAGTCGTTAGAATGTTGTAATTTCCGGCATCTAGTGCTGCCAACGTCAGAATTTCAGCTTGGTTGCTCATTTTCTATATTTGGACTAAAAAATTATACCACCAAAAAAAGAAAATACTTTATTTTTGAAAAAATCTATCTTGGTGCACTATTAGTGAATTTATGCTAGACAGATGAGTAAGACAATTATTAAGTAATGTTGAAACGAAAATAAATTGAGACTTGCAAGAAACAATCTGAAAATGGTTCTTACATTTTTTTCAATTTGAGTAGCATTTAATGCAATTTTTTTTTTTTTTTTATCTATCAAATGACCTTTAAATTATCAAAATCTAACAATTCTTGACATAGTTATTAAACTTTTTCGTTTAGTTTTTATTTTAGTTTTCAAACGAAAACGGTGATTGGCTAAACAAGAACTCGTTTGTAACGGTTAAAAATGATTGATAATCTCATTCGTTTATAAACCGAAACATCAGTATTTGTCTTAAATGACCAGAAGTAATTAGCTAGTATTCTGACTTGTCTCTTTTCTTTGAAGTGCTTTTTTATTGTCGATATTTCTTGGTGGAATCGTTAGGCCTATTCGTCGTTGAGTTGACCTGGATTTTTTGGGAAGAATTCCAAATTACAATGGAGAAAAATAATTTTCTAGTTATGCTCCATACCATTTTCCATAAGCCTGCAGAAATTCATTTAGCACCTCAACTCGTACTGAAAATGATAGGGTGTGTTGGAATTTATATTAAAGAATAAGTGTGAATCGAAATTACAACATCTTATTTAATACATATGCAATTTTAATACTGCATTTTTAGGAAACCGCACATTGCGTTCATTCATTGCCAACGAGTGCAAAACCAAATCACGAAAACATAATTTTATCAACAAAACGAATCCAATTACTCTAAAGCAGACTTGACTACGCAAAAAATGTTCCACATTATATACAAAAAATTTTAGAATAAGAGCAACTTTGAATAGTTACAATAAAAGTTTTAATTTGTACGAGTGTATGAGATTTGGAGTTTAATTTTTTTTATATGACTGCAAAAAAAAAGTTTAAAACAATTTAGCCATAAACATAATACAACGCACCTTGCGCACTGCGGACACGCTAAAAGTTTTCAAAACGCAAATGACTATTTCGTATAGCAAATGGCCATTAAGCCAACGAGACAAAGCAGGGACAAGAAAACGTTTACTTCGGTTGTGCCGCGGTAAATAAACCTTCATCAAAAAAGTTTACGTTAACATACATAATAATTTTATAAACAAAAAGAACATTTAAGAAACCGAGTTTTTCTTACAAACCACTACAAGTTGATAATGTGCTTTTATTAGAGCTGCTCTTTTTTGCGTATACTCAAATTCTACTCAAATATATATTTTTATACTATTCACACATAGTGTGAAATGGTATTATAAATTTTTCTGACAGTTTGTAACATATTAAAGGTATCTTTAGCTCCTCGTCAAGACGATTCGATCAAGCTACGTCCGTCTGTCGGAATGTTGTTGCGCTTTTTATCTACATAAATTTTTGAGATATCTGGCTGAATGTGGAAGATTAATGTCGTCCTAACCCTATAGAGTATCAATGTCAACTGTCACTTTTGTGTTATTGTAAGAAAGGCTTATTTATTCCAATAAATATCAGCTAAATTTGTACATGGTGTATTCTTATGGACGGACACTTTACATATAAATCACATTTTGCCACCCCTACAGAGTTACTGCCCATTTTTGAGATTTTGAATGGACGGGGTGCGGCAGCATAACATGCTTTTTTGAATCAGATTTTTTTTTATATTGTATTGTACGTCCAATATCTTAAGTTTTGTTTTACACAGTTTTGAAAATCATATCATGTAGGTGATGTCCCCCACTGTCCATACACTGAAGATGTCGATTTCTGGCGTTTATCATGACCCTTACCAGCATATCAGCAGGTACATATGTTGCCATTTTCTACCCGTACGTTGACCTTCAGGTCTTGTCGGTTCCTTGATCAGTTAACAAAAAAAAAACACACACACACACACAAAAAAAATCGAAAGGGGCCAAATCGGAGATCGAGACATGTTTCTCCAACATATTCACGTACAGGTCGGTATTTACTGTGACCTCATTTTCTTCAAAAAACCTCCGTCCAATAATCCCAGCTGAAAAAATTGCACACCACACTGTGACTTTAGACGAATGCAAAACTCTTTCATGCAATTCTCGAGGATTGGTGTCAGCCCAGTAGTGCATGTTCTGTTTGTTAACACATCCATTTAAGTGAAAGAGCGCTTCATCGCTAAAAACAAGCAACAACAACAAAAGTAAGCCTCGACGGCAAACTTACGCTCATGCAAATTCACACGTCTGTCAATTGGTATTACTCCACGCTACGATCAATACAGCCTGAATGGCGCGCTTTTCAAAAAAGGAAGTTGTGCAGCCGTTTGTTTTTGTATGGGAGCTATACAATTTATACAATAATCGATATTCAGTTTTTATTATTAATTAAGGGTGAAAACAGAAAATATTTTCGCCTCAAAATCTCTAAATTGTTATGAATGGAATTTGGAGATATTGAGGGGAAAGTGCTTGCGTATGCACCTCCCCAATATTTGCTTTTTGTATTTTAGCTATACCTTCTAGTTGATAAATCGTGGTTATTTTCGAACTTGAATTGCTTCTTGTTGTAAAGAGTCATTATATCAACTTTCAAACCAATATTTAAAAGATTGAGGGCGTAGGAGGAACAGTTTCGCATAGACAGACAGACGGACATGACTAAATCGACTACCATTGACACATAGTGTGAAATGGTATTATCCGTTTGTTCGAAAGTTTGTAACGCATTAAAAGAGGATCCCATAAAGTATAAATATGCTTGATCAGCTCAACGAAACAAGTCGATCTAGCTATGTCCATCTGTATGTTGTTGCGCATTTTTAGGGGCCAATTTTTATGGTATCCAGTTGAAAATTGACACATACACTTCTATTTATTGCAGTTAGAGTATATAGAGTGCAACAGAGAGAGTATCAAGATTGGCCAGCCCACGACTGAGCTCTCTCCCTCTCTCGTTCGCTCAATCTGTTTAAAAATTACAACAAAAAAGTCAAAGTGACTGATGCCATGGAAATAAGCAACAGACGACCAACATGTTGTCGAGCATCAATTGAGAGCGGGGCATCGTATAACAATATGTGGATATGTTACCATGTATATTTGCATGGTAGTTTAATTTACACCTACAATATTGTTGGTAAAATTTTAAAAGAAGAGGTATTAATATATTTTCGAGACAGGCATCGAAGGCCTTAGCAGCTTGTGCGCCAAAAGTTATATTAGGCATAATATTTTTTATATTATATCTAATAATAATAATATTTTCGAGACTGTTGTCGACCGCAACATGTTGGGCCCAACTGTTGGTCATATTTAACGCAAGCGAGTGAACACGATTATACTGGTCAGCTTTATGTTGAGCCCAACATGTTGATCAAACTTAACACTCTCAGTATTATCAAACGGGACGGAACTATTTTGTATTGTGGCTATAATGGTTGAATTTCAACCGCAGGGAGAACACTAGTTCGAATAAATCTGTTTATTCGAATAAAACATCTAGATTATTTTTCATTCCGAAACTGTGTTCCACCGAACTTAACGTTTTTTATTGTTTCTATATGTATGTGCATACGTATATTGGCGTTTATAACCATTTTCAAAAATAGCTTTTGTTTGGGTGCTGACATACTTAGAGAACCTTTACACCGGGTCTCGGAACAATTTCTTGTAAACCAATATCGGTGTTGCATAGACAAGATAGATCGAATCGGCGAATTGATAAGGAATATTCAAATTTACTTTACTATATTCCATGCTTTGCATATAGAAGTTGCACAATCGCATTCATCTATTTTATGTGAGCATACTAAAAGTAAAGTTAAAAGTTACATTAACACCTTGCAGCGCTTGACATACAATGAATATTGTGTACTGTGTTGGAATACAAACGACAAATGTGGAACACAGACCCATCCTTCTCAGTGTAATAATACGTTGTGCCCAAACAAAAGCTCCACGATATGCCATAGTACTATAGATATGTCAGAACACGTAAAAATGCCTCCTATAGGTGCCTTCTGTTTAAAGTGTAGAAAAAGCAACACAACAGGTGGTGCATTGTTGTCTCTGCATTGAACGGTCACCAGAAATGCAAAAAGGGTAATTGTTTCTTATTGTAGCATTTTTTTTTTTTTGTTTTTTTTTTTACCATTCACACATTGAGTGATATGGCACTATCAAATTAACAGAACGTTTGTAACGCATCAAAAGTTAATATAAGTCTATTTGTATGTATATATTCTTGTTCAGCTCTTCAGTTTTTTTTTTTAATTTTTTTGTAACTAAAGTTTTCTTTTGCTGCAGTCAAATAGAGTTCCATATTGACAAGACACGCATTATGCAAGCCACCGGCCCACTTCTATTTTTTTTGTAAGAAAAACTTTTTATTGCAGTTAATATCAACAGGAAATATGATGGCTTTTATCGACGGAGACTTATATATTTTATGAAATGGGTGTGCATCGTCGATATTAGGAGTATCCCCATGCTATTCACCACCCACGTTTAGGGTTTTAAGTTTTACAAATATATATATAGATATTTTTTTTTAAACTTAGTGTGTAGGGTATTATAGCTTCGATTCTACCGATATTAATGTATTATTATTATTTTTTTTTTTTTTTTTTTGTTTGCTTTACCTTTTTGAATATGGGTCAGCTCCGCGCTGCTTAATTCGAAACGTCGAAACGGAAACTCAGTAAAATGACTACGACAACACCAACTATTTTCGACGTTGTTGCATGTGTGCGCTGTGATTGAACGGCTGGCTAAATGAAAGCGCTGCGCTCTGCTTTAAAGGCCTCTTATATGGCGGCAGCGACAGCGACAGCATTGGCGATGATGATGGTACTTGCATATATTAAAATTAAAGCAAGCATTTGCAGGAGAATCATTGTGGTTCCTTCAAACGCAAAGTAAGGATAGGAAGAGCTATGCAAATTTAGCTTTTGCTTACGCCGTCAATGCTCTAGTCGCTTTCCAACTCAAGCGCAAATTGTATTCTTAAACACAGTCGCAGCCGCTCTACCAATTCCGTCGACCACCGCACGCCATTAGCGCATTTCTTAAGCGATACCTACTAATTCCATTTGCCTTGACTATATGTATTTTCCATGTTTTGCTGGCTGCTTTGGCTTTTCTGATATTGTCGAGATTCGCGCGTTTTCGCGTTGTCATAAGTTGCACCCGTGATTTGTAAAAAAAAAACCTCTAAATGAATTAACCGTTATATATATACTCGCTGACGATACATCGTATTCAGATGATAGATCGTTGATGTATCGATATATTCCAAATATTTCGCCACTTTTTTCACTACAGTTGTTTTCCCAAAGGCGACACGTTTTTAATTTGGTAATTTCGAGCTTGATATTTACAGTGTGTTTAAAGCTTACTATTAGATTTTTATGTGACGTTATAAGATTGTAAATTGATTGTAAGTATTACTCTAGGAAATTGCAAGATTTGCTATTGCTGCAAATATATTTAGTAGTGAATTGCACGACTTTACAATATAAATCAATTTTTTGGTCACGGTTACTTTTGTCTTATTTACCGTATGAGTGCAACAGCTGCTAAATGCTGAACAGGTGGACAGTCCATGCCCAAAGGAAAACGCATAAAAAGTATAAAAAAAAGGATGCGAGTGAGCGCCGCCACAGTAGAATAAACGAATATAATATGCACGTTTGCGTTCCATGGTGTCAAAATGTTAATAAAAAGTTTGAATTTGGCATGTTTTGCTTTTCCTTTCGTTTTGCTATAGAAATTGTAAAGTAAAGTTGGCAGCTCTAAAACTAATATCTTTAATATAAATTTATTGAATAACAGTCGTGAAATTGAAAACTATATCCATATGGTGGCAAAAACGATATATGCAAGTTGTAAAAATGGTCCTTAATGTATTATTTATTTATTATTCACGAGAGCACTACTTCGCAATTCACCTTATATTATAACACCATAGTGAGAGGCAAACAAAAAGCTTTTGAGTTGGTTTTGTAGTTCCATTATTTATGATAGTTAAAAAAGGAACGAACGGGAATGTTCCCAAGGTTGATAAAAAAATCCAGAAATCCCAAAGGTAGGTGAACTTTCCATCAATCCTTAAAAAAAATCACTATATCCATGTCGCATTACTATAGTACATATATAGGTCTAATAAAGATCCTTACACTATTAACAGAGTATCGAGCAGTCGAGGACACTCCAGTGCAGCGCTCTTTCTTGTTATTATGGGTCAACGTGCAATTAATTACCTTGCCATTTGCGTGCGCAGAACATTTCGTTGACACAGAAACGACGATTATTTTATAGCAGTGCAGCAAAAGAAAAAGCATCACAATTTTAATTGCACATTTTGCCGCCTACCACTCTTAACTGTGAAAAACTATTTACCTGCCCACCCTTTTACTCACTTACCAGGCCAACGCAAACACGCTAAAATCTAACCACAGTGCAACGCGATTCCAATGACTGTTTAGGGATTTGAGCTTATTGAGAGTTTAATGACAACAGCGCATTTTGCAAGGCTGGTTACGTTAATGTGAATAGTTTTATATTTAATTTAGTTAAGCTCAAGAGTATATGTGTATTAGTTTGTTAAGCTCGAGAAAATATAGGTATGTGTATGAATATTAATGGGAGTGCTTTTATTGTGAAGAGACTATTCGTCGCAGGGCGCTCAGGCTAGTTGGGTTCGATGGAGAGGGAAGCTTATGAAAGCGAGGTCACTCAGTTGTCTCCACAGAGTGAGAACAGTCTTTTCCGTGAAACTCGTTTTCGCCTTCCATGCAAGATTTTCTACTACATTCTTCGTCAGATGTGTGACAGAAACCTCTAGACAGATTTTCGTCTAGTTAGTTGAATTTCGCCGAGAAATTTCGTGTCAAAGTAGTTTATTGCACAGGCGTGTCTAGTCCTAAGTAGAGTTTTCGTAGATAACAAAAATACGTTGCAGACTATGTAACTGAATATTATCACAGGTTTACTTTAAAATTTCAAGATAACCTGTACCTTGTTTAAGGCTCCTTTTATCAATCGTTATCATCATATTCTTTAGTGGTCCGATCTGGACATATGCTGATATTTTATTAAAATTTATGAAAATTTAGATTCAGGTTTGCATGGGGTTACCTCTTTATTTATTTATTAATTAAAAAGCCATGAAAACTTGACAATTGATTTATGGGGAACTCTAACACTTCAAATTCTTATAATCGTATGAAAATAGTTTACACCACAATCCGCCGACAAATGGTTGTCGAATTCATTTCGATCGAAACTGTTTCTCAGAACACCAACAAATTCAAATTGAATCGAAACGTCAATCTCATCACACCCCTGAATATTGTCAAATGAAGATACATTTTTGAAACATTATTTATAATTAAAATGTCCACCGCCCTCTTTTTTTAATGTGTATGATACATTTATAAAGTCGGGCAGCATGACTATAGTACCTTGTTTATGATTAAATATGGCTAAAAATGAGATCATGGTAAACTCACATAATAAAAAATGGTGTGAACACAAAAACATAGTTCAGGCGTACCAACTGACAGATCATTTAGCTGCCAAATGTTTTCTTATGGACGTCATCAAATACTTCCTTATAAAATCAAACAATCGTATACAAGTACAAAAAAATAAATAAATAAGAAATAGAAAAACCTGGTGAAAAGACTTACTGGTTTGCAGTTCACCAAGGCGTGTTAAGTGTTGCAACGGCTATGAAATGTTCAACGTTTGTGCTTAACTGCTTTTAAAGTGTTGCTGCCTCTGCGGCGCTGTGTCGTTTGCCTGAAATTGTGCTATAAATTTTTGAGTAAACATATTTTTGAGTGCAACGCTTTCGTATACGTATTACACTGCGCGTACTATATTTCACCACTTCTCTGCAACAACTTCGACTACATTGCTTTTGCTCTTAAATACCAAATGAGTTTTGTTATTTTTGTTGCTGTTAGTGCTGCCGGTTTCTTTCTCACTTCTGGTGTGTTTCCACACTATTTAAGTGCCTTTTACACGTTAACTGCACCATAACGCAGCTCCCTACGTCAGAATTACAAATAATATTGTGCAACAACTTAAACAAAAAAAAAAGTATATATATATATATATATATATATATATATATATATATATATATATATATATATATATATATATATATATATATATATATATATATATATATATATATATATATATATATATATATATATATATATATATATATATATATATATATATATATATATATATATATATATTATATATATATATATATATATATATATATATATATATATATATATATATATATATATATATATATATATATATATATATATATATATATATATATATATATATATATATATATATATATATATATATATATATATATATATATATATATATATATATATATATATATATATATATATATATATATATATATATATATATATATATATATATATATATATATATATATATATATATGTATATATGTATATATGTATATATGTATATATGTATATATGTATATATGTATATATGTATATATGTATATATATATATATATTTATATATTCATTGTTTTTGTTTCGATCCGATCCAAACATGTTTCGTCTTGCTCTTTTTTTTTACTAACTCTCTCTTTTCTCTCTCTCTCTCTCTCTCACTCTGATACTAATGGTTTCTTTCCAATCGATTGCATGCAAGTTGAAAACCACTTGTTACAACTTTAATTTTATTCTGCAATATATGCTTCAGCGCCAAGCCATTTTCATTGCTGTTGCTTTTTATCCGTCTTCAACTTTTACTACTTCGTATGTACATACATTTTCGAAAATAATTCTTTGTGACATGCAAGACGCCTTTGCCGCAACTAAGTAAGTGTAGTAATTTAAAATTCGCAATGTCTCAAAATGTTTAAGCCTAAAAGTTTGTTGAAGCAGTCATGAGTTGTTGAGATGAGACTGGTATTCTCTTACTACTTGTTTTTGCTTATAATGATTTTTACAGTAAAGTGGCCATTTATTCCAATTTAAACGCCGTTGTGAACTTTGCATTGTTTAAATTTCATATCCTATACCATTGTGCAGCATTATATTTTTACAAAGAAAATCAATTAAAACGACTTCTTTCTAACTATAAGCGAGGTAATAATATATTGTTTCTAAATCTGCAAGTATAACGTTATAAACAAGTCCAACCGAAAAAAACAAAGTTAGTACGACTTCTTTGACCAAGTTCTTGGCTGTGAGTACAGTCGGTCAACTTGGTGTTCCAACAAAAAGAAACTTTAGACCTTCTGTTTTTTATATAATGAACTCATTGGTAAATCCAGTCGAGGAAACTAAAAACTTTTAGAACAACTCCCCCCTCTCCACAAAATTTTTACGAATTCGTTAATTCGCTCTTAATATTAATATGTAGACTAAAGAAGTTGCATTAGGAATACTCATTTGATATGGTATATACATTATACGAGGGATACTATTTATATTTCGGGAATAGCAAATAATAACAAACATTTTTAAATGAAAATAGCTTTATTGTTTTTCAAAATATTCCCCTTGATGATCAATACACTTTTGCAATCGTTCAAACCATTTGTCATAGCAGTTTTTCCATTCCTCATGAGACACTTCCAAAACATGGTTTTTAAACGCTTCAACTGCTTCTTCGGCGCTCGTAAATCGTTGACCACGCAGTTTACCTTTGATACTCGGGAACAAGAAGAAGTCACTGGGTGCCAAATCATGACCTTACGGAGGATGAGTCATTAATTCGATGTTTTGACTGTTCAAAAATGCACTTGTGTGACGAGATGTGTGAGAGCTCGCATTGTCATGATGGAGAATGATTCGTCTTGGGCGGTTGGTTTTACGAATTTGTCCGAAGACTTCCGGCAAACAAATGGTCATGTACCACTCAGAATTGAGTGCTCAAGCGGAACAGTGGCCACATGACCCATTCGGCCGAAGAAACAGGCGATCATTTGCTTCGCTGTGCTTCTCCCACGAACAACTTTTGTTGGATTTGGCTCTTCTTGGAATACCAACACGGTCGATTGCTGTTTTGTTTCCAGCTCATATGCATATATCCATGATTCGTCACCTGTCACGATTTTATAGCACCACGGTCGAACTTTTTAATCATTTCCTTACACCAATCAACGCTAGCCTTTTTTTGAGCGAATGATAAATTATGGGGTATCCAACGAGAGCAAATTTTTTCACAGCTCAGTGTTCATGCAAAATCGAATGTATTGAAGTGCAACTAATGTGCAAGGAGGCCTCTATCTCACGATATATCACATGACGATCTTGCATTATCAGTTCACGCACTGCATCGATGTTTTTGGGCACAACAACCGATTTTGGACGCCCTTCACGGAATTCGTCGGCGACCGAACTACGACCACGATTGAATTCACTATACCAGCGATATACTGTGGTTTTTGATGGTGCTTTATCGCCATACAAAGAACTGAGTTCATTGACACATTCTTGTTGAGATAATCCACGTCGAAAGTTGTGTTTTTGGTCAAATTTCTTTTCTTAACTCACTGTAAACAAAACAAATAGCAATTGTACATCAAAACTTTGTGAGTACGTTTATGCCAAAAAAATGTGAAACTTTATTATGGTGTTGCCAGATTATAGCTTTTGACATTAGTGTTGCCAGTTCACGAAATATAAATAGCAGCCCTCGTACATTTTTTTTTTTTTTTTTTTTTTAGAGAAATGTAATTTTTTTCAATTTTGTATGTTGCTTGGTGCAAAAAAGACTCTTTTCTCTCATTTGCAATTGAGCTTACAGAGATAACTAAAGTATTTCAAGCCAAAGTTTAGAAAAAATTTAAGTAAATGAGATTTACAAAAATTAAAAAAAAAACTAATCTAGTTATAAATATAGCATATACATTTTTTTGCGTGGCCTATACAGTTAGTGTGAAAACGGTATCATCAGTTTGTCTGAAAGTTTGATACGCATTGGAGGAACCATCGGAAAATCTCATAAATTATATATGTTACCCCTTCATCAGCTCAAATGGATCAAAAAGTAAAACAGTTCAACTGCAACTTTTTATATTTGAATTATACATCCTTACTTTTTAAATATTTATTATGATATGAATATCTATTCCCATCATAATTGCTCCATATATTAACACTGCACATACAAGTAGATGTGAAAATATGTATAAAAACATATATAAAATTGATACCTTTTCATCGATGGTTTGCGAAGTGCATCAAAGTGCCGACATTTAGTTTAATTTGTTATTATACTTTTCACACGTAGTGTGAATAGTATTATAATTTTGTCACGGAGTTTGTAACGCTTTAAAAGAAGCATCGGGGACTCCATAAAGTATATATATTATTGATCAGCTCGACTAGGAGAATCGAACCAGCCATGTCTGTCCCCTGTCTGTGTGAATCAAAGCTAGTTTCTCAGTTTTTAAGATATTGATACGAAATCGGGTCTGCAGGCTTCCTATGTTTCTAGGCTGAGCATAAGTCACAATGGCCATGTCACGTACACTTTTAGGGATAAACCCTATACAAACCCATTGCTCAATTTTTAGTTTTTGTAAGAATTTTTTCATACAGTCAGTATCTACGGACGAAGCTTCACATATATATTAATGGGCATCTCCCACCTAGTTTAAAGAGTAGCCCTTATACAAACCCACCGCCCACTCTTCGAATTTTGCTTAAAACACTTTTTTTTATTACTTGATATTCGATATGATGGCTTCTTATGGACGGAAGCTTCAAATATATATTAAATACAAACCCACCATCCACTTTTCATATTTTGTATGAAAAACTTTTACATTACAGTCACTATCAACTTAAAACTCGATATATTGACTTCTTACGAACGGAAGCTTCACATAGTTAGGGCATGTCCTGTCAACGTTTTGAGGTAGTTCCCATAAAGACCAACACTTAAAGGATTTCAATAAACTGGACAGTAATTTGTTAGATGGTTGTAAAGAGTATTGCAGCATCGGTTCTCCGGAAGTTAACGTTTTCGTTTCTTTTTTTTTACAATCATTGTAGCAATTTATTTTTTTTTTTTTCGTTTTAGCCGCATTTTCTTACCACAGAATGTGTTTTTTTTTTTCGCATATTCTAGTACATTTTGTATATATTTATGCACATATGTATACCCGTAAATACATTCCTATGTTTGCACATACAAATGTGTATATATACATTAATAGGTATAGTTTGTGCTGTACTTCGTATATTTAATTTTCAATTTTTCCATCTCTCTCGCTCTATCTCATTTAGCTTCAGCACCAGTTTTGGAACAACCGCCGCAGAATGTGACCGCACTGGATGGCAAGGATGCAACGATCTCGTGTCGTGCTATTGGTGCTCCAAATCCAAATATTACGTGGATTTATAACGGTAAGACTTTAATGCAGTATTCTAAATGGTAAATATGCGCACTGACGAACGGCCAAACAAATTCGTCGGAGCGGGTTTGTATCTTGTATGCAGCACTCAACGCCAATTACAAGTACATATGTACCTACTTATTCGTAAAGACAAACTACTAGTGCTAATGTTCGTTCTAGTGTTGCAAAAAATAATTAACTAATTATTGCCTTTTTCTCTCTCTCTCTCTCTCCCCCACACGCTAACCGCTCGTTATCTTTGTATTTTTGTGTGATTATTGTGCTTAACACCATGCGCTAACATTTTGGCTTTGACGCCTTTCTTGCTCGCTGTGTTCTCCTACGCTAACAAACCAACCAAACGCACACAACCACGTACTATTGCTAATGTTTTAATTATGCTGCTGTTGCGACGCACGTACAATTCATCGCCAATATCGACATCGCCATTGCCGTCACTCACGCGGACGCGGACGACATCAACATCGGTTTTTGCAACATTAACCAACATTAAATTGACTTGTTAAATACGATATGTGTTATTGCATTCTGTTGCAATGCAATTGGCAACACAACTTACACCATCGCTACCATCATATTGTCGTCAACATCGATCGTCGTCATGAACTGTGCTGCACTTGTGTCCTGCCTCTGTTTATCTATATGCAAAACGACAAATGGAATTGGTTGTTTACTTGCAAAATATCCCAAATCTTGTTGCTGTTTTCGCTGCATTCCAATTGCGATAATATTGTTATGTCATGTTACAACTATTAATTGCATCGCAAACAAATGCCACAATATAACAACTACAACAACTGAACATGTCTCGAAAACACTTGACTTTATTATAAACGCACCATGCAACATGTTCCTCGTTTTCGTCACTATCGCAATTATTGTATCTTGTTGTCGCTGCTGTTGCTGATTGTCACATTGTCTTTGTTTCTCTCTACCACTATTCTGCCATTGCATTATTGATGTGCACTCCATTCCCCTTCTTATATCCATCTATACATTCATCAGAAACGCAACTTGTTGAGATATCAAGTCGCGTGCAGATACTCGAATCCGGTGATTTATTAATTTCGAATATACGCGAATCGGATGCTGGCCTTTATATCTGCGTGCGCGCCAACGAGGCGGGCAGCGTAAAGGGCGAGGCATATTTAAGCGTGCTGGGTAAGTAAAGTTCCGCACATAATCCTATATATCTCACACATGCAGTGGCATTAACTTAACCCGTTTAAAAAGTTATTAATTGTTGCAAGCCTGCAATGCTAGCCTGCTCGTTTATAACCACACATAACACACTGAAAGCAAAAATATAACATAAAACACTGAAAATGCTGTCAGGTGTGTCAATTTTACTCTAAGTATCTTCCAATTCTACTTATTATTAAAAGCAAAATTGGCTAAAATGTTTTTCAGCTTGATTTTTTATACCATTCACACCATAATGTGTTAATTTGTATGATAGTTTGTAACGCATAACAGGAGTTCGCATAAAGCATATATATTCATGATGAGCTCGACGAGACTGTGTCCGCTTGTCTGTCTGAATGTTGTTGTACATTTTTTGTATAAATTTTTAAGATATCAGGTTAAAACAAAAAGACACTGAGACACAAAGACTTATTTTTATTTCAGTTAAGTAGAGTATCAAGATTGACCGACACGCCCACTTTTTGGGATATCCCCCGTCCACTTTTGATTTGGTATGAAAAACTTTTTTATTGTAATCAATATCAACTTAAAAATGTACATAATGGCTTCTTATGAACGGATGCTTCATATAAAATATTTTCACATGATTTCTTAAAGAATGCTTCATATATAATATTTTCACATGTTTTCTTAAAGACAAGTTAAACGAAGTTTGTAACTTATTTCCAAAAACTGCTTTGCTTGTGTGGCCAACCACATTTTTTATTCGTCTATTATTATACCATTCACACATAGTGTGATTGGTATAATAATACCAAAGTCAATATTAGCTTGAAATTCGATGTGGTGGCTGGCTTTTTATGGACAGCCACTTCATATACAAATGAGCGAGGTCCTCCCATTTTTTGAGATAGCCGCATACACACACACCGCTCACTTTTATGCAGTTATATGAATAACTTATTTATTAAAGTTAATGTCAGCTTGAAATACGATATTGTGGCTTCTTATGGATGATCGCTTCATGATATGCTACGGGGCGTATACCGCCAACTTTTTGGAGTAGCCCCTAAACAAACCCACCCGACATTTATGTTTTACACCATGATTTCAAATTTCGTGCGAATGGTATTAGAACTTCGGTTCAACCGAAGATAACGTTTATTCTTGTTGTGTTCTAGAATCTATAATATTAAAAGACAAGTGGATTTTTTGTGATGTATGCTACGCTCATAGTAAACAACCGATTTAATAAAAATACACAATTTGAAAGGTTTTGTAAGGTACACACTTTGTAATGTTCGAATCGGTAAATTATTGTGTGCGTAAGATGCATGAACAATTTTCACTCACACAACGAAAAAAAAAAAGACTCACTCATACATGTTCCGTTCATCTCTTCCTGTCTCGCATATATAATTCTATAATATGAAGCCTCAGAAAATATTGCGTAAATGGCTTCTTTTTTTTCGTTTGTATTGAATCGGAAGAATAGAATGCAAGGCATAAAGAGAAAATAATTTTATGGTTTGGGTTCATTTCATTCTTGTCGTTGCGTTTAAGAGATCCGTTTGGAATGGTTCTTGTTTTATCAAAAATAAACAAGAAAAAACACTCGAGATTTCGGTTGATTTTGCCGACATGTAAGATTTCGAGTTTTTATTATTTTCGCAATTTGTCATTTTTTTTTTAAATGTTCTCATATGCCGACATTTTACTGTATTTTTCCATTTTATTCAATTTACTTATTGTCCTCCTACAATTTTGAAGTTTTATTACAATAACTTTGTAAAACATTTTCAGTGGCAAAGCTAAAATAATTGCATATTTTGTTACATTTTCGAAATGTATTTTTTTTTGTTTCATAAAAATCAACCCTTGAAAATTATTAATAAAAACCATTTGTCTTATATACATATTTCACTCACATTACATGTGTGCAGCGTATAAAACAATAGGCAGATGTCACTAAATAAGCCCAAATTTTATTATTTTTAGGGAGATAGTACAGGTTGTTTTTTTTTTTTTTTAAGGTACCATTTTCCGATAGGCATTAATCTGTTATAAATTGGTCAGATGTGGCAACTCGATTATCATTTTTGCTCAGTTTGGTTTGCCATTTTATCATAAATACGAACGCCAGAACAACGCTACTCGCAAATTCTAAAAATGTATTTCGAACATTGTGGTTCAGTTTAGAAATGTTACCGTATCTCGAAGTCGAGCACACTTGACTGCAGCTTTCTTTCTTTTCTTTTTTTTGTTTTGTGTACATGCCTTAGCTTATTTTATAGCAAATTTGCTTCATTCATATATGAGTAATTTAATTTATACGAATGTTTAAACTTATATCTTTTTACTGCACAGTTAAAAATTAAATCATGCTAATAAATTCACTGTCTTTAAGAGCCAATAACACAAAAAGAAAATAATAAAAAACTTGGCAAGGGTCACCGAGAAAATTAAACCAGTGCAGAGTGCATCGACCTATATTAAATTTGGTTGTTCCTACTATTCAGCCTGATATAGCGAAGCATATATGATGAATAGGCGACGATGGATTCGGCCACTCATAGACAAGCATGCCAATAATGTCACAGAAACAAAAACAAACAAAAAAACATTCATATAAAAAAAGTGGGTAGATTATGGAGTTCTAAACATGTCTGATAAATAAATTCAATGAAATTGAGTAGATTTTATTTATTGTAAAAGGATGTATTACAATAAGTTTGTACCAAAGGGGGAGCTATTAGCGACTACGTAAAGTGTATATAGTATTATTAATCAGTAATGAAAGCGGACTCGATGTTGCCAACTTACACCTAAGAGTTTTTGTATGCACAAATTTAAGCTAAAAATAACAAATTCTTGACTTTCTCAATTAGGTCATTGCTGAGTTTAAGTATCTGAAAGTATACATTGATTAATTTGAAAAGAATAATTATTGCAAAATATTTTTTTATATAATTAAAATGAAGCATTTAATGAGCGAATGAAATTTGCTAGGCAATTTTTTTTACCCACCCTCGTAAAATGATTTTGAATGTGCAAGAACGGATTGGTATTTTTTTGTGACTTAATTTCCGCAGCGCCAACGGCTCACTGGGTGGCGACATGTCTGACTCTCAGCTGCCTGTCTGGTTATACATTCATTCATTCATCCATCTGTCTGCCAAGCAGACAATCGATTTTGACTACTAATTTTACTCGAGTTATTGTATAGGAATCTGATTTCTATTTCATTTTTCTCTTTTTTTTTTTTTTTTTTGCTCATTCTTTCTCTTTTCCGCATTCAGTGCGCACACAAATCATTCAGCCTCCAGTGGATACCACCGTTCTACTGGGCCTGACCGCATCGTTGCAGTGCAAAGTGTCAAGTGATCCTTCGGTGCCATACAACATTGACTGGTATCGCGAGAGTCATCCGACGCCTATTAGCAATTCACTGCGCATTGGCGTACAATCGGACGGTACCCTGGAGATTCAGGCGGTACGCGCTAGCGATGTTGGCACATATTCATGCGTCGTCACCTCGCCAGGTGGCAATGAGACACGCTCGGCACGACTAGCAGTCATCGAGCTACCATTTCCACCGACTAATGTGAAGGTAGAACGATTGGATGAACCACATCAACGTACAATAAACGTTTCGTGGACGCCGGGTTTCGATGGTAACAGTCCCATTTCGAAATTTATCATACAGCGACGTGAAGTCTCCGAACTAGGTAAGTAAATGGGGCGATTGGGTTAAGTATGGTGTAGGAGTTTGTTCAATGAACTGATTTGTTATTGCACACTAGTATCGGTTGATGCTGGGATGACACTAGCAATTTTTAACTGCAATAATTTTGTTAGCTGTACACGGCGAAAAACTTGTGATTTGGACTTTCCATATTGCTTCATATTGCTGCTAGAAATTCCTTGTTTCATCCCATCATGGCACACATAAAGGTTAATTGATGTTTAAAACTAAATTTTTAAAAAAGAAAATATACCAACAGTAACATTTTCTCTCATGGAAACATTTTTTCTCTTTGTTTTCTTTTTCGTTCGTTCATATATAAAACGAATCAATATGCGTCAAAAATTTTGTTGGATTTTCAACGTCATTTTTTAAAAACTGTATGCGCATTTGATATCATTTGTCCTATATTTTTCTCAATACACAATTTCACTATCAAATAACCCGGTGTAAATATTCGTTTAAAACCGTAATATTATTTTGTTGCATTTGTTTACAAATTTATAAAATTAATATCCATTTTACATTTAAATATTTTAAATTATTTATTCCTTTCGTTATGGAATTTCTCACTACTAACATACACACACTACTGCACCATACTCTTCGACAATCTCCGACACATTTTACTTGTTCCCTTGCTCATTTTCACGTTCTCTTAACCCAACTGTTCCTCTTGCCTCTCTGAACTCGTTTTCAACTCATTAACATCATAGAAAAATTCGTAGGTCCAGTTCCAGATCCACTGCTCAATTGGATCACCGAACTGAGCAACGTCTCTGCCGAACATCGTTGGATACTGCTTGAAAATCTAAAAGCCGCTACTGTCTATCAATTTCGCGTTAGCGCTGTAAATCGTGTAGGCGAGGGTTCGCCCTCTGAGCCGAGTAATGTTGTCGAACTACCGCAGGAAGGTAAGTTGAGCTATTGAATAATTTTTCACTATAGTTTAGAAGTAATTGTTGTTTGTAATTATTTTTTATTTATTTATTTATTTTTTTTTTTTTTTTTAACGTTACCACCATCCACACTTTCTGTGAAAAAGCTATTATCAGTTTGTCTGATAGTTTGGAATACAATAAAAATGTCATGGGAGATTCCACAAACTATATACATATACATTCATATATTCTTGATCTGCTCGACAAGCTGAACCGAGACATATCCGTCATACGTCATATTACGCTTAATATGGTTTTAAGCACCACTATAAAGCATAACCATAACTAAAACGTCACGTAATTTCTGGGCCTAAGCCTCAAAACAAACAAGTGGTCACTTCAAAATAGTTACGTGTACCTAAAACTTAGTGTCAGTGATAAGACGTGGAGACCCATCCTAGCGGAGAACGGGCACTGCGAATTAAACGAATATCTTTTGTACCTTAGTCAACCAAACTATAAAGCATATGCCCCAAACAAATTCATCACCTGTTTCTGCCGCTTTCAAGTTTCTGTATGCAAATTTGTTTGTTTTTTTTTTTATCTCTACAGTTTTGGGCTTCTAATTTGATACAGATGTATTTTTATATGGTGCCCAGACAAACCTATAGTCCAGATAGGGGTCCAGGTGCAGGCAAATTGTTTATTGTTAAAGCTAGAAAGTCCAATTATCTATATAGAAATTCGGGTACAATGAATTTGTATAACATTCAAGCTAAAGACTAAATGTTTTGGTATGATTGCTAATACCATCAATCCACATAAAATGTCCAACATTGATCCAGATCGGTTCACTATGACATAAAAACCTTATGTACTTTACTTAATCATATACAGATTTTTTAAAGATGTAATATATGGCTTACCTGTATAAACAACAAGTTTCCTATTTAATGTAGTTTTTTTTTTCTATGTATTTAATTTGCATTGAGAATAAAAACTTATAAAAAAAAAATATTTTTCAATATAGATTAACCATGAGCCAGCTTAAATTCATATATGTTTCCTTTTTATATTTACAAATACATTTTGTTTTATTTTGTGAGTTTGTGATGTGCTACTATTTATAGCAAACTTGAAATTTCGTGTCAAGGGTTTTAAAGCTTCGGATCCATCGAAATGAACGTTCTTTATTTTGTTTTTTATCTTGAACCATTTTTGTACGTATTTTCTGTAAAAAATTCAAAAACATTCAAAACAATGTTTGATTTTTGTTACTTGTGATTTATTGATTATATTGTATGTTGTACACATATAAGAAAAATAGCATTGCTTTTTTTTACTTATTTAACTTTTTATTTTATTGTTAAAATATTCTAAACAAAATATGTATAACTTTAAAATAACAATAGTTTACAAAAAATTGGTGTTTTTTCGTAGCATTATGAATACATACGAGTGTATTTTTATTAACAATAAGAAGACAATAAGGAATACAAAAGTTTTGATACTGTCTGCTGTTTTTATACTCTTCACGCAGAGTGGTTGAAGATACCTAACTTTTTTATTTGTCCAAATTATTTAAAAAAAAAAATGGCTGGCCTTGACTGCAATATGCTTTATGCAAGTTTATGGTGAATGAATTTACGTGGTCGTGGGGTCTGTGCAAAAATTTAAGTTTTTACAAATGTGTTAGCAGTACATATTAATTATGCGTTTGCTTGCACCGACGAATGCTCGAAGACGACTTGATGTTGGTACATGAAAATTATTATTGAATTTGTACATATTGAAAAGAACAAATGGGTGCTCAAAAACGTTATTTTTACTTACAGTTACTTTATATAATCTAAAATTAATGAGATTAGCCACAGAGTATTGATAGTATAATTTTGTCACTATAATATCAACGCCTTAGATAAAGCATCGAACAATACAACTATACTTGATCATAAGGCGAGTTGTTCAAGCCAAGTCTATGTCGTATAACCTTACTCCTTATTCCCTTAATCCTGCTTCCTACTAATATTATAAACGCGAAAGTTTGTATGGATGTGCGTTTGTTACTCTTTCACGCAAAAACCACTGAATGGATTTTAATGAAACTTTACAATAATATAGCTCATATATCAGAATAACACATAGGCTATAATTAATGAAGATTAAATTAACTAATTTATTTAATTAATTTAAAACAAACACAATCGCAAACATTTTAACCACATCTACTTACTTTCGTAGACGACAAAAAGCTGCTAGCTACAAAATGGTCTAGCGTTCATGTGTTTGCTTTAAATGGTCATGTGTGCGGTTTGATTCTGTTCGTTCTTTCTTCATTAGCCAACTTAGAATACCCGTTCTGATCATTCTCGATCAGTTACCATCTTATCGGTTATATTAACCCTATATAACCCTACTTACTAACATTTATGTTTACAATATATACATATGAGAATAGGTCGTTAAGTATTTTTCACCCTCCTACCCCACCCACTATTTTTTAATCCCGATTTTAGTATTTTTGTATGAACAATTTTATTACCCGAGAGGTCATGAAGAAGGGCAAATTAGAGAAGTGGGACAGGGAGAAGGGTAGCAACGCGCCAGGTACTAGTACTAGTGCTAGTTCAATATATTATTGGTTTCAAAGTTGGTATACACACATTTTATTGCCAAATTTCAAACATATTGAGGGCCAGGGCCTACCTGGCTCAATATCCTAGACTCTTACTCTAATTGACTTAAAACTTTGGTAGAATATTCTAGACATATTGTATAAAACAATATGTCCAGACAATAAAATAAAACAAATCGATTTATTTAAATTTTCAAACCCAAGTAATCCCTTAAAAAAAGGTTATTTTCATACTTACATCAATATCTAAAAATAAAAAATAAGTACAGCAGCTGAAATTTTATGCGTTGTCAACCTTATCATACAGCTCGTTATTCATATGGGAGCTAAACTCGCCGCCAACTCTAAGACTACCAAAAATTCTTTCTCTCGAATACTCCCAAAGACGCTGTAACCGTTGATGTCAGGGTACATGCTTCTGCGCCATACACCAGGTCTAGGATTATCAGTGTCTTATAGATTTCAATTTTCGTACTTCGAGCATGGGCTCTACTTCTAATTAGCTTGCTGAGCCCAAAGTAGTAGCGATTATCAAGCGTAATTTTTCGTCTAATCTCTAGGCTTACGTTTATATTTCCGGTTATATCGGCGTATCGGCTTTATTTTGGTGCAAAAATTATTACTCTTATTATAAGTACTTTTTTTCAATATTAATGTACATATTTCACACTAGTGGCACAAACTTTATTGTTTATGGTCATTTCACAATGCACTGTTACAGCCTTACTAATAAAAAATTAAGAGTTCCATTTTACGAAATAAACTAAAACTATAAAATTTGTAGAAAAAGTCGACTCTAAGTTTTTTATTAGTAAGGCTGTTAGATATATTCACTTATTTTTCGTGATTTAAACCGGGCTATGAACCCAAAGAATTGGTAATGTAATACACATAATCCTGTCCTCTTAACACACTTCACCACGACAAATAGTGGTCTGAGAGGCAAATTTAGGTGACAAGAATTATTCCTAATATATTTTTTCCAGCACAATTTTTATGTTTTTGAACGTGCTGAAAACATTTCTGCTATCAATTTTTCTATGAAAACAAGTATTTACCAATTTTTAGTCAATATCGTTATATTTTATTTTGAAAGAATGTAACATAAAATTTGATATCACCATTCTTGAAAACACTTTTTCACATATTATCGTCGAACTTGAAAAATATATTACTTTTATGATCGGTAATTTTTGAAAACTATTTTAAGTAACGAACTTTTACAATTAATACATTATCAAAATCAATGATACAATAATATATATCAATGATACAAGAATCAGGATCAGTTTCATAAAAAAAATTTTGAAATTGCAAAGTGCCAATTTGGATTTCTGCTTCTCTTACAACATAATTAGCAATAAATTTGCGTTTTCCTGATCAACTGTAGTTATTATACAATAGCTATATTTTCTTTGTATCTTCCATTTTTAACAAAAATTTAAACACTTTTGAAATTGACAAAATAATGAAAACAACAAAAAAACAGCTGATCAATATGCGATACTGTAATATCGTTCAAGACCTTATTTGAGCATATCGCATTTAAACAATTAATATGCTAGATCCGTCTAGTTTAAAGACGGCATTAGTCCAAATTTTTAATTGCATTCCATTTATGATTTGAAAATTTACAAATTGGAGAATTCACAGGTTACAAATCTATCTCTTCGATAAATGATCCAAAAAATATATATTGTAAAGTAGTTATTGTACTCTTTTTCCGTTTTTGGCACTGATTGCCACAATTGTATTCACGTAATACTTGTTTTAACACGGAAATACTGTGATTCGAAAAATAACAAAACAAAATTAACATTTTGACATTTCTATCATGTTGTGCCAACGCAACGCATGCGCAGTAATTTCTATTAAGCACTTCAAGAAAAATAGAGCAACATCGAACTACATTTTTGAAGTGTTTAATAAATTGGGTTTTTGCCGCCAAAAATTTTCCTCTCACTTTAATTATCTGAAATCAGACCAATTTTTTGTGAACTGATATTTATATATATATATATATATATATATATATATATATATATATATATATATATATATATATATATATATATATATATATATATATATATATATATATATATATATATATATGTGTGTGTGTAAATGTACAACTGCAGTAGACATATCAAACTAATGCTAAATAAATGTATTTTTAATTGTGTAACTCTGCCTTCGTACAAATCAAATGTGGCTCGATTTTTGTAGAATTACCGCTTTACCGAGGTACTTTGATATCAATATAAATACACAAATATTTTTATACAACTACTCTATATCATTCCTCGTTTCGAATAGACTTGTACTAACAGTTCATATTTTCACACCAATTTAGCTCCATCGGGTCCGCCAGTGGGATTTGTCGGTTCAGCACGTTCCATGTCAGAGATCATAACGCAATGGCAGCTTCCACTGGAAGAGCAACGTAATGGACAGATACTTGGCTACATCATACGCTATCGCCTCTTTGGATACAATAATGTGCCATGGTCTTATCAGAATATTACCAATGAGGCGCAACGAAATTTTCTCATACAAGAACTAATCACTTGGAAGGATTACATTGTACAGATTGCTGCATACAACAATATGGGCGTAGGTGTGTACACAGAGGGAGCAAAGATCAAGACCAAAGAAGGCGTACCCGAGGCGCCGCCGACAAATGTTCAAATAAAGCCATTGAATTCGACTTCAATCGTTGTGACATGGACCCCACCAAACCCTCAGCAAATCAATGGAATAAATCAGGGCTACAAAATACAAGCATGGAAAACTAAATACATAGATGGTGAATCGCGCGAGGTCGAGGAGCGCATGATTACTGTACCGCCAAGTCTCATCGATCCGTTGGCCGAACAGTCAGCAGTAATGAGCGGACTTGAGAAGTTTTCCGAATATAATGTCACAGTGTTGTGTTTCACTGATCCCGGAGATGGTATTGTCAGTTACAAGGTGTACGTGAAAACTAAAGAGGATGTACCTGATGAAATAACAGCGCTGCACTTTGACGATGTTTCGGATCGTTCGGTAAAGGTGCTCTGGGCACCACCGCGTAATATCAATGGTGATCTGACGGGCTACACGGTCCGCTATCAGATCAAGGACCAGCCAGAGACCATGAAATCAGTGAATCTTACTGCAGACGATACTCAGCTGACGGTCCACCAACTACTGGCAACAACGCACTATTGGTTTGAAATACGCGCCTGGACGCGCATTGGTGGTGGTCCACCGAAGACTGCGACTATACAGTCGGGTGTGGAGCCAGTACTGCCTCATCCGCCCACCAACCTAGCGCTCTCCAACATCGAGGCATTTTCAGTAGTATTGCAGTTTACACCCGGCTTCGATGGTAACTCTTCGATTACAAAATGGAAGGTAGAAGGACAAACCGCACGCAACACAACTTGGTTTACCATATGTGAAATCTCCGATCCTGACGCTGAAACGCTAACCGTAACCGGTCTTATGCCTTTTACGCAGTACCGTTTGCGATTAAGCGCTACAAACGTTGTGGGTGCCTCAAAACCATCTGAGGCGACAAAAGACTTTCAAACAATTCAGGCACGCCCCATGCATCCACCTTTCAATGTGACTGTACGTGCCATGAGCGCCACACAACTGCGCGTTCGTTGGATACCGTTGCAGCAGACAGAGTGGTTCGGCAATCCGCGTGGCTATAACATCACTTATCGCCAATTGGACACATTGATGAAAAGCATTCCAAAAAGCGTGCTTATCGAAGATCACACTGCCAACTCGCATGTTCTCGAGGAACTAGAGGAGTGGACGCCGTATGAAATCGTGATGAACGCTTGCAATGATGTTGGCCACTCACGAGATAGCGTTATTGCTGTAGAGCGTACTCGTGAGGCAGTGCCCTCGTATGGGCCACTTGAAGTGCTGGCAAATGCCACATCATCGACTACAGTGGTGGTGCGCTGGGGTGAGGTACCAAAGCATCATCGCAATGGACAAATCGAAGGCTATAAGGTTTTCTACGCGGCCACCAATCGCGGAGGCCAAGTGTTGCATAAGACCATAACAAATAACAGTTCCTTTACCACAACGCTTACCGAGCTGAAAAAGTTCGTTGTTTACCATATTCAGGTTCTTGCATACACGCGATTGGGCGACGGAGCTCTTAGTGCACCGCCAATTCGCGTACAGACATTCGAAGACACGCCTGGCGCTCCGTCGAACGTTAGCTTTCCAGATGTCACATTTTCAACCGCACGTATCATTTGGGATGTGCCCGAGGATCCAAATGGCGAAATACTTGCATACCAGGTGACATATACGCTGAACGGTAGTCTTAAACTGAACTACAGCCGCGAGTTTCCACCTTCGGGTCGTACTTTCCGCGCTACAGAGCTGCTTGCTGAGCGCTACTACACTTTCAGTGTTACAGCACAAACACGCCTCGGTTGGGGCAAGACAGCCTCCGTGCTCGTCTACACTACAAATAACCGCGAGCGACCGCAACCACCTTCGATGCCGCAAATTTCTCGCAGTCAAATACAAGCGCACCAAATCACGTTTAGCTGGACGCCGGGTCGCGATGGTTTTGCACCGCTCCGTTACTATACGGTGCAAATGCGCGAGAATGACGGCCCCTGGTTACCATTGCCAGAACGCGTCGATCCTGTACTTACTTCGTATACAGCCTCCGGCCTGAAGCCACATACCACGTACCAGTTCCGCATACAGGCTACAAACGATCTTGGCCCGTCGGCCTTCAGTCGTGAAAGTATAACAGTTCGCACTCTACCTGCTGCGCCCGCAGTGGGTGTGACTTGGCTGAAAGTTGTACCAATAACGACAACCTCTGTGCGCGTACACTGGCATGCTCTGGAGTCATCTATGTGGAACGGTGACGCTGCAACTGGTGGCTATCGTATCCTTTACCAGCAGCTGTCCGACTTCCCAACTGCACTGCAAGCAACCCCTAAAACCGATGTCATGGGCATTAATATTAACTCTGTAGTACTATCTGATCTGCAACAGGATCGTAATTATGAGATTGTCGTGTTGCCATTTAATTCACAAGGTCCCGGACCTGCTACACCGCCCTCCGCTGTTTACGTTGGTGAAGCTGTGCCCACTGGTGAGCCACGTGCTGTCGATGCAGCGCCTATATCAAGCACAGAGGTACGTCTTCGCTGGAAGCCACCAAAGCAAAGCATGCAGAACGGTGATCTGCTCGGCTACAAGATATTCTATGTAGTCACGCAGTCGCCGCTAGAGCTCGAAGAAGGTCGCAAATGGGAGGAGGAAATCGAAGTAGTTTCCGCAACAGCTACTTCCCATAGTTTGGTTTTTCTGGACAAATTTACCGAATACCGTATACAAATACTTGCATTCAATCCAGCCGGCGATGGACCACGCTCAACGCCAGTCACCGTCAAAACAATGCAAGGTGTACCCAGTGCACCATTAAATTTGCGCTTTGAGGATATTACCATGCAGAGTTTGAAAGTTTCGTGGGATGCACCGAAATTTCGCAATGGCGAGATATTAGGCTATTTGGTTACATATGAAACGACAGAAGAGAATGAAAGTAAGTGGCACGCACGTGCCAAAGTTTTCGAATTAAATGATAATGTTGCTTCATTTCACTCACAGAATTCAGCAAACAAGTTAAACAGAAGGTATCCAGCACCAGTCTGCTTGTGATGAATCTAGAGGAGGAGGTCACTTACACATTTACTGTGCGTGCTCAAACCATTGACTACGGACCGGCGGTCAGCGAAAACGTCACTACCGGTCCGCAGGAGGGCTCACCGGTGGCACCACGCGATCTGATACTAACCAAGACACTTTCTAGTGTGGAGATGCACTGGGTTAATGGGCCATCAGGACGTGGACCCATTCTGGGCTATCTAATTGAAGCTAAAAAACGCGGTAAGTTTACACATTTGAATATTCAAACGGCAGCGGTATGTGTTTATTGATAACGAATATTAAAACAATTTGAATGGTGATGAAATTTTTTAACACCTACGAGAAGAAGCCGGAAACTCAATAAAAAAGACCAGTTCCTCAATACAACATAGTAATCTTTGTTCAATATTAGTATCTTTAATAAGCTTCAGACTTCTTCCGTGGAGCATGGTTCTTATATCCTTTCCTACATTTAAATCCATATTAATTAGTTTTTGGTACTATATTAAAAAAAAAAATCGTCGATTTTTTTTTTTTGGATTCATTCGGAGTGTAAGGAAAACTTTGTTTATATAGAAGCTAACAAATTATATTGTATTATAAATTTTTTTTATTTAATATTATTATATTTTTTTTGTTTGTGGTGTATCGGATATTTAATTGATAACTATTTACTTTCTCTTTTTCTCTATACATTATTCTCTTTTACTATCAATATTATTTGAAATTCACGCTTGCGCTTAAACCGAAAAAATAAATAAAATAAAAACAAAACAAAACAAAAATGCTTGAGTAGAAAAGGGCGAGCCATCGTTTATTTGTAAGTATTGTAGTTCCTTCTTAACAATCTAAAGTAGCGAACTAACCTCTCACTAGTACCCATCGAATGACAAATTACACAAATTACACGGCACTTTCTCGACTTTCAAACAGACGATTCGCGCTGGCAGAAAATCGATCGCACAAATATTGGAACTATGGAGGACTTCACGGTCAGCTATCAAATACTGCTACCCTCGACAGCATACACATTCCGTGTGATTGCCTACAATCGCTATGGTATCTCATTTCCCGTCTACTCGAAGGATTCAATATTAACACCATCAAAATTGCATCTCGAATACGGCTATCTGCAGCACAGACCATTCTATCGGCAAACATGGTTCATGGTTGCACTAGCAGCATCATCCATTGTGATCATCATTATGGTGATTTCGGTGCTATGCGTGAAAAGCAAGAGCTACAAGTATAAACGTAAGTAGTAGATAAGAGTAAAGTATTTTCGTTATTTCATATAATATTCACACATACAGAGGAGGCACAGAAAACACTCGAGGAGTCAATGGCCATGTCAATCGACGAACGTCAGGAGCTGGCACTAGAGCTTTACCGTTCACGCCATGGTGTTGGCACCGGCACGCTGAACAGTGTCGGTACACTAAGCCGAGGCACGCTCGGTACACTCGGCCGCAAGTCAACAAATCGACCGCCAACCAATTTGCAGCTAGGCAAGAGTCCACCGCGTCCGTCACCCGCTTCGGTGGCATATCACAGTGACGAGGAGAGTCTCAAGTGCTACGATGAAAATCCAGATGACAGCAGTGTGACAGAAAAGCCATCCGAAGTTAGTTCATCGGAGGCATCACAGGTAAAGAACAAACAACACAAAGCTCGATTAGGACATTAAGCAAATCGAATTTTCCTTTTATTTGCAGCATTCGGAAAGCGAGAATGAGAGTGTGCGCTCTGATCCGCACTCTTTTGTCAATCACTATGCAAACGTAAACGATTCCTTACGCCAGTCGTGGAAAAAAACGAAACCAGTTCGAAACTATTCGAGCTATACGGACTCCGAACCCGAAGGAAGCGCAGTGATGAGTCTCAATGGTGGTCAGATTATTGTCAATAATATGGCCAGATCGAGAGCACCACTGCCTGGGTTCTCGTCCTTTGTCTGACAATCAACAGAGTTTTAAGCTGAGAACAAAGAACGAAATTTACACAAAACAAAAACAAAAACTAAACAAATCATAGAAACGATAATGCAGTTCGAAGATACATACATATAGAAGATATAGAAGAAGCATATAGACAAAGAAAAAAACTATAATAGAAAAAATGATTTTAGGAAACGGAGTGCAGCACATTTTTACATTTACATTTAGATTTTTTTTTTTTTTTTAGTTTTTTGTAAAATTTTTTTTAAAGCTAATTTATTTTAATATGATAGAAGAAGACTAGGCGCAGCTTTTTTTTGCAATAATTTAGTATGTATTCGATTTTCAAAAGATTTATACACAAACATGTGTAGTTTTATGTGTGTTTGTCTGGTTATATACGACTACATATGCATGTATATCTATCGTTGTGTTGGTATGTATGTATGTATGTGCGTTCCCATCTTTGATATCAGTTCAGATCACTGAATCTAAGCAACATAAATTCATAGCTTGTGATAAAAAAAAAACAAAAAACGCAAAATCTGCCCGGCAACTTCTGCTAATTGAAAATAATTCTTTAAAAAAAAGAAAAACCATATTCAATTAGCTGTGGTTGCAGTGCTCAAAACAATTCAATCATTCTATGGTGTCAATTTTTGTGGAAATTTTATGTGTATGTTTGTATGTATGTGTGCGTATATGTGTGCTTGCGTGTGTGTATTACATACGAAATCTCATTACTTTTAATATATCGTAGTATAATTATAATATTTTTTTATTTTTTTTTTTTTTCGTTTTGTTAAAAATGTAAACGTAGTTTATGCCACAACTTAATTACAAATTTAATTGTATTAATTCGGGTACAATAATTTATCTATATATATATATATATATATATATATATATATATATATATATATATATATATATATATATATATATATATATATATATATATATATATATATATATATATATATATATATATATATATATATATATATATATATATATATATATATATATATATATATATATATATATATATATATATATATATATATATATATATATATATATATATATATATATATATATATATATATATATATCTCTCTCTCTATATATATATATATATATATATATATATATATATATATATATATATATATATATATATATATATATATATATATATATATATATATATATATATATATATATATATATATATATATATATATATATATATATATATATATATATATATATATATATATATATATATAAAACCTTTTATAATACTTTTATTTATATGTATCTAAAATAAAAGAAATGAAAACAAGAGAAAACTTTGACTTCGATGAAATCAAAACTTTAATACTCTTTACACACATTTAAAAATCAAAATTTGATATGTGCTTTTTATTTGTACATCGTTTTTTTCTCTAGGCAAATTTTAACTACCAGATATAGTCTGAAATTCCCATTTCAGTAAATAAACTAAAAACCGTACTGTTAATGAATAAATTTTACAAAACAAGAAACCATATATATATATTTATATATGTATGTATGTACATATATTTGAATCTGGGTTTATTTTATTGTCCGTTTCTGCTTGAAGTTTGCTTACGTAGTTTTACACGTGACAAAATGTGCAAATTTTCTCATTGAGCACACTATAGTCAAGTGTTTTGTTCCATTAGAGCAACGCTGTTCAGCCATATCCCCAGAGCAACGAACACCCTTCGGGTTTTTGCACAGCTTTAAACGAACGCGAGCCGAAGTTGGCTGCTTGGTGCTACAGAGAAACAAAAATTCGAATTAGTTGCGTTTTGTTGTTTTTGTAATTTAGCACACTGTACAAATTATGACTCAGTCATTGCTAAGCGTACTGCAAATTCAATGCAGAGCCTGCATAATTCCACTTTAGAAAAGCGAAAACGTTTTTTTTTTTTTTTTTTTATATGTTTACTAAAATGATTTTTACGGACTCGCGCACGAAGGGTTCCGTACCATTATCTATAAAAAATATCACGTTTGTTGTATGGGAGCAGCCCCCCTTAAATATTTATTTTATTCTGTTTTTTAGTATTTGTTGTTATATCATCTGTGAAAATTTCAACTGTCTAAACTATTCACAGTTCATGAGATACAGCCTGGTGACAGACAGCCAGACAGACGGACGAACGGAGTCTTACTAATATGGTCCCGTTTAACCCTTTGGTACGGCACCCTAAAAATGATGTACGAACATGTAGTTTTTGGGTTTCAAAGATTTTCTTAAATATTTTAATAATGTCCTCCTGGTTGGTTACAAAGCCAAACTTTTTTAGAAAGTATAAATTGTTTCCGATGCCTCTAAACATATCGCAACTGCATGCCCAAACTTTAGGCACAAATTTCTTCTTGAAATAAAAGCAAACAAATAGGTATAGTATTTTAAAATTGGAAATTTTATTCTGGTGGCTATTCAAGCAAAAATTATAACCTAAAACAATTTTTTCATTTATTTGATACGCGCATGAAATCAGAACCCGACATTCAGAACTCGGACTCAAAAGTCGTGTAGACTTGTGTTACATACATATTTAATTAAAAAGTATTCTATAATCTCTAATATCTGTATAAAAGCGTTGTAAACTCGTACAAAATCTATTCAAAATATTATAAGTGTGAAGAGTATAAAGAAAGTAGCGTGTGCTTTGTTTTTATTACGTAAAGTCGAAATTATATAAGTCAAATCTTGAACAAGAAAAAACAATACTATTACATAAGCATGGAAACTCTTAAGTCTAATTGTAACTGATGCAATCAGTTTGCATTTTCAAAACATATCTTAAGCCTTTTTTGTTTCTTTATTTTTTTTTTCTACATTTTTATAAATTTACAATAAATATAATAATAATATAAATATAATGTTAATGTTAATGATGGATAAATTTAATTTAAAGATTTTTTATGTCGTGAACAAACATCTTGTTTATGAAATGTATCTGTTCTAAGCCATATTAATGCGATTTCTTGCAACTAAGTGTTCATCTTTTACACAAGTAATTGTAATCTACAATACTACAATATTGTACATACATACATACGTATATCGGTGTATGCATGTCCTTTTTCGCTTAAAAATAACTTAATTTATTCCAATAAGATACGAAAAGCATTTAAGCATAATTTACATGTTTGTATGAATAGAAAAGAATTATTGTGTGTATGTTGATAAGATGCGGAAAAACAAAATCCTTAAACTAAAAGATTTAAAACTGCATTAAAAAAAGATTAAAACAAACTGAAATTTTTTTAATCTAGACTGATTATATAATTTTAGATTTTCATTTTCTTAATTCTAGTTATAAATTTATCAATGAAACAGAACAAAAAAACAAAAATCAATATTCTTTATTATTATTATTTTTTTTTTTTATTTTATTTAAACAAATTTTTATAAAATAAATAAAACTTGTAACACTAAGCAGCAGAGAAGATTATTTAAAAAAAAAAGAAGTAATATTACATGTAATTCATTAATTAAAAAAAATATATATAAATATAATAAAAAAATGTCGCATCTGCATAATTGTCTATGTAAAATTTTTTTTTTAAATAAGATTATAAATGCAGTAGTAGATTACAAATACGTAAAACATTTGGTAGTTTAAGTTAAGCCCACATTCAACCAGATAATGTTCAATGTATTAAGTGTTTATATTATAAATGTAACGCAGTTGAACGCACATTTGCGAATTTTAATTACTAAACGCTGAAGAGCAAGGAGTGACAAACGAGATTGGTTGCAAATATTCAACTATAGTGAAAAGTATTAGAATATGTGTAAAATGTACTTGACGATGACTTGATGGTGTGAACAGAGGCACTCAAATAAAGCGAATCAGTAGAGAATCTATGTAACCAGCTTGTTTTCTTTAAAACTAATTTGCATAAACATTTATTGAGACTAGTTGTGGTTGTTGTTGTAACATCTTCGTGTGAGCTGTATCAGGAAATATATATACACAATTTATTATATATGAAATGAATGTAGTAGTGCAAAGCAATTTGTGAATGTAACAGAAAGACAAACCAAAATGCAACCTCAGGTGTCAAGGTCTAGGAAAAAAGCAACATCCTCTGGTCGTAACCAGAGGTCTAAAGGTCTCAATTGAGTCGGATGGGACGGGCAATTGAACAAATGAATTGTATCGTGCGGTGATTGACCGCATTCAGGGCAGCAATTAGTATTGCTTATCCCAATTCTTTGCCTGTAGCACTCGAGCATAACGCTTCATCCGGATCTTAACTGTGCAAGTTTCGTCCTGGTGCTACGAGGGAGATGTTTTTCGCACTCATTAATAGGCGGAGGTCGTCCACCTAATATAATATAGTCCCTATAAGAGCGTATGGCATGTTCAGTTGCATCTTTATGCAATTGGGCCCTTCCAGAAGTATACTCATACTCCTCTATGTTGCTATCAGTGATAAAGCGATTTATGCTCGACTTATATATCCTGATATCAGATCTTATTCGGGTAGGCGCTGTTGTAGTGAGGGTGCCATGGTTCGGATGATCACTTCTGTACGCACCCAACAAGAACTGCTTCGAAAGCAACTCATTATGTTGATGAACAGGAAGTATCATCGCTTCATTGTGCAATTGATCCTCATGGGTCATTTGCAGACAACCAGTGGCCGTCCTCAGCGCACTATTCTGACTTCTTTGCAGGCTTTGCCATTGAGTCTTACTTGGGAAAGGGGTCCATACAGCTATTGAGACTAGTATGTGTTACTGGTTAAATCTGCTCTTAAGTAGAAAAATGTAAGTTTAATGTCTATTATAGACAATCAGAACAGTGGCACAAGTATATAATGCTTTGAAAATATGCGCATATCTTTAAATAGAAAAGAAAGAACAATGAGTTTAAAAACAAGAAAATCAATAAACTTATTACACCCGTCATCCAACTTGTATTATTAGTCCATCCTCATTTATTGATTCTCTAACTGTAAAAACAAGAATCATTTCTATCTTCACTAAGTTGGAAGTTGTACGAGCAGTACAATAGTTCACTTTTTCGTACAGACTTCTTTTTTTACCCGACCACAAAGGCTGTTTAATGTTTTGTGAATTATAAAACACGAATATGTATAGCCAGTCGTAGACCCCAATCTAGTAATAAGTAATGTATATAATTGACTTTATACTTTTGTTGTTATTGCCATATGACCGCACACCAATCACAACAACTACAAACAGAGAGACAGTCACCAAAATAATAGCGGAGCGCACACAAAGTAAAACTTGCGATCTCCTGTTTCTTTTTCGCTCGCAGTCTTAACAACTTGCAATTGACTTCACAAATGCTATCGTTTAATAATTGTGTGTGTGTTTGTATATCATGTAAAGCTATTGTGTATTTGATTTTGTCAGTGACGGTTGTTTAAGACTTTTACACCCAAAATATTCAACCGATTTTTTTTTAAATATACTTTGCGCACATCTGCAAATATACCTTTCAAATAGTAAAATTATTTTTCAAAATCAGTTGCAAACTGTGAGCGTACCATCCGTTACAAAAAATTAGCTTGTCTAATACGTAGATACACAAAACTTTGAGATTCTTTCCCACTTGCTTCTATATGCCTTCTGTTTCTGACTTCAATGTCTACAAGTATTTACACCATCTTTCCGAAATTGGACTTATTGCACGTAATATTTGTGGTAAAGAGCAGCTGTTTGTCTTGAGCTATCTTAATTTGACCAATATATTATGGTCTCCTTATGATCATTTGAATGAATCAGTTTTATAAAGACAGAATTATTTTATTGAGGGCTTAGATGATCTCTTTTTAAGTCTGAAAAATTATATTAAAAATTGATGTCAATATTGATCAATATTCCTGCCAAACCCTAGGTGCAGTCATCTGAAAATAACACCAATTTCACTCCCTGCGGTGAAGGCTTGAGTTTGGAAATATAATAAGTAAAGATACGGACATGTTATCCCTATGTCTAATGCTGTCTCTGATGTCAACAAGGGAATCAGCTTCGGCTGGAAGTTTGGTTGCATTATGGGTATTCGACCACCTGGAATATAACGTGCTGCCGCTTTGATAATAGTATTCCTGAAGATTTTCTCAACTTTGCACATGTTGGGAGGGTTATACTATTCAACAGCGAATGAGGTGTTAGAAAAGTCAGACCTCATCCGATATTTCTATCTCTGTCTTGCCTTATGATATTATAAGAAGCAGGAGTGCTCAATTTGCTCCTGGAGGTGAATTTTGTTACGTTTCTTTGTCATAAAATCGGTGACTTCAGTTATTTTGCTTCGGATGCCATTACAGTTCCGCTGCAAAATAGTGCGTGCTGAAATATAGTTTGTCGCGGTTGGTAAGATCTCGCCGCTGGTGTGGTCTGACGATTATGAATCGAGAAGCTGTACCGTAGACGGATTAGCTAAACAAGAGAATGTGAGAACCGTGTACATATTTCGAAGTCCTAACTACCAGTTCACGTGGCGAGCATTAAATCCAAAAATGGCCATTCTGTAATCAGCCTGGAGCGGATGAGCAGTATCAGCTATGCATTCGGGTAAACAGGTTGTCACGTCGTGGAACAAATTGTGGTGTCGCTCTTCCCAGGATTGATCAAATGACACATCTTCACTACAATTCTTTGCGACTAATTCCTTACTATCAGTTACTGGAATATCCTTTTTTGGTGCCATTTTCTGGAGAGGATTGGCTAGCACTGCTAAAGGAAAAAATAGGAGAGAATCGATTATAGTCCCAATCAAAGAGTTCCCTCCCTTAACAGAACAAGTTTTCCTTACAAAAATCTTGATAATATAGCCCGGAAGATGGTATTCCAGGTAGCCATCAGTTTTGTATATATTCCATTCCATATTCCGATTCCAAAAATCCATTGAAACATACATTTCCCACAATTGAGTTAAGATGTAATTTACTAGAAACGGTTGACTATAGAAAATTTGCACGTTCTCATTCCACACACAAAACGCAAATGACTATTGTCTCGCATCTCCTTTTTAAGGGTTGTTTTAGCAAATAGCTACGTGCCACTTCATTTGATAATCTAATTCCATCTCTTTCAATATCGATTTTCATCGCTCTTCCATCACTCTGCTTATAAGCAACTAACTACCTGTTGCTAGCTACCATCCAAACATCAGTTCGTGTGCAGAAAGCCTTCGGCGACTGAATTTATTCGAACCTTTAACGCATTCGAATGAATGAGTGAATGTTTCGGTTAACAGTGGATTTATAGTAAAATGAATTGACATTTCATTCATTCATTCAAAGTGAATGCTAATGAAGTTGAACTTATTCTGCATTGAATGAAATGAATGTTGACTGTTTAGTATGTGTTGCATTCATGAATTGAATTTAAATGAATAAATATTCATAAAGCAGCTTTAATGAATTATGTCATGCAGCACTCTATTTGTGTGCGTCTTTTTCGCAATTATGAAATATTTATTGTAATGACATGAGAATATCGAGAGCAACTTGCGCTGTCCTGCCGTTCGTGTCTTGATGTCGTCTGATCATGTTCATGGTACAATACTAAGGTAAAGCCGTCGCCGTTGACATGTCAATATGAGCGCGTATGATAGAAAAAGAAGCTAGATTATCTATATGAACGCGTAAGATGAAAGAGAAGCCAGATTATTTGTTTGCTTTGAGTTTTTCTTGTGTTTCGTTTGTTTTTGCAAGTTTGAGCGGCTCCATGAAGATAAAACAACTAGAATTGTGCATCGGATATTATTTAGTTTATCATATAGAAGAAAGAAATGTAGAGAGAATATTTTTAACATTAAAAACAATAATTAAGCTATAACAAAAAGGAAAAACAACAACATTCGCGCAGCCATGGTACAATCACTAATAAAAATACAATAGGTAATTTCATACAAAGAATTGTAACTAAAAATTTTGTTTACGGGAGATCCCATGCGCTCTTTTGCTCTCACAATTGATAAAGAGAGAGCAAATACCAATGTGGATTTATGTTATAGGTGACGTATTCCCCACAGCTCGCTCATTTTCATTTCTTATTTTGTCAGTTTGGAAGCGAGCTTTGAGTTGATCGGCCGTGTTGCGGATTGCGCATTTCGTTTGTTTTTTATTTTTTTTTTTTAATGGGCATTTTGTTCATTTTAGCAGCAAACGAATACATTCGTATTTTCTTATGTATCGGTAAGTCGTGAGAACAGTCCTTCTTAAACTGTTTGTATTTGTTAGTGAGTGATTTGTTTTTATTTTTGTGTTTGCTTTCTTTCATAGGTATGTATCCAAAAATGTCAAAACAATATTGTTATATATATGTGTATACATATATGTATATATATGCTTGTTCCCAAAGACGTGACAAAGAGGCAGTTATGGACAGAGTCTACTGGTATTCCATTTAGTGACAACCACAAAATTTGCGACAAACATTTTAATAAAACAGATTTTTATTACGAGTATGCATCGCAAAGTGCAACTAAGCGCAAGCGACTGATACCTAGGCCACAGCCAAAAAATGTGATTACGGAGCACAAGCCTTCAGATTGTGGTGATAATCTGCTTGACATTAAATCCCAAACGGAGTATGTATACCTTCAGACACATACTTTCTATGTTGGCTATGTTGGCATAGATTAAAATGCCTAGTTAACAGAAAAGAAGTAATTGATTCTGGATTAGCCTTAGAAAATTTGCGACAAAAATAAAAATTGATGAATTGCAACGGGGAAAATGCGAGCCTTACCCAAAGTCTACAAGAAATGGAAGCGTTTACCGGATCAATAAAAACAATTTTCACTGAATCGCAAATCAGAAAGCTTCAGAGCGAGGGTAAAAAAATAAAATGAAATTCTGAAACATTTCGGACGCGCTTTGTCGCCACGCTGCTGGACTCCGGGCGTATCACCACTTGCTCAAAAAGGGTATTTCCACTGCCTTATCTATACTATACAAATGGTTACAATGCGTGGAAGTTAAACTTGGCCTATTGAATTTTGTGTTGGGTTTAATGGGAAATGCCGTTGATATGGACGAGGAAGATAGAATTTGTATTTTGTTATTTGATAAAATGAAAATAACTTCAAAATAATAATTCGATTGTTAGCTAAAAGCAATACAACATGCACGGGACAATGTACAAGTAACGATGGTTCAAGAGTTGCGAAAATCTTGGAAGCAGCCGATTTATTTTGACTACGACAAGCCAATGACCACCTCAAGTCTGTACATGCTTATTCAAAAACTGTGCACGACAGGATACTTACTATATTGTGGTAATGGTTTTCGATATGGGACCCGAAAATCAACGTTTATGGACAAATCGTGGAGTTTCAGCCGGTAGGACCGTTGTGTAAATTAAAAACTTTTTTAAATTAATATTTAACTTTTTTTGGTTTAGAAAAAACATGGTTTGAGCATCCAGCTAACGCAGTGATGAAAGTTTTTGTTTTTGCTTTCTAAAATGCTTTGAGTGTGAAACAAAAAACGAAATGCTGAATCCGCAACAAATGAAAAATAGTAAGACAAAAGATAAATAAGAAATGAAAAAGAGAGTAGCTGAGGGGAATACGTCACCTTTAGCATAAATCCACCTTGGATGTATTTATACCAGGTCAAGGTGTATTTATACCATGTGCCGTATTCCCCAAAGCTCGCTCAATTTCAATTCTTATTTTGGCAGTTTGGTAGAAAACTTTGGTTGCTAGGTTTAGTTCTGAAAATAACTTTTGTTTAGTTTTAAAAAAACTTTTTTTTTGGGTTTAATTACCTACTAAACGAACACTTTTTGTAAATAATGATGTGTTCTGCAAAGTCGTAGTACATTATTATTCTATTACCAATAGTTTTGGCAGCGCACTCATAATTTTAGGTCATTTTCACACCTTTGGTTACATTATTGGAGTTTTAGTAAGGATCCCTATTTTTTTTTTTTTTTTTTAAATATAATATAGCCCAACAGTGCACATTTGGCCAGACAGCCGAATTTTTGGCATAAATTCAAAAATTTCATGGAAATCAAAGTTTATTTCATTATTAAATTTTAATAGTGTAACAGTGTATGCAGCCTTCGATTTTTTTTTTTTTTTTTGCAACACTTTAAAGTCAGCTATTCGATCACATGCGGGCAATATTATTCTGTTGATAAAAACTTAAATCAAAATAATGGAAAAGAAAAGCCAGGGTATGTAGAATGTTTATATTAAAAGAAATTTTGTTCTTGTTAGTCAATGTGTTTTTTGTGTGCATTAATTTGTGTTGCCCAAAACTTGAGAAAACTTAAACAACGTGCCCGTCTATTATGAGTAAAAACTAATTTTGTGCGTATTTGTGCGAGAATGTAATTATGTGTCATTATAGTGCAAACTGTATATAAACTGATCTTAAAAATGGTTTTTGCGCCTTGTGCGTATTTTCATTTGTTGTAGATGAGGTTGAGTTCGTTTATGAAAAGCTACTCGGTATTTATATAGAGAATAATCGAACGGCTTCCACTGTTTCGTGTTGGATTTTTGAACAACTGAAGGCATATAGTTTAAGTACGGAGAAAAAGGATGGAATTAATAACAAAGTAAGGAGCTTTTACCTACACATCCAAAAATATTTAGCAAAATGCGGCAGAAGTATGAGCAAAGTTAAGAAACAAGCATAACAAATGGCTTTTGTCCATTAAAGTTGATAGAACGTCGTCATCAAATGCTAAGCCGTCAACATCAAGATCAGTTGGACGCCCACCGATTGAATATGTAAATGCAGGACCCCGTCTGAAAAGAAAATTGGCATCCGACTTAGCTTAGTAGATGTGTAAGATGCCACCATATCGAATTTCAAATTGATATTGACGTTGCATAAAAGTGAGCTTTGGGCTTATATGGAACTACCTCAAAATGTTGGCGAGACACGCCCATTTGTACATTTATACGGAAATCCACCAAATAGTGTTTCAAGGTAATATTAATTTAAATGAAGAATTTTTTCATAGAAAACACAAAATTGCACGGTGGTTTTATACCCCTAAAAGTGGGCGGGCCACGCCTATTAGTCTATGTATGTTAGGCGGCTGTCTATAAACAGGTACCATATCGCATTTAAACCTTATATTAACTTTAATAAAGAAGTTTTCATACAAAAAGTCAAAAGTGGACAGTGGACAGTTTGTATGAGGGCGACCACAACCAGTGAACAAGTTCATCTATTATTGTATATGTCAAGCATCTGAGCCAATAAATGCGCGTGGCGGGTCAATCTTGATACTCTAATAAACTTTAATAAAAAGAAGTGTATGTGCAAAATTTCAACTGAAAAATTATATGAATGTATGCTAGCATAATGGATTACGGTTCAAAAATCGATAGAATCGATTGTATCTTATATAGACGATAAGAGTGGGCGTGGTCAGATCGGTATGAAATTAAAATATATTTTCATGTACATCGATACAATTATTTGTTGAAAGAATATTTCAAATCGGTCCAGTAGTTTCGGAGCCTAATTCATTGCAAACAAACAATCAAATCTTTCCTCTTTATAATATAAGTTAGAAAAATATAATTTATAGTTATTTGAATTTTTTTCCTCGCTTTATTTTTCACAGCAGCAAATACGCAAACGAATCGAAGAGTGCAGAAAACAACAAATCTGCACTATCTCTCTAACCAAGGTGTTTTTATCTATAAATCAATCATGGCACCCACCTGCCTCTCTCGCGCTCTAGCGCTCAGAACATTTAACAAAACAAAGCGGATTACCACAGTGGATTACGTCACCTGGTATAAATACACCAAAATAATAAACATGCCAAACAAAATAAGAAATGAAAATGAGCTCAGCTGTGGGGAATACGTCACGTATAACATAAATTCATCATGGAGTGGACGACGCGGCTGCTCCCAGAGCATTAATGCATGTGTTGGGATGTGTGTTTATGTACATTCATACGTATATGTATGTATATTTATGCATGTTTGGTTTATTTATTTCGTTTACTTGCGCTGAGCGCAAACCAGCGGATTTCGTTTTCATTAATATGATCTATGTATGTACTATGTATGAATGTTAGAAGCATAAGGCGATTTTGACACTGATTTAATTATTATCATCAGCGACTGAAAATAATGATTATTAATTCAATATTCAGCTAAAAAATCATTACGGAATGGTACACTTTCTTTCTGGAAGACCAAATGGAACTTTATCCAATATTTATAGTTATTGAAATAAAAGCAATTTTAATTATTTTTGATTTTTAACCCTGGACGGTTATTGCTTGTCAATTGGACTAACACCGATTTAATAGGGTAGTCATGTTAGTACCGAATACCAATCCTTTCTTTTTATGACTTTTTTATGTCACTCGTACCAGATAAAAATATATTTTAATCGTTGTTATATATTATTTTATTGTCTCTATGATCTACTTCTATAAACTAATTTAGATGACATCTTCGCATTTCAGTTAAATTTAAGCAGATAGGAAATATCTGCGATATATTTATTGAGAACAAAAAAAGAGCAAAATGAAGTTGAAGAGGTTTTTCCTAATAAGCCAGCCAAATATGGAATAAAGATTGTTATGATGTGCGATAGTGAAATGCATTTCATGTTGAATGCCATGCTATATTTAGGAATAGGAAATCAATCCACAGACTTACTAATCGCAGAATATTTTGTAATGGTACGTACCAAACCAATTTACGGAATGAACCGAAATATAACTATGGATCATTGGATTACATCTGTGAAACTAGCATAACAAAGATCTTTTATATCATCCATATACATTGACTTTGGTTGGTACGTTGCATGCAAATAAAAAAGAAATACCAGCCGAACTGGGTAGCAAGATAGTAGGTCAGGACACTGAAAAGCCAAGTATGATAGAGTTTTACAATTTTTTTATATTTTTATACATATATTTTGGCGATCATAAAAACAAAATTGAGAGACATATTTCAATGGGTTTACGATTGAGCGCTGCAATCAACAATTGTTGCCACTTGAGTACATATATCCAAAACTTAATCCAAACCTTAATGTAAGCACATGTAACTTCTTCAAAACTCATGCATTTTAAAAGCATTGTTTTCTGCAGCGATAAACTACCTCAACAACCTTTGACGAAAATTCATATCTTATGATTAACCAATTATTGATTATTATTTGTATATTATGACAGCTGATGAATGTATGGGTGTAATTATATTATGGCCGGAATCGGGAAAGATATTTTTTTTTCGGGACAAATTTTTCATCCCTTGCCTATCTCTATGCTATATGACTGCATATGCTTTTTATGTTTTAAATTTGTTTTTGTGTTTATTATTTTAATTTTTTTTTTTTTTTTGTGTTTGTACTACTATTGTTATAAAGTTTCAATTTAATTTTATTGTATTTATACAGTTTATAAAAGTTTAATTTGGTGGAGGAAACGAACCATGACCGTCTTACCGCTCGATCCCTTCCAATGGTTTCGTCGTGTTAAATTCGACAGTCAAATGCATTGACGGTGGATAAGCAGGGGTCTGGTACCCAGCTGAATTATAGGGTATTCAAGAGTTAATAAAAAAGAGTGACAGTCACCCTGCGATAAACAATATTTTGTTGTTATCAGTCGATAGATAAAGAATGGCTTTATATCATAATTTTTAACTCATTTTTCAATTTTCTTAACTCTAAAGTCGGCTTATCGCGATAAGAATATATAAATAAATGCAAAATATCATTAGTGTATAGTTGTTTTCACAGAAAGCCTATTTCAAGTTTTAGCGATTCAAATTTCTGCAGCGCGCTAACATTCAGTGTTGTACAAAGGTTTCTGTAGTGCTGAAGAGTGCTAGTTCAATTAGCAGCGCCATCTGCAGTGGTATGGTAGTGTTGGTAAACAAACGGGTGCACTGTTTACACCCGAGCTGTCAAATACACTCAGTGACAGCTGTCAACTCGATTTTCCTTTCTTTCCGGTCGTTGCTCCAATAAAGACGCAAAGTACGTGAAATATGTGAATAAAATCTACAAAAATCAATTTAATCATTTTATAATTTTGCAAAATATCTATGAGAATCGCAACTTAGTACATTGCATACGACTTGTGTGCTTTTTTCACTGTGTTACTCGGCCGGCTGCATAAGATAATTTTGTTTATATTGTCTGCGCTGCTGTTGTAGCAGTGAAGCGAATGAAGCTATTTAGAAAATTTTATATATGCATTGTTGTATAGTAATTGTTCTGATTTTCCTCCTTTCCATTGCAGCATGTTTATGCCAAAGGCTCATCGTGTCGCCATCTACGAATATCTCTTCAAGGAGGGTGTTATTGTCGCCAAGAAGGATTTTCATGCACCCAAGCATCCTGAGCTTGACAACATCCCAAATCTGCATGTGATCAAAACACTGCAGTCGCTGCACTCACGCGGCCTCGTCAAGGAGCAGTTCGCATGGAGACACTACTACTGGTATCTGACCAACGAGGGCATTGAATTTCTGCGCAGCTACTTGCATTTGCCTCCAGAGATTGTCCCCTCTACTCTGAAGCGTCCAGCACGTTCAGAGACCGTTCGTCCACGCCCAACTACCACAACTCGCGGTCCCGGCGAGTCCAGCAAGACCGGCGAAGACCGTTCTGCCTACAGACGCGCGCCTGGCAATGCCGGTGTCGACAAGAAGGGCGATGTTGGTCCCGGTGCTAGCGATGTTGAGTTCCGTGGTGGTTTCGGTCGTGGCAACCGCCAATAAATAACAACAACAACAACACAGGAGAAGTGTCAACATTTTAACGAAATAAAAACAAATGAATTGTATTCATAGAAACAAATCATGGATTCTGTGTGTGTAAAATTGTATTTGTAAGAAAGTCTATAAAAAAAACCAAGAAACAAATGCAAAAACTTTTTTTTTTTGTTTAAGTGCAACCTTTTTTTTATTGTTGTGAAACACAACATTTATGGAAAGTGATGTGAAAATACTGTTCTTGTTTAGTGAGTCTGGAGTGGAATAGTCTCCGACGAAAAACAATGTAGCCACAGAAAGCTAAATAATTTAATGGCCGTCGACTTTAAAGAAGTACATATAGTGTGCAATTTGAGGTTTAATATAAAAGTAGTAAAGTGTATGAAACAGGCAGTGCGGGGCGTGGCTGACTACATAAAGTATCAATATTCTTGAACACCTTCAAAAGCCGGCATGACCGTCTGTTTGAGATCTTGGAGAGGCTTCAAGAATTAAGCTAGCAACGGCAAATTTGGTGTATATTTCATTAATTCTATTAAATCATCCCACATAGGTCCAGATTAGACCACTTTAGAATAAAGCCACATATAGTTCATATAAGAAGCTTTAAACAAGGTGCGGCATATCTCGAAGTAAACCACACTCGAGCGATCTTTTTTGTTTTATATACGAAGATGTGTAAGTTTTGGTCGTGAAATTAAGCTGTTTTCCAGTATGTTCATGTACTATCTAACAGATAAATTATTTTTAATAACTGTATAATAGCGACTTTTACGAAGAATAAAACTGGGAAAGGTCAATTAAGTTCAGAAATACTGTCTTATCCTATTATATGTTGTATATTTATATATATGATCATCATTTACTGTCTCCTATAAGCAAGGCCCCAAATATGTGCTTTGAGCATATGCCTTACTCATAATGTCGCTACCGCTTATAAAATTGGTAGGACGTCAATATTTGTAGATTTAAAAAAAAAAGATGTTATGAAAAGAAATTTTTTTTTAAATCAAAAGTGCCGTGCCTGCCATATTATTGGGATTCAAAACAATAGTTTTGAAGAAACATGTAGATTTGAAATATGCCTACGTTGTGAACGTTTAAGAAAATAACTTAGGAATATGCAAACTATTTTACACATTTCAATATATATTTACGAGTATATATCCTATACTATCCTACAATAGTATTTCACTTAACACATTTTTAGCTGAATGTCGTACATGAGCAATTATAAATTTATGATTTGTTGTATTCAAAACCACTTAACTTACCTTCATATCGATTTCATATAGATATGTTTTATATTCCTTGTTTATTAGCGTCATAAAAAAGCATATAACATAATTCATACATAATTTTGGAACAGTTTACAAAAGTTCAACAATTTGAGATTCAGATCATAACGAGTAAATGAGATTGTTGACACTCTCATGTTTCCTTGAAATAAATCATTTAGGATTATCTTCTAACAAATTTTAACTAACCAAATTTTATATCCATCGTTTAACGCCTATTTAGATCAAGATATTACAAAGGCCTTTCGCAGAAACTTTTGTAATGTGGAACTATATAAATAAAATACACTCATATTACTTTTATATATATAAAAAAACTATTTAACTTATATGCGTATCTATATATTCATTAGAATCAACATAACATCAAACCCAAGTCTTTTTAAGTAAGATTTAGGTACAATACTTAAGTACTTTGTACGGGACTTAAGTACAGACAGGAAACTAAGTGCTGTTCAAATTCTTAACAGTTCGAAACTTTCGGAACTGCAGTTGAAAGAAATTTTATTGCAGAATATAATTTTAGTTCTTTCCTATCGCCTTTGTACTATATGCATCCTTACGACCAATGTATGAATTTCATTTATCATAAAAACTAATCTCGGAGTGAATTGAATTATATTATTTGTAAAAGTACTTCTACTTTTGTACGTATTATTTCTAAACACATCCAGTATGCTAAATTTCATGAATATTATATAGTTTTGAATGAGATTATTACAGTTCGCGCATTTTAAAATTATATCTAAAGAACACAATGGAAAAGTGAATATGTGTTTACGCCGTAAACTTTACATAACTTTTTCGGACATTGGCATACTTCCCTGTCAGAAATGTACTTATTAAAAGAGTAAAAAAAATGTTTTCTTTATATCAATAAATTCAGTGCAGAATTCTCTATAAAAGAACGAAAAATATCGATGTGCAATACGTTTTACCGCCAAAAGTAAGTACATATTGTACATTATATAGGTACATGTGTCAAAATAGGTATACCGAAAGTTAGGTAGTAAATATTGAAGAACCCATTTAGATTTATCACAATTTACAGACTTAAATTCTTTGAGCTATCGAATTGTCTGTAATCTATACCTACATATAATTCCTGTCATCAGTCTGAATAAGTCGACGTTCATTTTGATGTACATTTACACAATACAAAGGATCATCATTTCAATAGTTAAGACTGGATATGTACATTCGTTACAAGTGTGAACAGTAATTTAAATTTGGTACTGTATTTTACGTTAAAATAAAAACGTTAGAGTTTTAAAATATTTTATTGCATCTTAATGATATTTCTGCAGCAATTTTGTTAGTACTTAGTACTAAAGACCTAAACACCTTTGGAAGAAGTGCATTTGTAGGGCATAAACGTTTCGGTTCTATAAAAGATATTGTGTTCTCTGCTTTTCGTAGATATATTGCCGTCTCGCTTATATTTACTTATAAACCGTAATTGACATTTCTGGCACGAACGACTGAGACAGAGCATAGTTATCTCAATTGGCTATACCCTTCATTTCTACCGCTGCGCACAAAAAAAGAAATAACGAAGAAGAAGAAAACAAATCTGTCAAGCATTATCAATTGTGGCGATTGTAATTTGAGAAATTAGAAGGAAAATCATTACTATAAACTTTATAAATTTACAAAACAAAAAAGCCGCTTACATTGCTGATTTTTACCGCTTCGTTGAAATTACTTCGTGTAAAACAAATAGCAAATTTTCTCCATAAAAAAAATACGCAATTGATTTGATGTGAAATCGACAATGGGTCAGGCACATAGTATCGCCGATAATGTTATACCAGATGCAGTGGACGCCGTGCACATGCAGGTGGTTCGCCATGCCAAAGTGCTAACTGAGATCAACAGTCTGACATATGAAGAGTTCAAGGAATGTATGGACAATCTAAATACTCTGTAAGTATAACGACGACATCCGTAGTCGATGAACGTATATGTATGTATGTAGATTGTCACACACTCAATCCGCGAATACAGCGCACGAAAATGTATCGATCCTAATGGCAAGCAACTGGTGTTCTTGGTCAAACGCGGCACAGATACTACGCTTCTCTGGAAGGCAACAGTAAAGATAGCCTGCATTAAAGTGGATCCATCAACGCGACACATCGATAGTTATAAATTTTTAAACCTCAAGCAGTTCTTGTGCGTTTTTAAGACGTTTCAGGCACACTTGGAGAGTTTGGCGTCAAGTGAGCATCAGACTGTAAGCAATAGATAATATCTGCTAAATATTTGTGCTTGCACTAATCTTTTATCCTGTATGCTATATAGAGTTCTCGTCGAGGTTCACAATCACCACTTAACGAACCTTGCGAACCGGTACCGCTTGATGCGCAGCAACATCGTGCTCCAGAACTCACCGCATCAATGCTGCTGGACGAGGTTAATGCGCTTGTAGGCAACAGCAACCACTCGCAGAGTTCAAGCAGTGGTCTCAGCAGCCCCACAAATTCGGTGTGCGCACATGCTGAACACACAGACGAGTGTTCTATCTGCCTAGATCGCCGGACAGAGGTCATCTTGCCATGCACACACAGCTTTTGCGCACCATGCATTGAGCAATGGTAATTTAAAAACAACAATTTGCAAAATACAAGAATATTAGAATTTTTATCATACTGAAAAGTTTTAAACGTCAGATCCTTGGTGTGACTGGAAGGGAATACATAAATAACATATGTACATATCTATGTATATTGTCGATATGGTTAATTCTGTCCTATTAGTTCCTTAGTTTTGGAAATATGTAAACGTGTATCATTCGCACCAGGAACTTAAGGAGCGTCGTGATAGGATCACTATAAGTATGTTACGAAAAAACTTGGCTGTTTTTTGTTTGGCTTCGACAGTTTGAAAATGTAATATAAACGAACAGTAAAGCCTACCATTATAATAATTGAATACGTTGTCATTCAAATGGCCCCTAAGTTGGTCTTGGTGCCCCTTTACCATTTGGCCAAAGTTTTGATTTCGTTATAAAAGCGGCAATGACGCCTCCAAATAATGCTTTCTTGCAGATGTAATGGAGACTCGAATATATCCTGCGGATTCTCCTCGCATCAATTTTGTCTAACAACTTAAATTTCGAAATGACTTCTTATGGACGGACTTTACATAAATATTAAGTGTCCCGCCTGCTTTTAGGAGTAGTCCCCACACAAATGTACCACTCACTTGTAGGTTTTGCAAGTATTTTTGTACCCTACCCTTGATGCCAAGGGTATACTAAGGTTGTACAAAAGTATGTAACAAGTTAATGAAGACGTGGTCAGACCCCATAATGTATATATATTCTTGATCAGCGTCGATCTAGCCATGTCCGTCCTTCATATGTTTGAACAACCAGATTTCGAAAACTATGTCAAGTGTATTTAAAATTTTGAATACCACACCCGCAATAGGGCTATATATCCAATATATATATACGTACGTACTTGCATCAAGTGTTCCAGTGTCGTTATCATTCTTTAACAGAAAATCGTGAAATACACAAAACACTTTTCAATTAAGCACCGTTTATAAGCAATCATTATCAATGTACATCCTATCCGACTGATGAAGGGTTTGGCAAACCCTGAAACACGTGTATCGGAAGCCGATCATTTTTCTATGAAACAAATTATTGTTCATTATTCCTGCTTTCGCATTGAGGAAGTACTCCATATATTCATTACATTTTTATATCAAGTTCTATACGACACGTTTACAAAAAGAAAAACTATTAAGAATTTTAAGAACTTATATTTTTTTTCTTTTGTACAACACCTTGCTTTTTAAATTTTTATACGTACTAAATTTTGTCACGAAGTTTGAAACACATTAAAGGAAGCTTCGGAGACCCCAAAAAAAAATATATATATATTTTTGATTATTTCTACGAGACGATTTGATTAGCCATGTTCAGATATTGATCTGAAACTGGATATGGGGACATCGTATGTTCCTAAGCTGACTATATGTGTATAAATTACTTATCAAATTTTGTAAGAAGCCAATATCCACTTGTAATTCGATATGGACAAGCTTCGCATCTATATATTAATAGGCTAGCGATGTGCACAAAGTATATTTGAGAAATATCGGTCGTACATTTTATTTTTAAAAGGCTTAAACAATCGTCACTGACACAACAAATCAAACACACAGACTTTACATGAAATACAAACGCGCACACACAAATATAAAACGATAGCAGGCGAGCAACCGGTTGATAAGACTCTGCGTGAGCGAAAGAGATAGGAGATTAGATATGTACATTTCTCCACTACATATGTAGGTGACTGCCTCTCTGTTTGCAGTTGTGTTGTGATCGGCGCATGGTTAAATAGCAATAAAAACAAAGGCATGAACGCAATAATTTACAAATTATACCTAGATTGCGGTTGATTGAGTCCCACGCTGGAGAACATACGAGCATATATAAATGTGCATGTCCTCCATACAAACCCACCGCCGCCTTTTCGGTGTTTATATCAAAAATATATGTATTACATACAGTTAATAACATGTTAAAGTTTGATATCTTCGAGAAATAATTCAAATTTTCAAGAGTTTTGAATAAATTTGTTAAAATATGTCTCCAAATTACATCTTGACGCGTTTTAATTCCTTCCTTAAACAAAAGTGACTTATTTAATTTTGTCAACTACACTATTACCTATTGAAAAAAGAAAGTAAGAATGGAAAATGAAATACATTGTGCCTTGCCTTGTACCTTTCAAGCTAATATTGATTTAAATACAGAAGTTTCTCATAAAAAATACAAAAGTGGGTTGTGGGCTTGCATGGGGGACACGCCCATAAGTCTAAGTATGCTAAGCGGCTGTTAATAAAAAGCCAACACATCGAATTTCAACCTATTATTGCCTTTAATAAAGAAGTTTTTCATACAAAATCAGTGGTTTTGTATTGGGGCTACCGCTAACCAAGCTATCAATTACCAATTATTAAGTTGATATTGACTACAATAAAAAAGTTTTTCATAAAAAAAGTCAAAAGTAGGAAGGGGGTTTGTATGGGGGCTACTCTAAAAAGTGGGCGACATTTTTTTTTCTTTTTATTTATTTATTGTATTGGACCAAAAATATCAAACATTTTTATAACAATACAGATCGCTTTCAGTGTTTTTATCCTAGCCTGGTTTGATCCTCCAGGTGTTATCACAAATAATCACAAACATTTATTTTAATTAATTAATTTAGTTTGCGTGTTGGGGAGCTCTGGAGCGCCTCCTCTGTAGTTACTGCAGCAAGTCCTTAAAATACCTGCGCTTGAGTATCATGACCACTATTCTCTCCGCGAGGCCTCTAGCTAGTCGGTTGCAGTGTCTCCGCAAACCTCAAATCTGAGGTCGTTGTGCAGGGTTGTGTTTCGCACGTACCAGTCAGCACCAGTCATTCGGCGCAAGGTCAAATTTTGAGGTGTCTGGATACGTCTTCGTCTAGTTCGAGACGCAATGCCCCAGACCTGGATACCGTACCTCCAAATCGGCGCAATAACAACATTGAATACCGCTCGTTTACAGCGAAGCGGTAGCGTGCTGTTGGCGTTGAGCAGCCAGTTGACCTTGGACATCTTGTGGCGACACCGCTTCAGGACCCCGTCGATGTGCGCTCGAAAACATAGGCTTTTGTCCAGAATGATCCCTAGGTATTTGGCGCATCTGCCTGGATGAAGAGTGGTGCCATCAATCCAGACTGCCGGAACCTCACTTGATCTTGATACTCTATTAAACTGCAATAAAAAGAAGTGTATGTGCAAATTTTCAACTGGATAGCATAAAAATTAGTCTCAAAACAATGCGCAATGACATACAGACCTATAGACAGACGGACATGGCTAGGTCGTCTCGTCGAGTTGATCAAGAATATATATACTTTATGGGGTCTACGATGCCTCCTTTAATGCGTTACAAACTGATAATACTATTCAAACTCTGTGTGAATAGTATAACAAAGCAATAAAAACTTTGAAAAACCGCATACTAGACAGTTGAGCTATCGATGCCTCATTTCTTTACTGATACAAGTATAAAGTTATTTGGCAACATATGCAGCTTCAACCATTGCATATGTTGAAAGGAAACATATGGGGTTGTGAAAAATTTGTCTTATAATTTCATTTTTTTAAGAGGATTGGATACAAGAAACAATGAATATATTCGGTCATAGTCGTTATCAATGGGCTCCCGGGGAATTGAAGATGGTATATCATTTTTGGATTCATATTAGTAGCAACTATGGCCGATTGATGGGCTGATACTAAAAATTCATTTAAACATATATTTCCCACATTCTCGGGTTGATCAAGTTCCATTCACATCATCCGTGGTCACTCGTAGCGTATAACGCCATTTAACATTGGAGATCAATTTGGATTGTTGTATACCATATTGAGCATCCTCTAAAATTTATTTAAATAACTGTACACATAAGTGTTGGTTCAGTCAAAAATTCTGTTTCCTTTAAAAACTAAAGCGTTTATTTTACACTCTTCTCTTTAGGAACGTTAACAACAAAACATGCCCCATTTGTTGCGAGCAATTGGAGAGCACTGCTGAAACTTGGGTTCTATCGGACATTCCAGGCGTCGAGGAGATAAATGAAAAAATATGCGCCGAGTTTATGGATTTGGGCAAGCAGACTTAAACGACGTATTATACTTACTGCGAAGCAAATTGTTTTCGAATATCTCGCTCATTTTATTGTGTGATACATTACTACTATATTCTTAAGCGTAATAAATTTGTTGCATATTTATTTATAGTAGTTTAAGCTCTATTTAGGCAATCACAGAAAGTTGGTACATTTTTAGTTATTTTCATATTCAGATTTGTTAACTTATGTCATTGCGTATTAATTTTTTTAGTTTAAAACTAAATTATTAGATCTATAATAGAACTCTGTAACGACATTCTACGATGGCCTAAGCGGAGCTTTATGCCAGTGTATGTTAAGTAGTGTTATCCACAAAAACTCAGATAATTATTAAATACAATACAATATTTATTTGTTAAATCTATTTGTCGTTAATTGTAGATAAATAATCGATAAAATAACATTAATACAAACTTTAAAACTAAGCTGAGTTTGTTAAAAACGTCGCTGACAACGTGGTTGTTTAGTGAGTGGGTGAAGGACTCGCAGTATATCGACATTTCAATTAAATGCAGGATGTTTCGGTTAGCGTTACTATCGTCGTTTTATGGATATTTTTCCCTTGGCAAGATGAGACATGTTGATTTTTACCTTAATATCATTGGTTCGCTTAACCCAAACCTGAAATAAAAATTGATTTTATTAGGAAAGGGTGTACAAAATAGAAATAGAATTAATCATGTACCACTTCATTGCCGATTGCCGTTATTGTCGCAGCAAATTTTGGCAGATCCTTTCCCTCCACGTAAACCTGCTGGCCACGACAAAACCACCGTCGCTCATACAACAACTTGTTATCCTCAATGCGTGTCTCCACGTAAGTGTTATTCGATTCCCCAAGCAGGCTGTGTGCTTGACTTTGCTGCTGTGCGTTCGAATATGCATTACCCAGACCATTCTGTTGCATTGCTGAAAAACAATGATTAGGAATTATGATAAACTATTTTTTATAATTATGTAAATATACTTACTAGGCGTTAAAGGCTTGCCGCGTTGTATCAGCTTCAGATCGCTTTCAATCTCTTTATCGTCTAACAAATAGACAAGCAGCTGGCCCGTCGCTGGCTTTCTGCGCTTTTCAATCACCGGTAGTGGTTCATTTGGTCGACGTCGCAGTTTGCGAGTGACTGTTGTCTTGATCTGTAAAAAATATATATTTACTTCATGCCATCAAGCATTTCATAGGTTATGAGCAATTTACCTCCATGGAATCATTTGTTAGTTCTAAGCTATAACGCTCATTTTCTATTTGCCGCTTGCGATCCTCAAAATCAGCTAGCAAATTATCCTTAAGGTCCATCTGCAAAAATCGTGTGCATTTCTTAAATACTTGTTTAATTTTTAACAATGTGCCATGTTAAGTTACCATTTTCTCATCGTACTCCTTTTGCGCAGCCTTTTTCTCCAGTACATAATCACGCTCCACACACTCACGCATATATTCACGATATATTTCATTCAATCGCAGCCGCTCTTTGCAAATGTTTTCAAGTTTCTTAATACGTTTCAAATACTCGGGATGTATCAGTTGATTCAGCTCCTCCATTTGTTTCTCAAATGCTGCCAGTTTGTGCTGAAACATTCTGAAAGTAGTAGTCAGAGTTTGCATTAGTGATACTCAAAGAGATTGGCCAAAGGCTTGCCACGTACTGTTCTTTCAGCTCGCTATTGCTGCTGCTGTTGTTGTTGTTGTTTGCGATGTTATTGCCATTGGTGCTGGCGCCGCTGTAGCGATTCGGGCTGCGAAATTCGGTCTCACTAGCGTCGTCCGTATCTGCAAAATTCACAAAAAGTGAAAGATTAGATCTATTATTGTCCAGTGTATACGTGTGGTGTGGACCACAAATGGTGGCACTACGGGCTTGCCTTCTTCGCTGCGTTCATCGCCGATAGATTCATCATCGTAAGCGTCGCAAAGGTACGCATTGCTGCCGTACCCGTAGTAAGTCATTTTTGTTATATTAAAGGCAAAACCTTTTTTCACGAAGTATGTACTCGTTCTAAGTAAGGTTCAGATAACTCCAAAAACCTTAGTGTTTATTTTATTTTCTCTTCTCCGTTGTTCCGACGCCATCTAATCATCGAAATCGTTTCGATTATTTTGGGGTTATCGAGCCGTCTTCGATTAATATACAGCGCAGTGTAACCGAATCTACAACCAACAAAAAATGTGGGTACGTGCAGGAAAATACCAATAACGAATGTAATGTTTTTAGGCTATTTACACATGACGCAGTAATGCTAATTTTATTGTTATGAATACAAAAATAGGTTTTACTGGCAAATTACTGGTTTTACTATGTAAATTAGAAAAAACAAAAAAAAAAATTTGTTGTGCATTTTCAAAAGTATCCAAATAGAACCCGCGACAGTATTGTAACAATGCTAGCTTTTCGCAATATGTGGTTTCATCTATGATTTGGTACATCGAAGTTCCCGAACAGTGTCCTGTCGAAGATTGATCCCTTCGAATACCAAGCCCATTCGACAATACTGACACCATCACTGAAGCCGGCCAATTGAAGCAGTCACCTTTCTGAATATGGATCTAGACTAAATTATTATTTTTTATTTTGAGTTATTTTGGAATTATCGTAGCTCACAAAAAGTATATATAATCGTGATCAGCGCGATAAGATGAGCCCATATAGCCATGTTCTTCCGTCCGTTCATATGATTATCTAAGAGAAAAGTCCTTCGTCTATAGAAGACTTATACAAACTAAACTCACGTATAGACTCTTCAAGTACCGCACTGGAATAAGAGTCACTGGCCGTTCAAGTATTACGTAACGCAAGAGGGGTCTCTGATTTGTTAAAAAGTGCTACTCAGATTGTTACGTAACATTTCTCAAGTTTTTTTGATAGTGATCAATATAAAAATAAACAAATGTTAAAATTATGACATAAGGCTTTGGTCCAATTTCCATGGACCAATAAAGAATAAATTGCATTTGGTTCGAATATTTTACTTGCTATTATTTCAAACTAGCGAACTACATCATTCTGCTTTTATATTGTTGCACTACCAATTTTCCAGTATATCTTGTTTTTAACGGTGTACCAAAGCTCATCCATCTGTGTCATAGATTTAACAAACCTACGTACATATGTATCAAATTTTATCCAGTTGTGATCGATACTTTAAAATTTGTTTTTCTTCAATATTGGGGGATGGAGGGTATGGCTCCGTAAATTTCTCTAAGTCAGCTCATTGGAGCCTGCCGCATTGTTATTCTTCAGTTTTTTAATTACTGATTTGACCTCGTTATAATTCGTTGGCTCTACAAGATAGCCATCATCACTGGGTGGTTTTAGAAATGCTTTTCTATCGGCGCTATTGTTCTCTTCATCGCCCCCAAGTAGGCCCAAAAAAAGGGTCAAAAATTCCGTTGAAGAATTTATAGACTATATATTTATGCATATATTATGCACTTAAATTTTATTCATTTATTTTATTTAAAATTTTATCTAATTTCGATGTTGCGTGCAGCGGCTTTAGAATGCATAAATATATTTTTTTTGTATTTTTTTTGATTTTTATTACTCATTAGCTCTCTATATAAAAAAGAAAGTCGGAGAACCCATGATAATGGCATACCAAAGTGTTATGTTTTTATTGTTGTCGTTGTACTTTGTGATGTGCTGATATGCAGTTTGTGAGTGATATGAGTGTGTGAGATGTGTAAGATTTGTGCAATGTATTCTTAGATTTTTTAAATGTTATATTGATTTATATATCGATATGTCAAGCTTGAATGAATAAATATATTTTCGCTATTTGGAATTTCGCTGTACTGTGACATTTAAATTATGTATGTACCTATAAAACGGTTAATGCTGTTGTCAATTGAACCCGCTAGGTGGAGCTGTCTTCGCATATGTCAGCTGCTGGCACTGTGAGCGCGAGCAGTAAAGTCAACACTAGTGAAGGTTTTTGAGTTTTGCTTCTAAAAACTGCACAGAAAACAACAAGCATGGCGGGCGCAGAGAACAATATGCCGCCTGCAAAGGATCCGTTTCCAGGTGAGTTATGCACACAAAACCAAAAGTTTCATTTAGCCAGACAACGAGCCAGTTTCTCTGTATTCCTCTCTCTTTCGCCCTCTCTCTATATGCGCGCCCACGCAAACACAACATTGAAGTTGTTGGGCTGCAGATAATTGAATAAATAGATTTCAGTGCATTGTAAAAGCAACATTGACCATAAATTGGCATTAACTCGTTCTAGGTTCTCTAACGCCAGGATGGAACGATCCACCGCAATTGACTAATTCCGCCCCAAACTCAACCACACGTCCACGTTTGAATCTCAAGCAACGTGTAGCTTTTCCCATGGACGGCTTCAGTGGTAATGGCAGCAGCACTAGCGTCAGTGGTAGTAGCAGCAATACGATGATCAATTCCCCAGGCACTGCGAATCTTGGCGCCGCTGGCCGTGCTGGCAAGCCTATTGCAAAAGTGCCACCACAGTGTGCCGCCTCTGTGCCAGCGCAGCAATCGGTTAGCAGCAATATACTACCGCCCCTGCCACCGTTGCCGCCTAAGGCGGATGCTTCTTCCTGGCCAGTGGCTACAGTGCATCCGCACCTAAAGTGACAAGCAAACGACGATGACAGCGATGATGGTTAATTTGGAAAATGATCTGCACGTAGTTTATTGCAGCGACTACAGCGGCGACGCTTTTAGTTCATCGTTACAAAGGCGCCGATGTAGGCGCAAAGTCCTCTCTTAAGTATTCTTAATTTATTTACCTACATATTACATATGTATTACATTTCATATGCTTTTGACGATGTCCAGGCATATTATTTTGTAAAATATATTTACTAAGTTTGTGAATTTCTTTAATTTTTGGATCTTTGTGTAACAAAACATGCATACATGAAAGTATGTATAAAATATACAAGTATTATAGAGTTATGTACATATTATTCATAATTGTATTGTATTGAATATTGTAACATTCTGGCAATTACCACGGCAACTTCTTGCCATCGTACTGGTAGAAACCGCCATTGTGCGACTCGTTAAAATTGAGCAGAGTCTGTACCATTTCATCGGTGCTCGTCTCGACATCCAGTGGTGCATTGTTGCCGCCCATGTCTGTGCGTACCCAACCCGGATGCATGCTGACGCACATAATCCCATTCTCACGCAAATCGACGCTAAGCGACTTAGTGGCGGCGTTAAGAGCAGCTTTCGATGCACGATAAGGATAGAGGCCACCGTCATTGTTCGCCTCAATCGAGCCGAGTATGGAGCTCATATTGATGATAGCCGCACGCTGTACGCCCAAGCCAGTGTTCCCGTTAGCCTGCGCAGCCTTTTTCAAAAGTGGCAGAAAAGCCTGACGGATGAACAATAGAGGAATTTTATATTATATTATAATGTATGAAGCACAGCGACCTTACCAGATCTATTTTGATCTTGATATTTTATGTACATAACAAATATTTTGAAGACTAATGTCATCACCAGCAAATTTTTATACTCCTTATTCTATGCAAACTAATCTCGGTTTATTCTACTCTTCACACATAGTGTGCATAGAAATTAATTTTGACACAAACTGTCTTCGTCTGGCAAATGTTTCATACAACCAATTTAGTAAGCCATGTCCACTATAATAGATAACCCCATTGCTTTTGAATGTTTTTTTTTTTTTTTTTTTTTTTTTAAGAAAACTTTGTCATTACGACCAATTCCAACTTTACATTTGGTATGGAGGCTAATGGACGGACGGTTTACTTTATTGGAATGTGCCAGATACGGCATTCATTCTCATTACACTCTTTTAGGTATGCATGAATAAACTGTTTTTGTTACAAAAAACTGAATAGTCAGCACATTTTTAGATTTGAACCTTCCCTGCCCATTTTGACGACTTAGCCTTCATGCAAATACTATGACTACCATGGACGTAGCTAGGATTATTTATTTTGATTTTAGAGGAAGTCGCTACTTCAAGAAAAGAAAATATTGCTTTAATCTAAATCTAAAACTGACCAATCAGATTGTATGCGGGCATACAATTTCACCTCACAATCTTACTATAAAGAGAAATTGACACACGATAATCTGTACGAGAATAGGTATATAATGTATGGGTAGTCTGACGCCATCAAAATTAATAGTTTTCGAACTGAAGGTAAATATGAAGAGTTTATTAAACTGGATAGCTGGTTTAAATATTTTTAACAAGGCAAAACGCAATCTTTGAGTGACACAAAAATTTAAAAACTATTCATACTTCTAACACACTGTAGCCCACTCATATCTACTAACGTTATAAACGTTTGTATATACAACTACCATATTGTCCCCTTGTCTCAAAGAGTTTGTCAGATTTGATGTTTTACTTTGACGGCGTTCGTGACAACGATAATTTTTCCATCGAAAAGTATTTTGCCTGGTACCCTTCAAATAAAATCAAATAGCATATGCATATATATTTGCTCCGAAATTTTGCTCCTACAAACTATTTCTACCAAATTTTTGAGCCAAATCAAGGCTTACTATAAAATTATAACAAATATTTGCGGTAGTTGCGAGTTATAAAGTTTCAAGTTACTCTTGTAACTTGCACTCGGCACCTCGAGACCCTATACCGTGAGTTGAGTTTGTCTAAGTCTTCTCTAGGCGGAGAACTATTATTAGACATATATGCTAACTGACGAACGGATATGTCTATATCGACTGGTCTTGTCGCGCTGATCACGATATATATATATATATATATATATATATATATATATATATATATACATTATGGGGTCTCCGATGCTTTCTTCGCTATGGCGAACATACATTTGACAGCTCAATAAACCCAATATATGTACATATGTACCATGTTACAAATATTTCTGTACAGGATATAAAGAAAATATGTGAAAGGAACGAAGAACATGGTGCTGGAAGCCCCTCCTACCAAAGTGAGGAGTAAAGAAGCCACTATATTGAATTTCAAGTTTTTCATTCAAAGGCAGAAAAGAAAATAGGAATGTTTGCATGGGGGCTACCCCAAAAAGTGGACGTGGCATATAAATATGGATGTGCCGTAAACCCGGAAACAACAGAATACATAAGTTTTATGGGATCTCTGCTGCCTCCTTTAAGGCATTGCAATCATAGTGACAAAATTGTCGTACAAAAATATTTAAGTTAAAAAAAAAAATGCATTTCATATGGTGCATGGCCTCACCTTCGCCAACATAATGGGCACCACAGTGTTTGTTTGCAGCGTGTCCACCAGATCTTGCTGTTTGGTAGCACTTATACGTGTCGATTTTGGTGCAATGCCAGCATTATTAAAAAGCACATTCAGGCCAGCGTTCTTCGTAACATCATCGATTCTCTTAACTAGCGACTCGTAACTCTCAAAATTACGCAAATCTACAAAGTTAATATTTTTCAATGTATTCAAACTGGATTTTAATAACATAAATTTCAACGTACCGATTTCTTCAATATGTATGTTAGTATGTACGGCAGCTAAAGCCTTTAATTCCTGAAAAATAAAAAAAAAATTGATCAATATAAAATATAAATTAAATGCATTCACTTTGTCGCGCGCAATTTGACTAAAAAACTTTTGCAACACTATTCTTTCAGTGGCACTACTTCCAGTCTTGGAAGCCAGTAATGGAAATCGCGCTGCCACATAAAAGCAAGCGACAAAAAGCGAATACTTAAAGTTAACACCGTTTATTTCGCTTTCGTACTGATAGAAATCGAGTCGTGTGCGGAGGACGCGTGTTGCTATTTCTATTATATTTTAATTTACGCTAAACCACTTTTGTCGCTATTATTTCTGACTAAAACGCAACTGAAAAATTAATTTATTTAACTTAATTCTTGTGGTAATTGTGCAAACGTTGAACAATTTCGAAAATATGGCACCCATTGTGGAAAAGTCTGGAACCGGTGAGTTGCAAATCCAAACTTGAGGCCAAGTGAAAAAAATGAATGATGAAAAATTATTATGCTGAACAAATTGTGCCAAGCTTTTATTATTAAAGATGCAACAATATGACTCAATTATTACAAAAACAACAAACTACAACAATCGTAGCATTTAAGATGACGATGACTTCATAAAACACGTACGAAATAAAAACCGAAAACAAATATTAGTGCTTACCGTTGCCTGCTCTAAGTTGCGACACGTTGTAAACAGATGCTGCGGCGGATTGGGCAGCTTTACAAGCGCCTTGACTAAGCCCAGTCCAAGGCCACGGTTACAGCCAGTTATCAATATAGAGTTCATATTTATTTCAAATTTAATTCTGAATAAATGGTAACGCACGCACACATTTGTCTCTGCTGGTGCTTGTCTTTATTACGACTGTCGCCGGCGTTACTTTATAGCAAAGCTGTCTATCTAATCTCCAACGTGCGTCGATTTGACTCGGAAACAATGAAATAAAAATACAAAGTGAGATTAGGCGACCGGTGCGCAGCCTTTCGTATTTTATACTTAAGTTTATATTTTAATATTTGCTACGCCGACTACTGTCAACAATGAACCAGCACAAGGCACACTTTAATTAAATGCCTCAATTCTACACAATCGCGTATGCACAAAATTGAAGTACTAATTTTTCAACAGTTTTCCTCTCATATTTATCACAAACGTGTTCAACGTAACGAGTTGTTAGAGCTATTTGTAAATTTTTTTTTTTTTCGTTTCACTTGAAATTTGTATTGGCCTTATTAATTTTCAGATAGCGAATGTGCTGCGCACTCTGAACTAATAAGATTTACGTTAACGAAATAGAAGGAACTTATGGCCACTAGACCTTAAAATGCGAAGTCTTGTTTTAACAAATTCATATTTACAAAATTTTTAGTAAATTACATTTCTTTGTAGCTCTGTAAATTTTTGGATGTAAAATTTTTAATTAGCTGTGTATAGTGTTTTAAGTATACATATATATATATATATATATATATATATATATATATATATATATATATATATATATATATATATATATATATATATATATATTTTTTTTTTTTTTTTTTTTTGGATAAGTAGTTTCTTTTGCTAAGTATAGTCTTAAATACATACATATGTATATAAATATTAATTATTTTTCGTTCTCCAACGTGCATATGTATGTATATACACATATTCCTATGTAGCGCAGAATGTGAACAGTATTGCCGATACTAGACTCGTTGACTATTGTGCCAGTGTTGTTAGATGCATAAAAGTATATAAATATGTATGTACATTCCAGTCTGTTGTTCTACACAGCATAGCTGTATGGAATAGATCGTTCAATGTGTGTATAACTTATTAATGATATGAATTAAAATATGATTTATGCTCAAAAATCGCTTCTGCTTGTGGTTTAACATATATGTACATATTATGTAGTTTATTTATTTAATGCATGCTGTTCGCTTTTTCGCTATATACTTCCATTTGTCAAACGACAAGCAGTCAGTCGTTCCAAATCGTGATTTCTTTCCAGTGTATTTCCAATAGTCTTTCGCTCCGCATTACAGATTCAATACTCACACTGTTGATTGTCTTCTTCTTCCTCATATGCTTTTGCTGTCTCGCCGTCATCACGGTATTGCCAAATAATCTTTGCACTCGCCGCTCGAAATTTTTCGCTTTTTTCTGTCTCTTGTCTACAATCGTAATACATTAAACCGCCTAAACGCGTTACGTGCAATCCCCACTAAGTGTTGAAAAAAAATTTTAAAACATGTCACTGCTTAAAATTTGGAACTCGAGATTTTCCATAACGTTATATCGTACGACAAAATCAACTCAGCACACATCGAGTATAAATTCAATTTCTACAAATTCATTTAACTCGGCTGCCCTTTTGTCAGCAGTATCAACAACAACGACACAAAAACGTTTTTGTAGCTCTTCATCCTACAATAGAACAGCAATATTACAAGGACAAAACATGAGTGGTAATAAAAAGAACGTTAGCGGAAGAGGTCGCAAAAACCAATCGGTAATATCCGTAGATCGTGCGGGATTACATTCATCAACAACGTCAGAGGCGAATGCACAGTTGAACATGGAACGTAAGTGCGTCAATAGTGAATCCTTTGACTTCATACAGCGAAAACCCAGGGACATGAACAGTGAGCATGCATCATCATAATCAAAATTTCATATCTTTATTATCAGCTAATAATATTTTTGTACGCTTATTATACCATTCGTGATAAAAATAAGTCGAGTTCTAATGGTTCTTCTTACAAGTCAATAGCTGCTTTCTTGTATGTAAAGTATTTCACAATAGTGCTGCTTTGTGTGGTCATATCTATCGTATATACCGATGTATGTAGTTGATTGTGTTTGTATGTTGATCCGACGCTTTGTAATATGCTAATCTATAGAACAACACACATACATGATGGTCGGTCGAGAGGGGAGGGTAAATGAGCTTTTTTAGAACCCGGCAGCAATGGGATCGCAGTCTACACGAGGGCAAAGCAGTTGCTGCGTCATGCAAAAATAGGGGCCCCTAATGCTTTTATTCCTGGCCCAGGATTTTGCTCGACGGCACTGCATATACATATGTTCTATATAGGAGCACATATGTATTAATGTCTTTCAACATTTTTGCTTTCAAATGTTAAAAAAAAATATTTTTTTTTGTAAATATAAATTAAGTTTCTGATTTTCTTTATTTCAATTACGTAATTAGATTTTTTGTCATTTTGTTTGGCGGTTAATTAAGACGCCGATTTGTGTTTTTTTTTTCATTGGCTCAATTAGTGTACCCTTCAGATTTAGTGTGACAATAGTATTATTACTGTGAATCACAGTTTAAAATAAAATCGACCATATACCTGATCAAAAGTTACCAGGAAGTTGTCAATAAAACGAAAACGGTTTAATTTATTTTGTCTTCTACGAAATAACTCCCATTATTATTCAAACGATTCTTTCAATCTTCGAAATACTGCTCATAGGGCAACTGTTGGAATAACTTTCAAAGCCCTCCCGGAAATTTTCAAAACGCTTTCCGTGGAATGGTAATAGAAAAAAGTCCCATTTCAGATCAGAACGGAGCTTGCGAAATGTAACTTTACTTTTTGGTCAAATAGTCGCGAACAAAATTTGTCTCATGTCCATAATAGCATGCATAATGATATGCATCGATCCATACAAGACCCCACAGGTCGGCCTTTGCCTTTCTGATGATTTGTAAATTGGTTTCTATATATATATCAGTCAGTCGAAGAGGTGAAAAGACGACCCAGAACAAGGCAAATCATCAACCACACTGAGCCACGATTTGATCTCTTTGTACCACTCGTACAACCCACCGCCCTCTTTTGTATTGTAGTCAATGTCAACTTACGGACGGATGCTTGACATATACCCCACTGTTTGGGGTAGCCCCCATACAAACCTACTGCCCAGTTTTGACTTTTTGTATGAAAACTTAAAGTCAATATTAAGTTGAAATGCAATGCGGTGCCTTTTTGTGGTCAGCCGCTTAACACACATAGACTAACGGGCGTTGCCCGACCACTTTTTGGCGTAGCCCTTATACAAACATACTGCCCACTTTTGTGTTTTTTTAAGTAAAACTTCTTTATTAAAGTCTAGATTAGGTTGAAATGCGATATGGTGCCTTTCTATAGACATCCGCTTAACATACATAGACTGAAGAGCGTGGCCCGCCCACTGTTTGTAGAAACCCCATACAAATCCACCGTGCAATTTTGTGTTTTTTTTTTTTATGAAAAAATTCTTAGTGGACAACCGCTTCATATACATATACAAATGCGCGTGTACCGCCCACTTTTTGAGGTTGTGTCATATAAACCCACAGCTTACTTTTATACATTTGCATGGAAAACATCAATATCAACTTGAAATTCGATATGGCGGCATCTTACACATCTACTACATCGCTTCATACACATCTACTAGTGGGCGTGTACCACCCACTTTTTGGAGTAGCCCCGTTTAAAACCCCCACTTTTATGTTTTACAATACTATTTAAAATTTCGTGAGAATGATATTAGAGCTTCGGTTCAACCGAAGTTAACGTTTTTTTGGAAATCCTGCAAGACAACATCGTGGAAATAATTTTATTACAACCAATATCAACTTGAATGAGACTAGAGACTCCATTGTTCGTACATAGGTCTTACTTTCAGGTCAATGGGCGTGGCACACATGCTATTCACTAATGCATTGCTCTGTATATAAAAATATTAAATATTTTCTTCAATTTTATATTTGAAATTTTTACCAGAAAAGATTTTTTCCTACTATTAAGTTTTATAATTCGTCAAAAAAAAAATTGGGAAAATGTGTGACCTGCAAACAGTATTAATTAAAAATCGAAGTAATAAGTATTTTATTATTTTTTGTGGTGTATGAAACAACAAGATTTTCAAGTTGTTAACAAAAAATAAAATTTTTTTCTTAATATCTATCCATATCTACATTTCCATCTTTTACTTTTCTAGTATCTTTCAGAGCTCATTACCGGTATTTTGTCATGTTCGTTGATTCTTCAACTATATGGCAATTAATATTTGCAATGATTTTACTTTTTTCTTCGGTAAGGCGAGCTCGAGAATATTCCAGCACATGGTTTTGCATTTCATTATCATTGATTATATTGCTTGCAAGTTTATGTGAATAAGTACATATGTGTTTTATCTTACCTTGTTACTTGTTTAGATCTATTACAGTATATATACTGTATATATACATATATATATATATATATATATATATATATATATATATATATATATATATATATATATATTTATATGTGATATTACGTCATCATTTTGCAATAATAATGACAAGCAATAATAAACTGTATGTAATAATAATCTGATATACAAGTTCGTATATATATGTATGATGTATATAAACAAGTGGCAAATACACTAGCACCTACTTGCTGACCATTTCTGTGGTACTCACAATCAGCCTATCAGCAACACCTAACCTAAGCAGATTCAAACTACATTAATTGGGTGATTTAATTACATACTTGAGGCATAGTTCATTAGCACCGATATCTATATTTAAATTAATTATGTATGTATATTATTGTCAGTCAATCATCATAGGCAGTACAGCAGCAATAATCTGATGAAACTATTTACATATGCAGGAAAGTGCGTACTTTTGTAGCAAAAAGCTAGTTAAAGCCGCAACAACTGGCACAGTTACCATGGCAAAGTAGCGGTCAAAGCAAACTTTTAGCGAAGGTGACACCATCGGCTCCACCTCCCTCAGTAATTTATAGGTGGTTCCGTTCGAATTGGCGTGTTGTGTTGATTTAAATCGAAGTTGTGCTTCAATGTTTGTTGGCGTTGTCGATTGATAATTGACACTGATGACGCTATTCAATGCATTTGCTTGCATGCATTTTTTTTGTGTAGACGATGGAGGATGTATATATATATCGTGGTTTGGTTATTCGGCTTCTTGCAGTCTCGATTGTTCGGGCGTACAATTTAAAAGTTAAGGTGTCGTCGTTGAACTACGCTCCGTTGTGAGTGAACATATTTCGATTGCGTATGCCAGTGAGGATGTAGGTTATTTTCTAGTTTCAAGTCTATTAATCACATATGAACTTTCTGGAGTTTGTGCCTGCATCTATTGCTCGGAAATCGCCACTCAGTCCGCGTAGCATTTATCAATCTGCCTATTTCGATATACGTCTTCGAACAACTCAAACAGCGTTGGCGGTGTCTACGGAAAATGGATTAGGTATACTAAAAAATGTGTTTATACCGTTTTAATAGGTAATAATGGTGTTTTCATTCGGGTCAAGCAGTGACATCGACTATGACGGTACAATGACGTATGATTCATCAGTCTAGCAATTTTTGACAGTCATGATGGCGGTTGTAATAATGTTGAGTGCCGCAATTGTTTTTGAAATGTTAATTAATAATCCAATTAATTAGTATGATTAGAAAATCGGCTTATGCTTTATTGGACATTTGTCTTTGTAAAAGTTAAGCATTTCGTATCAAAAAAATAAGCATTTACTAATAAATTCAATTAAACTTTTATTTCTTCTGATTTAGATGAATACGATTATGATCTAGTTGTACTTGGCGGAGGCTCCGCTGGTTTGGCCTGCGCCAAGGAGGCAGTCAGTCATGGCGCTCGTGTAGCTTGTTTGGATTACGTAAAGCCCACACCAATTGGTACCAAGTGGGGCGTAGGTGGCACCTGCGTGAATGTTGGATGCATACCCAAGAAACTAATGCATCAAGCTGCACTGCTCGGTGAAGCCGTTCATGTAATTATTTATCACAGTTAACTTATTTTTTAATGTTTTATACTGAATTTACCTTTTATTTTACACAGGAAGCTGGAGCCTACGGCTGGAATGTGTCGGACAAGATAAAGCCAGACTGGGGAAAACTCGTGCAGTCCGTGCAGAATCATATTAAGTCGGTGAACTGGGTGACTCGCGTCGATTTGAGAGATAAGTATGTATCAGCTGCTATAGTACATATTGAATAGTTGAACTGACTAATAAAAATATCTTTTTGCAGAAAAGTTGAATACATCAACGCGCTGGGTTCATTTGTCTCGCCACATACAATTATGGCTAAGATGAAGAACGGCCAGGATCGTACTCTCACCGCCAAGTACTTTGTAGTGGCGGTAGGCGGCCGTCCACGATATCCCGACATACCCGGCGCATTGGAGTATGGTATCACGAGTGATGATCTTTTTAGCTTGGATCGCGAACCGGGCAAGACACTCATTGTGGGCGCTGGATGTAAGTTGTACAAGTGACGAACCGCGCTTGATATTTCGTTTAATTAATCTGTTTTATTATTACAGACATTGGTTTGGAGTGTGCTGGCTTTTTAAAGGGTCTTGGCTATGAGCCCACTGTCATGGTGCGCTCAATTGTTTTGCGCGGCTTCGATCAGCAAATGGCCCAATTAGTTACAGCATCGATGGAGGAGCGTGGTATTCCATTCCTGCATAAGACCGTACCACTAGGCATTAAGAAGCAGGCTGATGGTCGCTTCAATGTAGAGTATTTGAACACTGAAACAGAAGAGAAGAGCAGCCAGGTGTTCGATACCGTCCTGTGGGCCATTGGTCGCAAGGGTTTGGTTGATGACCTTAACCTATCTGCTGCTGGCGTCGAAATGAAGAAGGACAAGATTGTTATTGACACCGCAGAGGCCACCAACGTGCCGCACATTTTTGCCGCTGGAGATATTGTTTACGGTAAACCCGAATTGACTCCAGTTGCAATTTTGGCCGGCCGTCTGTTGTCACGTCGTTTGTTTGCTGGTTCGCAGCAGCTAATGGACTACAAGGATGTTGCCACTACTGTTTTTACGCCGCTGGAATATGCCTGCGTAGGCATGTCGGAGGAAGACGCTGTCGAGGAGTTTGGTGAAGGAAACATTGAGGTGTTCCATGGTTACTATAAGCCAACCGAGTTCTTCATACCTCAGAAGAGTGTACGGTATTGCTACTTGAAGGCTGTTGCCGAGCGTGAGGGTGACCAAAAGGTGCTTGGATTGCACTACCTTGGACCGGTTGCTGGCGAAGTCATTCAAGGATTTGCGGCAGCTCTTAAATCTGGTCTGACTATTCATACTCTGCTAAATACTGTTGGCATTCATCCCACTACCGCCGAGGAATTTACTCGACTTTCGATTACAAAGCGTTCAGGATTGGATCCAACGCCAGCCACTTGCTGCAGCTAAAGTGGTGCAGGTGCATTGTTGTATTAACTCTCGCACACACGAACACTCACACCCGTACAGCCACTCAATGCACGCCTTTGCTGTAGACTAGGAATACTTCCTTGAATTTTTTAAGTGAAAAATTTGAAAGTGTGTTTAAACAAAATCATTATCCCGTTATTTATCCAAATGCGAAATTTTTAGAAATTATATAAACAAAAATGCAATCCACTACTCGTACTAATAGAACAGTAAACAAGGCATTGGTACGACCACTTCAACAGTAAGTCCAGTAGAACTGGCATCGGGAAGTAAAAAGTTGATACATGCTTCGTTTATGCCTTAATCCGACTGGAAAACATTTTGTAATACGATATATGTTAAAACTTATATTTTCGGAAAGGAAAACAAATAAAATTTTCTCTTGAATAATTTGTTTCTCCTCTTTCATTGACTTGTTTAGAAAACGTTTTGGTATTTGTTTAAATCATTGGTGGGCAAATTTCATATTCGTATGCATGCATAGGCATCAAAAGCTTTAAGTGGCTGTCACTCCTGCACGTTCGGCTGTAGTTTTGTTTTAATTTTGACAAAGCAAATCAAATCAGTTGCTGTTCATTTCTCATTGAAGCAGGGCTTTACTGCATTTTTTTTGCTGGTGAACGTCATGTTGAACTTCGTTTTTCTCTGCTTGCCCATCAATGGATTAAATTGATACATATAATTATATAGGACTTCGAATTTAATTTATACTGATAATAACTGACATAATTTCAAACTGAAAATTGGCTTTATTAGAAAGATATTTGTATGCCCTTAGTGTTGAAATATGATTTCAGGCATGTGGAAGCAGCGGCAGTCTCGGATGTAGCGCATTCGGAAATCCAATTTTCGACCACTTTTTATTTAGGTTATACGGTGTGCGAAAACGATCCATGGTTAATCGAATTAGTCGCTCGGATAGACGATTATAACGACCGTAAAATGGATGTAGCGCACGGTAACATTCCCGAACTGAAGAACAATTTTAGAAATAAATTTGAACAACATGCCATATTTGTTCTGGTGTTAGTTTATTCATGATAACATTTTTGTAACTTTATTTTAATATTTACAAAGTGTTAACACAACATTGAGTAATAATTTTGATAAATAATGATAGTGTCAAGAGTAAGAAAGTCCATTGGCTTACTTAACTATTATATAGATGTTAATAAAAGCTCTTAACAATTTAACAATTTTAAACTTTATTACATATTTATACACATTTAATTATACTTAATTAGATCTATGTGGATATGTGTTAATTAGATCATACGGAGGTAGTCGCCTGAATTCGAAATTTGTGCCGCGATATGATTTGAGTGCGCACGTAGACATGTTCGGTATTTAACTGCTGATGTTTTTTATTTCCTCAATAATTTTTGGAATTTTTAAGTCTTGGTTTATAGTTGAAATACTTACATGCCAAGGTGCATTTATGCAAAGGAGCTTTGATTGAAATCGTGTTATTTCTATGTTAGCTCTTGCTGCTAAACCCCATAATTGGATTCCGTACGTACATATTGGCTTTATTATAGCTTTATTTCATTTCATTTATTCACAGTAAATTAAATATATACATTTGTGAGTGTCCTAATATTATTTACAATTAAGAATTCAGGCTTCATGGACTTTTCTACTTAGTATTATTTGACATTTAATTACATACGATATATATATATATATATATATATATATATATATATATATATATATATATAGGTAGGGAAAAATTATTAACAAAAACCCCATGAAAAAAACATTAAATGTTGCTTAAAAACTAAAGTGATCTTGCTATAACATTAATGTTCGAATAGGTCGAATATAAACATATATTTCTAAAACTTTGGTGTACACGAGTTAGTCTATCGGCTATTAGTTCAATTTTTGCTATTTGATGGAGGAGTGGTACCAGGGTAGATTATGTATCATTTTTAGTATTTTATTTTGTCTGATTTGGAGTTTATTTAAGTGGCATTTAGCAATATCCGCTGAAACAGGAGCTACATAGAATATTACCGCTTGAAAAACTGATCTAAATAGGTACATTTTATTAACAATGCTGAGTCGCGAGTTCATATTGATTAAGGGATATAGACTACGAACTAATACATTAAGTTTTTTATCCGTAACCCCGATATGGTCCTGAAATGTTAATTTTTTATCGAGCATTTCCCCTACTTATCTAACACTTTTTTTCCATTTGATATCAACATGATTTAATTTAATAAGTCTTTGAGGCAGGTATAATGCTTTGTGCTTCCTAGTAAAATAAATGGCCTGGGTTTTATCAGGATTAACTATGATCTTCCACTTGGTGAAATAAGAAACAAGTGAATTGAAGGCATTCTGAAGGTTAACTGTAATCTCAGCAGAAAGCGTTCCAGAGCTGAGGACAGCTGTATCATCAGCAAATATTGAGGCAGTGCATCCACTTAATGTTGGGAAGTCTGACGTGTATATGTTGTAGAGGAGAGGTGAGAGACATGAGCCTTGTGGGCCACCTGCAAATATATTAATTGCCTGGGACTTGACATTCCCCAAATGTACCGTAAAGGATCTATTGTTCAGATAGGAAAGTTCAAAACTTTCATTTTATGAACGAGATCATTGTGCCAGACGGAATCAAAAGCAGCTTTTATATCTAATAGAACGTTGCCCGTTAGATTTAGAAAAATTGGACTTAATTTTTTTAATTCTGACTAAAGGGTATAGAGTATTGTGTTCAATTGTGTTATTGTGAAACCAAATTGCTCCGGAGGAAGTACTTCGTTAGCTTCTATAAACTGAGATAGCTTATTTTTGATGACTTTTTGCAGTATTTTACTGACTGAAGACAGCAAGCTTATAGGGCGATACGAAGAGGGTAGCTCAGGCGGCTTATTTGCCTTCCGAATGACAATAACCATGGTAAGTTTCCACGCCTTTGGGATATAGCAGAGGCGTAAACACTCATTAATGATTTTAGATAGAAGTTGTATACCTCTACGTGGAAGTGCTTTTAGGCATATATTTAGGATATTTCAGCGACGGTTACGTAATACTCCTCATCAGGGATGGGTAATTGCAAATCTACTGCCAACATGGATTCGTTGACCTCTCTAATTGTGCTGGAGTCTAAAATCTCGGCTTTCTGCTCAGGAGTGGAGTAACGTCTTGAGCCCTCGTTGAGAGAAGGGATGACAACATGTTTATTCTTTAAAACTTTTGTAAGATTCCAAAAGGGAGAAGAACATTATAGCTTTATTGTATAATTATTTTGTTCTCTAGTGTTAGAATTGGCTTAGGACCCAAAAGTCAGTAAAGTCTCCGAAGACGCAAACCAAGTTGCTTTCTTTTTGTAAATATGTGACTTCGCTAAGTCAAGCGCCTATCTAGACATATACTAATATACTTTGTTTCATATCTCAGTGGCAGCTGTCAGTGGTTTAGATAAACTGGAGGACAATGTACCTTGTGTCGATTTCTGTTCACTTACTTTGATCCGCCATTTATCAACCCAAACGATTATCTCACAGGTACCGTGCTGCTATTTTAGGATCACTATTTTTCGCCATGATGACAGTGTTGCAGTTATACGTATGTGGAGACAGCGGTAACTCGATTGTAAATAGTGTATACAATATTGGTCCTAACACGCTACCTTGTGGAACGCCAGAATTTATTTCAAATAAATCTGTAAACTCATCTTTAATTTTGACCATGAAGAAACTATTTTCCATGAAGGAGTTCAAGACTTTGAATGCATGATAAGAAATAAGTGTTTTGAGTTTGTACATTAGTCCAGGGTGCCATACTTTACCAAAGGCTTTTGAGACATCCACGAATGAAGCGGTGCAGTAGTTTTCGTTTTCGAGAGCAATTCTTGCAAATTTGTATACTGTGTTTACTTGTTCTATCGTGAAGTGGTACTTTGTGAACCCGAATTGCTGATTTCGAATTTCGATTATTTTCGACAATATTGGAAGAAGTCTTATACTGGCCTATCAGTGCATTCGGCCTATATGAGTTTACGCCTTCTTGTTGTTTACCCGGTTTTGGTATGGCTATTAGCTGTGCAACTTTCCATTGAGTAGGAAAATTGTCACATAGATTGGATTGCATTAAATATTTGTGTAATAAAATGATAAAATGGCAACCAACTAAGCACAAATGACTAAAGCGTTTCCAGGCCTGGCTAATTTATGATAGTCGGAAAATGGAAAATACAAAATAAACCCTATACATATGATCAGCGTTTCGTTTAAACAACTGTCTACAAAATAATAAGAGCATTAAACATTTTGCTTTGACTCGGTAGCAGAAATTTTTAGTTTATAGTTTTTACCAAGGTGGATTTATCTATAAGCTGGCACATTCCTCTGTGGTAAATTTCTTAAAAGCTCTGAGTGTGAATCAAAAACGAAATGCCCAACCCACAATAATTAAAAAAGATTAAAAAAGAAAACATAAATAAGAAATCAAAAAGAGTAGAGCTGAAGGGAATACGTCACCTCTTTAGTATAAAATTACCATGGTTTTTACTATTGTCTCAGGCATGGTGAATTTGTACTAAAGGTGACGTATTCCCCTCAGCAGCAATATTATTATTATTAGGTGGATCTACAACCGTACATAGGTCAAGGCCGCACGTAGGTATCAGTGTCATAGATTTTTATCTTCGTAGTTCGAGAAAGAGCTCTACTTCTAATTTGCTTGCTGATCCAAAAGTACCAGCGATTAGCAGGCTTGATTCTTCGTCTGATCTCTCGACTAACGTTATTGTCGCTGGTAATTTCTGTTCCCTGTTAGACAAAGTTTTCTACAACATCGAAGTTGAAATCCTCCATACTCACAGACCGTCCAAGACGCGCTGATGGTCTACGAGTTGACACCAAGTACTTCGTCTTGTCCTCGTTCACCGCTAGGCCCATGAGACGTGACTCTTTCTCAATCTCCGAGAACGCCCTTCTTACTCGCCGTTCGTTGGTGCCTATGATGTCTATATCATCAGCATATGCGAGTAGCATCACTTCCTAATGGAAGATCGTGCCCGACTGTTCTACGTATGGTCATTGGCGTTGGATATACTCCAAAAGATTGAAAAAGTCGATCGATAAAGCATCACCGTGCCCGAAACCTTTCTTGGTATCAAAGGGTTCGGTGAGGTTCTTTCCTACTCTGACGTCGCTTTGGTATGTGATAGCGTCATCATGCAAAGACGAACGATCTTTGCTGGGATACCAAGTTCAGATAGAGCGTTGAAGAACTTCGTTCTTATCAGCGTGTCGAAAGCGGCTTTATAATCGAAAAATAGGTGGTCTTTATTGTACTCATGGGTCTTTTCAAAGATTTGGCGTAACGTGAAGCCACACTGATACTGGCCTATCAGTGCATTCGTGTATGGCTCCATCCGGGGAGACATCGGGGTCTTCTTTCTTGAAAATAGGACAAAGAACACTGAGATTCCAATCGTTGGGCATGCATTCATCGGACCGTAATTTGCTTAAGTGTGGGTGCATATGCCTTACCCGGTCTTAAATAACACAGTTGGCAGCCCATAGAAGCCTGCCGCATTCTTATTCTTCACCTTTTTAATTACTGAGTCGACCTTATAATCCGGTGGCTCGTAAAATTCAACTTTTGTGTTTTTTACTGACACTTTGAGCAAAGAGTCAGAGAGAAACCGTTCGCATCGGTTCTTTAGAAAAACGATTTGCGCTTTTGGTCTGGTTATTCCCGGACCGTTTGGTTGAGTGAAATGAAGCAAAAGTCTTTTGCGTATGTATACGTATATGCGAGTGTGGCGCCGGTTTTGAAGACAGCTCGCCTATTCGCACACTGGGATGTATATGAAGGAAATAATTTTGGAAATCCTAGATGAATAGGGAATAACGCTTGATCAAATTTTTAGGTAAAAATTTAATTATAGAAAATTTTCAATATGTATGATATTAAATAATTAAAAATCTATACACACAGCATCTGATTATATCTGATAATGGGAGAAACATGGTAAAAGCCATTCAAATTTTAAATGATACCATGTAAGAGTGCAGAAAATCTTAATTCTTTATTAGTTGTTAAGATTAACTCATAATAAATAATACATATAAATGTATATTATAAAAGTAGTAAAACCTGTGTTTTTGCTACCATTGCAAATAAATTTAAATTGTTCTTTTAAAAAAAATGAAAAATTTTCTTTTAACTAAAAAATCCATATTTAAAATTGTAGTTGCACATTAAAGTTACACATTTTTCAGCCAAACGAGCCACTGTGCATGGACAACCATTCAAATTAAAATGAAAACCGTTTGCGTTGAGCCTTTCAGTCTTTTGTTCATTTGCCATGTGCATATCCGTAAATCATGGTCCTTAAATCGTTTGCGGGGGTCGTCATCATTGGTGGATTGTATCCGACGCTTCCTTTGTGTCTTCACTGGTACGTTTTTGCGGTCGCGGGAACCAAACCCAGCGCACCAACCCCTAATTAAGAGGAGTGGTCCTAGCGTCCTAGCGGACGTTTGTGAACTGCTTGAGCCATTTGCAAAAGAATCGTAATTTGACCGTTCCCAAGAGAAACACATTAAGCGAATCTAAAAATTAAACTTTTAAGACTCTCTAGTCCCCGAAATATCGTTGTTCTAACATACGAAGGATTGAAGTACAGACGAGTATAGCTATATCGATTATACTTTCGATGCTGATAAAAAATATATATGAATATACATATACATAAGTATTTTCTAGGGTTTGCTACGTCTTTTTCAGCCTGTTACATACATTTGCACAAACTTTGTAAACCCTTCGCCTGCAAGGAAGGGTATAATTAACGATACCCGTCAGAACTTACTACTCCTAAGGGTACTTATTTGAACCATAGATTTGAGTGGGGATTATATTTTGTAGTAGTCCGATCTGGACCTATGTGATATATTTGATTAGGATTGACATAAGATACAACAAATGTTGTCTATCTGGTTTTATTTACAAAAAAAAAAAACTTATTAATACGGAAAGTGTTTTTAAGGGGCGGGGGGGGGGGTCTATTTCTTAGAGTGAGGTTACCACGTATTTTTTATTATCTTTTTCTGAAGAGGGAGTTGCAGAATCTAAATGTTAATATTTGGTGACCTTATCTCTTATAGTTTCCGGAATCTCGTCGTTCATACAGATGACCAAACATGGCTATATAAACATGACTTTTAACGGTTGCATTCTTTCTTATTAGCCACCAAATCATATCATATTAAATCCACAGATAGAACAATGAATATGTGCAAATTTTTCCGTATAAGGTTACCGCTTTTTAAAGGTAGCTCTCAAATAATGTGGTCTACATTTGGCTAAAAATACTTTTCTTTGATCGGAAAACTTTAATGGCGAATCAAGTTAGTATGGACAGGTATAGAGCCAAAAATTGTATAGGTATTCGTCTCTTATAAGTCGGTAGATCATGGAACTTTAATAACTACAAAAAAGCATGTGTTCAATGACAAAGACACTATCTGCCACGTCTCGTTTTGGCTGTTGCATACAATTTAACAAATCTTAGTATTAGTGGCAACAAAACAAAACATCGCCAAATCAAGGGGTCAAACCCCCAAGATGACACACTGGATATAGTAACAGATGATTTGCCCTATTCTTACATGTGGGGCATGTGTCTGGTGGACAAAAACGAAGCAAATTACTGCTCAAAAGAGACTAGCCAAAATTCAAAGGCTTGTCTGCTTATGTATAAATGGGTCAATGAGATCAACACCCACACTATGTGTGGAAGCTCTACTTAACCTAAAGCCCTTGCATTTGGCAAAGTGAAGTGGCAAGGGAGGCACTTATTCTCCACAGACTTTAAAACTTTAAAAAAAAACGAAATCACAAATGACATCTTGAGGTACTGAAAAATGTGGAACTAGCAAAATTTTCATAAAATAAAAGGTGAAGAAGCAATAGCCATGAGCACCCGTGAGCTAAGAACGCTGTGTGGCTAGTAAAGGCCGCGCCAAATGCAATTACCACAGCTTCTCCAAGCGAGACGGGATTAGTACCCACTGCTCAATGCAGATACTGCTGCGAGGAAGAAGAAACCATGCGAATTAGGCTGTCTGTTCTAGGTAAAGCTCAAATAGAAGAGATTGATTATGGGAACATTCATCATAAAAATATTGTGAAATCAAGGACCATCCATCACAAGGGATCCACAATATACCAATCTCTGGTCGCAGTGCGTGGGTGCATTATTATGCACCTGGATCCTGTTCATCTGATTGTTAGTTTGTATTATGGTATAAAAAGTAAAATGTTTAGTTGGCATGTGGTTAATATTTATGTATTTCTCTATTTATTTTTATTAATTTCTTAAGTTCGTAAATTGTTTTTAACAAAGACAAAGAAATTTACAGTTCGCATTTGGTTGCCGTATAATATTCCGGATCACTGACATGCTGGCTGTAACACCAGTGCTTTTTTTCAGAATCAATCGCGCTACATTTATGGTATTTTGTTTTCCTTTTTTTCGGCTTAATTAGTTTAAAGGGAAAAATAAAAAAAAATTGTTTATTTCAAAGCTGCTCCATTCTAAACGGCGACGCTTTGCTTTTTGGCCTCGTCCTCTCGCTGCTGTTTGTTGACTGCCGATATGCACTTAGCCATAGTGGGGGATGCTCGCGAAACGGCATCAGTCATAAAATAGTCACGCAGCTCCTTTTGCTTAATATCAATTCTGCTGCTATCAAGTGATTTACTCTGTGATTAAAATATATAAACGTCAAAATCCTTTTAAATTACGATATACTGTGATAACTTACAGTTGCTGCTTTTACAGATAGACCGCCGAAACTGGCAGGTTCCAATTTGCCAATGCGTGTTAGATGTGGCGCAATATCTTCAATACGATGTCTCAGATCGTCCAGAGTGTCGTACGGCAGAGGTGTACCTGGAAAGTTTAATTGAGCATGAAAAGGAGCGAGACAGCAATATGAAAAAGTGTTCTAATACGAGTACTTACCAACAACTTCCGAGAGAGCACGCAAAATTTTCCAATCTTCACGCGCCATACCTGGTGGCGAAACAGCAACCAGCGTCTGTTGTGCACGACCCTCGGTGTTGACAAATGTAGCCTGTTTCTCTGTGTAGGCAGCCCCCGGAAGTACAGCGTCGGCTATAGACGCACCGTTGTCACCGTGCGAGCCAATGTAGATAACGAAGCAATCCTTTGGTAGTTGATCCCGAGTCAGCTTGCCAGCGTCGGCATTGAGTAAAACAAGCACCTTAGGCTGAGCCTTAATTGCACGTTCAATGCCCGGCTGGTAGCCAACGTCATAAGCGCCGGTCTGAGCTGCATTGTTCTGTAGTACGTTGAACGAATTCCAATTCTACAAACAATTACAAAATTATTTATTTGTCTCTCGGGTCTGACAAAAAATCTATTACCGGCTTGTTCAATTTCTGACTGTATTCGGCTATGAGAGCATGTATAGCAGCACCATCTGCACGTTCCAACAAATCAGCTCCGATTATGATTGCCGGTTTCTTTGCGTTCTGCAACACCTTCGAGAATGGATGCGAACCACTGCATACGTCTCTAATGATAGTGGCCTCATCACCAAGATTTTCGTGATTGTAGGACAGATCTACGTTAGGTCCGATTGAAGCGATTTGAAGTTCATTGTGAACGTATGACTTGCGGAGACGTGTATTGATTAATGGAGCCTCATAGCGTGGGTTAGTACCAACAAGCAGCACAGCGTCAGCCTCTTCAAGCGCTATAAAAAATAAAAAAATATTAATTGCGTTCCACTCTTATGTGCTTTAGAAAAGTGTCAGCGTAATACCTGCAATAGAAGTATTAAGCAAATAATTTGAACGCAAATCAGTGGAGGAATCCTTAATAAAGTTCTGCTCCGTGCACAGTGTCTCTCCCTCAATGCGGTTAACCAGATCCTTGAGTGCAACTAGAGCCTCAACATCGGCCAATTGACCAGCTACAGCGGCAACTTGACCGTTTGCCTTCTTGAGCGCTTTTGCCACAGAGATCAGTGCGCCTTCCCATTCAACTGCTTGCAATTCGCCATTCGGCATGCGTACCATTGGAGCCACCAAGCGTTGACGTTTAAGGCCATCACAGGCAAAACGCGATTTATCGGCCAACCATTCCTCGTTCACGTCTTCGTTTTCGCGCGGCAAAATACGTAACACTTCATTCGTGCGTGTGCTGACGACAATGTTGCTGCCTACGGCATCTAAAACATCGATGCTGCTCACCTTGCGAATTTCCCAAGGACGTGCAACAAAACTGTTTAGATATAGAACGTCAATATGTTAAATATATATTTTGCTTTAGTTAAACAATTTCACCTGTATGGTTTGTTGGTCAATGCACCAACCGGACACAAATCGATGACATTGCCGGACAACTCAGTAAGAAAGAGTTTTTCAACATATGTACCAATTTGCATATCATTACCGCGTCCTGTGGTGCCAAGATCATCTACACCGGCAATCTCGGAGGCGAAGCGAACGCAACGTGTACAATGAATGCAACGCGTCATAATGGTTTTTACAAGCGGACCAATATCTTTATCCTCCACAGCTCTATTTTATAATAAAAAACTTTAGATAACATACAAATAAAAATACTTGAACCAACGTGCAACTACCGTTTGCCACTGTGATTTATGTCAACAAAGCGCGAACGATCGGAACCGAAAGCCATTGCTTGATCCTGCAGATCACATTCACCACCCTGATCACAAATGGGACAGTCGAGTGGATGATTCATGAGAAGGAATTCCATCACACCTTCACGTGCCTTGCGTGTCATCTCAGAGTTAGTTTTGATGCGCCAGCCCTTCATAACAGGCATAGCACAGGCGGCCACTGGTTTAGGACTCTTCTCAACCTCAACCAGACACATACGACAATTGCCGGCAACTGCCAGACGTTCATGGTAGCAGAATCGAGGGATCTCTACTCCGATCTGGGCTGCGGCCTGGAAACAAATATAAAATATTTATAAATTGCCTTCAAATTTTGATGACATAAAATAAATACTAACCTGCAGCACCGTGGTGCCCGGCGCCACATGTACGGGTATATCATCAACGAAGACTTCGATTTTTTCCGGCGCCTTTGCTGGTGTCTGTGCTACGACGGCGCTGGTACGCACCGCTTTGCTGGCTATTTTGTGTGTTGGCGAGCCCAGTGCGCCGAGGGCCTTCACAAGCGGTGCACGTATCATATTTTCTGCAATTCAATAACAATAATGTCTGTTACACTTCTCGTCGTTAAAAGTGTTCAAAATACAGCTGCACTTATGTATATTTATTAATTATTTGTTGCGAACATTCTTTCCAATTACATAAGTTGCGCCGGAGCAGCAGCCAACAAAATGCTCTGCGACGTTCGCAGTTTTGGACACATATCGATTTGTTTTGCATTCTATAAATGCACAAAACTTTGAAGGCAGAGACAGGCATACGCAACATATTCAATTTTGATAGTATGGCTTACTGCGATCTTGTTTAGTTTACCTATATGCTCGAAAATATATTGTTGCAGCCAATTTTAATGCGGACTATTTTATTTCTTTTGCTTTGACAGATGACTGAAGTGCGAGCAAGAGAAAATATGGCAACATCGCTTTACAAAAGGTGGCAGCCTTGGTTAAAGCGGCGTCGAAATTAATTTAATAAAGCGGCGGTGATATTGCCAAAGTCTTCTGATTTAAAATTACCGCTTTTAGATGTAAACAAATTCAAATACAGACATACTTGTATGTATAAAATATAGTTGCGTATAGAAAAAACATTAAAATTTACGCATTTTTGGTTTATTTTAGATGTAATAATTTTGTAATATGTGGAAATTGGGCTTAGGCATTATTAGCTTATGAAAATCGTATTATGCCCTATTCAGATCAGGACATTTCTTGCGCATACTGAATTTTCAGCTAGTAGTGAAAGCAAACTCAGTAAAATCGAATAATCTTGCTAAAGAATGTTCATATTCTGAACAGGTTTCATTGTTTTCTAGACTGTGGGGGTACTTCCTGAAATATAACAAAACCAATCCTCCAATATTTGATATATCGGTTTGTAACTTGATATGGGTAATTAATGCACGACAGCTGTAAACATTTTTGTATTGATACAATTGATATGTGATTTTCAAATATTCTTATTACAGAATGTGAGCAGATTTATACTTTAATCATAATGTTTGCAACGTCTTAAAGGAAGCATCGGTGACCCCATAGAGTATATATATTCGTGATCGAGGAGACGGCTCGATGTAGCCTGTCTGTATTCAGTGGCTTGGCAAGACATTGTATGGCCGGGGGCGGGCACTCAATTCTAATATTCCAAAGTGAGGAGGAGAAAGCCGACTGACAAACGTCGAGTAACTCATTATTCAGCAACAAAATAAATACGAAAAAACCTCATATTTGGGAACCACTCTAAACCGGTAGCGGCCCAAACCTCCCGGCCACCTTGCTACGCCACTTTGCGTCTGTTCTTGTTGTTGTCGTTGTTGTTGTAGCAGCTTGGTTTGGACTGCATCAGGAAATACATATATACAATTTATTTTATTATATTTTGAATGGGTATTGTGCAAAGCGATTTTTTGAATGCGAGTGAAAGATAGACCGAAATGTAACCCTAGGTGTCAAGGCCCAGGAAAGTAGCAATATCTACTGATCGTAACCAGATGTCTAAAGGACTCAATTTAGTCGGACGCGACGGGCAATTAAACAAATGATTTGTTTCGTGCAGTGATTGACCGCATTCGGGGTAGCAATTAGTATTGCTTATCCCAATTCTTTCCCTGTAGCACTCGAGCATATTGCTCCATCCGGATCTCAACTGTGCAAGTTTCGTCCTGGTGCTACGAGGGAGATGTTTCCTAATATGACGTATGCATTTATGCTTTAACCTATTCTGCTGAGAAGGGTGTTGCACGAACTGTCTGCAGAAATAGGTGGCACAGATTTTTGACGAACCTATTTGCACTACCTCGAATGTGATATATGAAAGAGCTCTATTCAGCGGTACACCAGATATCTTCTTAATAGTGTTCCACAGACTTCGCGAACCCGAATCACAATTATCCAAGTGTTCTAGCCATTTTTCCTATTATTCACATTGTGAGATAACAACTGTCTGTCACTTGGATCATTGGCACGAATTACATCACGCAAGGTCGCTGAGCGTGCAGCTTCTGCTGGAAAGCCTGGCCTAATATTAGGAAACCCACCAGCAGGAATATGCCTCTTTGCAGCCTTGGTGATCGCGTCTCTAAGAATTTTTTCACCTACCCTAATGTCATTAGGAGGCAAGAGACCGCTGATTGATTGATCAATACAACGTGTGAATTCAGTCCAGTCAGCCCTATTGTTGCTAACAAAGACTCGACGATCCGATTCAACAAAATCTTCCGGACGAGTAATGCCAACCACAATAGGGATATGGTCCGAGCTCAACGCAATATCAATCGACCAGAGTATGGAATTAGCGAGATACTGACCACAGTTAAGTCAGGGGAGCTGGATGTGGTGGTACTCATCCTCGTTGCACAGTCTTCAATGATCTATTTGAACTGCAATATTATACCCCTAAGGTGACTGGTTGCTTGTATGCGCTTCAATGCTTCAATGTAATCAATTATTTTTAAATCAATAACACTAGTGTACAATTTTTTTTTTTGTGCAAATCTTGTAATTATTTATTTAACAAGTATTCTGCAGCTTGACAAGTTACAAATAAATTGTACAAATTTCAACTTTGAAATGCTAGAATCTTTCTCTTACATATTTTTAGAGTCATTTTTGTGCGCTGAATACGAGAATCGAATTTACCGTCGAACGGTACCCATGTTTTTTGATCGAATGAAAAAGAACTGATTTACAGCTGATGAAATTTCATGAAATTTTTAACGAATTTCATACATTTTTCTCATTTGAGTACCTCTTTTCAACAACAAATAATTATAATATCCAGAGTTTCGCATATTTAATCAATAGTTTAATTAAACCCAAAAATTCCTACATGGCCAAGATCTGATCAAAAATCAAAATTTCGATCGGTGTTTCCGTTCACAAAATATACCGTTATTTACGAAAATGGCCCAAATATAAAAAAGAGTATGTTTTCGTGTTCTCTAAACAAGTGTAAGTTTATTCCGCATGTTTCCGAAAAGAAAGAAATGAAAATCATTAACCAAACCTGTGACTAACTATTTGTATGACGACGAGTGTCGCCAATCTACTGCAGAGAAAGACGTCGCTTGCAGAAGAGCTCTGCAGACGGAAACAGCGCGAGCTGTTAGAGAGCGATATCGTGAGAAACGGAGAGGAGAAACGCCTTATCAGACGCAAAAAAAACGGAAGAAGAAAGGCGTGAGCTTGAGGATGTTGAGGTGTTATTGTAATAGAAATGAAGCTCGAAAGTTTTACTGAATGGTCAAGCGTCTGACCGAAGGTTTTAAGCCTGGAGTTCCTTTCTGCAAGGACAATAATGGAGACTATGGAGAAGTCATTTCTCTAACATACTTGAGGGCGATGAAGAGAACAATACCGCCTATAGAGAAGCATTTCTAGAACCACCAATTGATGATGGCTATCTTCTAGAGCCACCGGATTATAACGAGGTCGACTCAGAAATTTAAAAGCTGAAGCATAGCAAAGCGGAAGGCACCGATGAGCTGCCAGCTAAGTTATTCAAGACCTGTGACGAAGAGTTGCTAAGGTGTATGCACCAACTTTTATGCAAAATATGCGCAGATAAATGCATGTCCAACGATTGGAATCTCAGTGTTCTTTGTCCTATGTTTAAGAAAGGAGACCCCGCTGTCTGCGCGAACTACCGTGGAATAAGTCTCCTTTCAATGGAAAAACGGCTGGAGCCATACACGGATGCACTGATAGGCCAGTGTCGGTGTGGCTTTAGACCAAAGAGGTCGACCAGTGACCAAACTTTCACTCTACGACAAATTCTGGAGAAGACCCGTGATTACAATAAAGAATGTCGATTATAAGGCCGCTTTCACACACCCAAAACGTCGTCAGAGTAGAAAAGAACATCTCCGAACCCTTTGATACGAAGAAAGGTTTCAGGCTGGGGGATGCTTTACCGTGTGACATTTTTAATCTCTTGATGGAGTACATCGTACGCCAATGTCCATATGTAGAACGGTCGGGTACGATCTTCCATAAGGAAGTGATGCTACTCGCGTATGCTGATTTCAATAACATAACATAGGCACGAAGAAACGGCGAGTTAGCAGGGCGCTTTCGGAGATTGGAGAAACAGTGACGTCTCATGGACCTAGCGGTGAACGATGACAAGACGAAGTACTTGGTGTCCACTTGCAGTTCATCAGCGTGTCTTGGACGGTCTGTGAGTATGAAGCATTTCAACTTTAAGTTGTAGAAAACTTAGTCTATCTGGAGCACGAGCTGTATGAGCTGTATAATGAGGTTGACATAGTTCAGCGGATGCACAGTTCTGGCTACCTTATTAAGATTAACCCGAAAGCTCCGGCACTAAAGATTTACGACGGAAACCTGAACTTGATTGGTGGACGGCGTAAGAAATGACGTCCGAGTTAAAGATGCCAAGGTCATGTCTATTATGATCTGAAGACGCTCCGGATTGCCAGCTCGCACTAAATTACATCGAATGGTGTGCTTTCCTACGAGCGGCCTTGACCGATAGACGGTTGTAGAGCCACCTAAGTAAGTAGCTAAGTATTTCATTGTGGTGAATGCACGAATGCTCTATTCTTACTCGTTTCATTTTTTTTTTTTTTTGACGTGATAACGATGAACGCCGCCGAATACGAAAGCGCCATGCCCCTCACTTTCCGCCTGAAGGCGGCTTGTGTGTGAAGCATTGGCTTGTGAAAGCTCTCGTTGCTCTGAGTGCTCAAACCGTTACTTTAGCATGCTTGCGATTTTCGACGAGACAACATCAACTTTCTGCGCATCCGAAAACGAAACAACAACCACACGCGATTTTCGTTGCGACGCGGACCTTCATAAAAGTATTAATTTTGCTATGATTTATGACTTCTGAAGATGCCACCATATCGAATATCAAGTTGATATTGACGTTTCCATAAAAATCCATTAAAGTGAGCTGTGGCTTTGTATGGGACTACCTTAAAATTGTGGGCGGCACACGCCCATTTGTATGTGTATATTAAGCGGTTGTCCACTAAAATCCACCAAATCAAATTTCATTCAATGATTTAAAGCTTAATATTTATGTGAAGCTTTCTTGCATACGTATAGAAATCCTAGATATCAAATTTCAAGTTGATATTAACTGCAAAACAAATGTGTTCCATACAAAAATGCAAATGTGGGCAGGTAGTTTGTATGCGGATAGCTCAAAAATTGGGCGAATCATTGCCATTGATATGTAGTGGTAGCGTCCGTCCATTTGAAGCTACCATAACAATTTTTAAATTGATATTGATTGCAATAAAAAGTTTTTCATACGAAAAGGTAAAACTAGACGTGGGATTTCCATTAAAAAAATAAAACATTTATTCACTGAAGTGCATACCAATCTACGTAACACTCAACTACACTTCATGTGTTACAACCGTCGTTGTCACTAAACCATAAGAAGCCACCATATCAGTGATGATATCTTTGCGTTGATATCATCTGTGTTTATATGCACTACTTATCTGGTGCATTGTATAAGCATTAATAAGCCAGCAGAGATTTATATTACGTTTACTTTATTCAGTAGTTCGTGTAACACTGTTGTGTATGTATCTTATATCTAATAACTATGAGTGGCAATATTACAGTGTTGCCTACTCATCACATCTCCCTTTTTAACGAATAATGAATGATATACAAAACAGATCTTAAGCTTAACATGAGATACAAACAATCTTTAAAAATGAATTCTATATGGAATATTTTACAACTTTCTTCATTTCCCTTCCTGAACGAGTAAACTTTCTTGCATTGTTTGAAGATGCGTTAGGCTTAGCTGCTTCTGTTGGTTCTTGTCTCTCTGCTGCCATCTGCAATGTTTGGTGCTGAGTCGAATTTCCCGGTGGTTGTTCGTTTCTTGTAGTTTGATTATTTTGGATGCTGTTATCGTTTGACTCTGTAGTGACGTCAATTGGTGGCTCAATTACTGCTTGCGTTGTATGAAGCTGACTTGAATTTCGTCGAAAAACTCGGCCGTCGTTGGTCTTCACAATAAACTATCTTGGTTTGTTTGTTGTGCCTGTAACTCTTGCACCTATCCAGTTTCGTGGTGATTCCTGCATTTTAACTTGATCACCAACCATATAATGGTCGAGCGTTGCGGTCATAATAACTTTTCTGTTGTTCCCGTGCGGCAATGATATTCTCTTTTACGTTTAAAATCACTTTTGGCTTCAGTTGTTGATCTGTCGTTGGTACTAGTGAACGTGTCACTCGGCTCATTAGTCGCTGACTCGGTGAACCAAAAGTCTCGCTTCTTGGAGTATTTCTAAAATTGAGCAAAGCCAATTTTATATCAGAATTGTCTTTATCGCATTTCCGAAGAATATTCTTTGCTGTCTGTACATAACGTTCTGCAAGACCGTTTGATTTTGGATACCTTGGACTTGATGTCGAATGTTGAAAATTCCAGTCTGACGCGAATTTACGGAATTCTACTGATGAATTTTGAGGTCCGTTATCTGATTCTATTTTCGCGGGAAGGCCATGTGTCGCAAACCATGATTTAAGCTGCTCAATAACTTCTTTGCTTGTTGAATGTCGTAATTGTCGAAAATCAAAATAACCGCTGTAGCTGTCAACTATAAGTACGTATTCTCTTGATTGAAACGTAAATAGTGCTACAATTTCAAACGGGTCACTCGGTACTTCTTTTATTATAAGCGGCTCTTTCACATTCGACCGTTGTGTTGATTCACATATCTTGCATCTCTGTATATACTCAGATACATCTTTTGTCATGTTGACCCAAAATACAACATTGCGTGCTAGGGCCAATGTTCTCTCAACGCCTTGATGTCCTTTATGTATTTGCATCAGTGTTGTTTTCCTCTTCAGGTATTATGATTTTTTGTCCCTTGAAAAGTACTCGAACTCGGATAGCTCGTCTCTGTAGTTCCAGTATGGCTTGGCTTCATCCGGCAGATCATTTCTATCTGCTGGCCAACCATTTTTGATGAACTTAAGTATGATTTGCAAACTATCATCTTGTGATGTGGCGTTACGTAGCCTATCCATCGTTTGATCTGATATTGAAAGTATTGCTAACACTTCCATATCATTGCTGTCTTCCGCAGGCACATTCTCGCAATCTCTACTTAGAGTATTTGCTATATGCATTGTATCTCCTTTGCGGTACATAACTTTGGGCGCATATGGTGCAATATTAAGCATTATGCGCTGAAGTCGTGGTGACGCATTAGCTTGTGGTCTGTTTTAACTAACAGCTATTTTCCGTAGATGTATTCATGAAATCTAGTACAACCGATTTGAATGGCGAGCGCTTCTTTTTCAATATGAGGATAATTTTGTTCCGCTTTGTTCAACAATATAATAATAGCATAATTGCCGCACCAAGCGCATACGAAGTTGCGTCTACTTGTAATTTCACGTCTTCTTTTAAATTGTAAAATTTTAAAGTTAGTGACGATGTCAAGTCGGTCTTTAATTTATTGAACGCTTTTGTCTGATGCTCTACTGTTTCTTTTTCCAAAAGTTTACGTAGTGGTTGTGTTGTTTCTAACAAATTTGGTATGAATTTTGCCAAATATGTCACCATACCGAGAACTCTTTGCAACTCGGTCTTATTACTTGGGACTCGCAGCCTGTTGATACCATCGATTTTTTCTTTATCTGGTTCTAGTCCCTTCTCACTCAACAAGTGTCCTAAAAATTTTATTTTATTTACACTAAATTCGCATTTTTCTTTGTTGAGCGTCATTCCTGCATCTTTTATGCGCTGCATTACCACTGCCGTAGTTTTTTCCAGTTATTCTTTGTTTCTGGCGTATATGAGAATATCATCCATAGATGCCTCGGCTTTTTCTATACATTCTAGAAGCTTCGACATTACTTGTTGAAATACTTCGGGTGCTGAGCACAATCCAAATGGTAGCTTATGGCAACTGTATCTGTCCCACGGTGTTGCAAACGTCAAATATTTTTGTGTTCTTTTCGACAACCTGATCTGCCAAAATCCTTTTTTGCAATCAAGCTTCGTGAAAACTTTTGACCCTCTGGCTGCTATTTCTTCTAATGTTTTTAACGGGTAATGACGTCTTACCACATTTTTATTTACATCGGTCGGGTCTAGATAAAGATAAATGCTGGCAGAAGAACTATCAATGTTTTTTTTTAATAAATTGCGTTGATTCTTGAACGTACTTCTTGAAGTCGATTTCCATTCTTTTCAACTCCAACTCGTGCTTTTGCTGCATCTCTAGCTTTTTTCATTCCTATATTATTTATCTCAGTTGCAAGTTTATCCTCTCGGTCCATATGTACTTTTTTTGAAGCTGCAGCTTTTTTTTTCCTTATTCTGCACTTTATGATTCTGTCTCGCGTATGATATCTGCAAGAGAGTTCCAGCCTTGCTTGCAACATTTTGGTTAAGTTCTTTTCTCCACACTTTTTGATGGTAAAGAGGAAGGCTTATACAAAAAGATTTCATTCTGTTCTGACTAAATATCAAAATTGCTTTAATTTGGCACCATCCCAACAGCATCGTCTTCAAGAAACTCATAGGTGCTCATAGTTAACAAACGCGCAGTCATTATTTTCGTTGTCGTTGGCAGACAGAAGGAGGTCGGAGGACACTATTAGCCACAAGGTGTAGATTTATGTTTAAACGTTGTCCATAGATTTCTTCTAATAAATCGTCGTTGGAGCACGTTCGTAATATGTGTTCTGAAAGTGTTAATTTGCTTGAGTTTATATTTGATAATTCATAACAAACTTTTCACCAGAGCCAGTACTGTTTCTCAATTTCTCTGTTCATTTTGTTCTTCAAACCCATATGGGAATATCCATGTTATTGGGGATTGCTCTTTAAAACTTATTTTGAAATTGGATCATCCTTAACATGTTCGTCATAGTCTGCAGACTTTTTCCACTGAAATTGGGCATTGCGTTGCTTGCGTTTTGCCACCGGTTCAATAGTTTTCTACATTTAACATTTGGATTCAATAGTATTTCGATAAAAAAGAAAAAAAAAACGCAAAATTTATGTACTTACTTTTTCATTCATTGTTATGAAATGAAAGAAGGTGTGTAGTTTTCTAACCATATATGTATGGTATCAGCTGTATTTTTGGTTTCCTTTAAACATTATGCATAAGTACACTGTGCATAAGTAAATATTTTTCTTAGAAAAAATAAAAAAATAAAAGTGAGAACCGAAACTCTACCAGAACAAAAATTTTGGTTCCGGTACGGTTCTTTCACTTCGATTCGATTCGTCTCGTCGTAGTTGGTTGAGTTACAGGTTATGAAAGTTCCAATTTCATGAATAATTTAACAACTAATACAAATTGTCATTTAAGTAGTTGCATCCTAGTTACAATCGGACTGTGAAAGTGTAAAGACGTATTCATTGCGATCAAACGACATATTACACATTACTATTTCTTTTGCAAAAAAAAAAAAAAAAAAACAACATAAATAAAAACAAACTTCCGTTATCAGTTCGTCTGCACCTGCTGCATCTGTGCTAAAAATAGCATCATGAGTAGCGGCGGCGGTATTGAAGCAGCTATGGATTGGCAAAGAATTGAGACAACAAAATCAAACAAATGGTCAATCTGCAGCTCGCCAAATTTTTCCAAGAAAAAACTGATGTTAGACCCAATACATAGTACATCTAAAAGTACAAATCGTTTTGCTGAACTCGTGATTCTTGATAGCAGAGAGGCGACGGAGGAGGATAAAGAGGAAACTGGAAATGCTGAAGCGAAAATAGGAAAAAACAAAGAGGAATCAACTGAGCGAAATACTACTCCGAAGCCTCCGCCAATAATACTGGCTAATGTTAATGACATAAATGGTATGATAAATTATATTACCAAAACTCTTTCGAAAGAAGATTTTACCTATAAGTCCCAACGAAACGGTCAAATACGCGTTATGGTTAAATTTGTGGATAGTTATAGAAAGTTTATAACAACACTTAAGAGAGATAAGGTTTTGTTTCACACTTACCAGTTAAAACAAGAGCGTTCTTTTAGAGTTGTAGTTAAAAATCTAAATTTTTCTACACCAATTGACTCAATTAAAAATGAAATTGAAGAGTTAGGTCATTGCGTAAGGTATATAAGCAATGTTAGGAGTCGTATTATTAAGCATCCATTGAACATATTCTTTATTGATCTGGAACCGAACAACAACAATGCAGAAATTTATGACCTGAAATACCTAAGCAATGCAGTAATTAAAGTAGAGCCTCCCAGGAAAGTAACTGACATTGTACAATGCTTTCGATGCCAAGAGTTTGGACATACCAAGACGTATTGTACAAAAACATTTAGATGCGTTAAGTATTCAATGTGCCATCCCACTTCAGAGTGTCAGAAAGACAAGGATTTGCCTGCCAAATGTGTTAACTGCTTACAAGATCACGCTGCTAGCTACAAGGGATGCAAAATTTATCAAGAATTAGTTGCAAAGCAGAAGCCTAATAGCCATTCTTCTCGTCAGTATTCAAGCAAACCACCTCAGGAGCATAGCTTTTCATCTTCGCACAGACCAAATGAGTTTAATACTAGCGGAAACCGCCCATCTTATGCGCAAGTACTACGAGAAAACAGAAGTTCAAATGACGAAGACCCTTTCCAAAGAATCGAAGGTTTATTAGCCAAACAATTTGAATTAACAAACAACCTCCTCAACATGATATCTCTGTTAATATCAAAAATATGCAAGTAGATCTTCAAATTGCTATATGGAATGCAAATGGGCTTTCCAACCACACAGAAGAAGTAAAACTTTTCCTTAAATCTAATTACATTGATATCCTCTTGGTATCAGAAACTCATTTTACCAACAGGACACACTTTAAAATTCATGGATATGATCTAATAGTTGCAAATCATCCAGATAATAGAGCTCATGGCGGCTCTGCAATATTAATTAAAAGAGGGCTTAAATATAATATCATGGAAATAGTTAAAGAAAATGCTATTCAGGCTGCTTGCATTAATGTTGAATGCGTGTCATTTGATATTACAGTTTGTGCAGTGTATTTTCCACCACGATTTTGTTTTAAAGAACAAGATTACTGTAACTTTTTCAAAAAAAATTTGGTTGTAAATTTATTGTTGGTGGAGATTATAATGCCAAACACCCTTGGTGGGGATAAATACCAATAATTTTTCAACACTGTCTACGGGAAAACCAACGTATTGGCCATCAGACCCCCGCAAAATACCGGATATTTTGGATTTTGCAGTTTATTTTGGAATACCACGGCATCATCTGGAAATTTCGAACAACTACGACCTAAGTTCAGACCATTCTCCAATTATAATTACATATGGCACTGCTCTTCCAGCACTATCAAATAAATATAAAATTGTCACATCTAGGACAGATATTTTAGCATTTCAAGATTGGATAGATGCGAAACTAAATACTAATATATATCTCAAAACTGGTTTAGAAGTGGATACGGCTGTGGAATCATTTACAAACATTATACATGAAGCAGGTCTGTTGTGTACTGCACCAGCCAAAAGTTCTATAGCGAATACTGTTTTTATATCAGCTGAGCTTAGGAACCTTATAAATAATAAGCGAAAGCTCCGGAAAAATTGGCAAACCAGTAGATGTCCAGCAGATAAAACTAGGTACAATACAGCATCGTTCCAACTTAAAAAACGCTTGCACGAAGTAAGAAATGAAGCAACTGCAGAGTTTTTCAAAAGTCTGGATCCTAACACGAAAGACTATGAATACAGCCTTTGGAGAGCTACCAAATATTTAAAACGACCTGCAAAACGAAATGTTGCTATACGTAATCATAATGGAGAATGGTGTAAAACCGACAAAGCTAAGGTTGGGGCATTTGCACAACATTTACACTCAACATTTCAACCAAATTCAAATCTTGCGCCTGAAGATACTAAAATAATAGAGTTTCTGGATGTACCTTGTCAAATGTGCATGCCAATTCGTAGAATTACTGTGTCTGAAATCAAAGAAGAATTCGCAAAACTGAATCAAAAAAGGTCACCAGGCTATGATAAAATAGACGGACGAGTTACGAAAATGCTCTCTCAAAAGTGTATTAAATTTTTAGCACTAATTTACAATGCGATTTTGAGGCTGGATCACTTTCCTACACAATGGAAATGTGCAGAGGTGATAATGATTCCAAAACCAAACAAGCCTGAAAATATACTCTCGTCCTATCGTCCTATTAGCTTGCTGGTGACATTCTCCAAAGTATTCGAAAGAATACTTATGAGTAGATTGTTACCAATTTTGGATGAATACAATATAATACCGGAACATCAGTTTGGGTTTAGGAGAGGTCATGGGACTCCAGAGCAATGTCATCGTATAGTGGATATAATTACAAGTGGATTCGAGAAGAAACTGTATTCTGCGGCAGTATTTCTTGATATACAACAAGCATTTGACCGAGTCTGGCATCCAGGCATGTTATATAAAATGAAAAAACTGCTTCCTGCTCCATTTTTCCTCTTATTGAAATCGTATCTAAGCAATCGACACTTTTATGTTCAAATGGAAGGAAAAACATCGAAACTATATAGTATCCATGCTGGTGTTCCACAGGGCAGTGTTCTGGGACCTGTCCTTTACACAATATTCACTGCCGATCTTCCTGTTGTCAGTGATGTTCAAGTAGCCACTTATGCTGATGATGCAGCTATAATTTCATCTAAAGACACTGCGGCAGAAGTATCTCAAGATATTCAAAATGAAATAGTTGAAATAGAGCGATGGGTTAAGAAATGGAAAATAAAGGTTAATACTGAGAAGTCGAAACATGTCACATTTGCTCTGAGAAGAGGAGATTGTCCGTCAGTATTTTTAAATAATTCACAAATTCCTCATAGTGACTCCGCAAATTATCTTGGACTCGATATAAATCGGAGAGTAACTTGGAAAAGTCATATTAAAGGCAAGACAAAGAAACTCAACATAAAAACAAAAAAAATATATTGGCTGCTTGGGAGAAAATCGCAGCTTAGTTTAGAGAACAAAGTTCGGCTTTACAAGGCTATTTTAAAGCCTGTGTGGACATATGCTATCCAATTATGGGGAACTGCAAGCCAATCAAATATTGAAATTCTTCAACGATATCAGTCCAAAACGCTTAGACTTATTGTTGACGCCCCCTGGTTTGTGGCTAATGACCAAATTCACAAAGATTTAAATATTCCATACATTAAAGATGAAATACGTAGAATAAGCACAAGGTATGTTGAGAGACTACATGATCATTTAAATGTTTTGGCAATACGCCTACTATACAATAGCGATACAACTCGAAGACTTAAAAGAAATCCTATGTTAGATTTACCTTTTAGAGATTAAATTTTCTATATATTGTAAATAAACTCTTAATTATAGATCGATAGTTTATTCAATTTCAATAATTTTAATTTCTACCAGACTAAGATCGGACAAAAAACGAAAATCGATTGGGCTTGTTGTTCACTCTGGATGTTGGTTTAAGTAAAATCATACCTCGAAAAACACAAATAGCTTTAACTAGATGAATGACCCAAATCGAAAAAAAAATCAGTATGTTTTTCGTGTGGAGCGCATCCAAATTACTGTGAACAAGAAACAATGTTATCTTCGGTAGAGCCAAAATTCAATACTCTTTACACGCCTTCATTTTTTAGGTTGGTTAGCTCATAACTATGTGCAGCTTCCGAGTTGTTAAATTAATACTGATTATAATGAAAAAGTTTTTCATACAAAATCAGAAGATTGGGTGGTGGGTTTGTATGGGGCTACCACCAAAAGTAGACGTAGCATAAGATACATAAATTTCTAATCGATATATTAAAAACTGAGCGACTAGTTTTGATTCACAGAGAAAGAAGGACATATAGCCGACTGTTTCCACCACCGGGATAAAATTATAGTACTGTTCACACATTGTGTGAATAGCATAGGAAGTGTAAAGGCCTGTTGTCGCATACAACAGAAACTAAAACTGAAACGAAACTGATTTTCAGTTTCTGTTGTACATTTATTCAGTTGCAATTTCAGTGATAAACTGAACTGAAACTAACAAAAAACAACAACAACAACTCGAAAAACTCCTGTTGCTAATGCGAGTGTTGCAAATAGTGCATGGCAAAACAGCTGATTTTCTGTCATTCAGTATCAGAAAGAAGTCAAAAGTACTTCTTTCAGTTTCAGTTGCTGATGTACTGAATTCAGTTTCTGTTGCTGCGGACGACAGAATTCTACAATTCTGTTTTAGTTTCAGTTGCTAATGTACTGAATTCAGTTTCAATTTCTGTTGTATGCGACAACAGGCCTTAAGAGAGATAGTTTCTATCACTCGGTGTGAATAGTATTATTATAAATAATATATAAACTCAACAAAAGTTAACATGAATACCAAGGTAATAGTGGTGGCCACTATCGATACCTTCCATAGTGGCCAATAGAAGCTATCGCAACAATCGATTGGTGACACTATCTATAGTTTTGTAGCTCTACGGAGTGGGATCTTCTAATTTCATACATACATACATATAAAATTTTATATATGAGTGTTGCCATTAATTTATGTAAGTACGGCAACACATACTCAATGAACAGATGTTATGAGTTTGTTTACATTGGTTGAGTTAGTGAAATGATTTCTGTATGCCAAATTCCTTTCATGAGAGATTGTATAAATAAATTGCTGCAGATCTGTTCTCATAAACAAAGCAACTTAATAATATGAAAATTCTGCAAAGCCGATCAAATCGCTCAGCAATTACTTAATGCAGTCGCATTCAATGATTCTGCAACTTTGACGAGGGCCACAGTAGTTTGTCCAGTGGCTAATTTATTGGCACAACAACGGTCACGATGGCCGTTCATTCGCTGTCGATGAAGGATGTCTGGATGCCATGGACGTTCATTGCGCGACAATGCGGCGGCAGCGACCACGACAACAACTCAGACAGAGATGCGCAATAAAAAGACAAGCACAGCCAGATCCGATATTGCAGCGATATCTGATGCTGCAGCATTGACGCTGACGTCGTCGCGTCGCATATGGCGGCACTAGCGCCGCTCGTGAGCTATATCTTGATCTGATCTTGACATGAAAGTCACGCGAAAAATGACTGCATCGGTATCAACAACAAATTACAATAAATCCAGTGAGGAAAAAAGCGAGAGCAGGATGTTTGAATGATTGCCATCGACTTGATGGGGTCGGCGGCAGACCATCAGCGATCGACGTGAGGAACGACTAGATGAATGACGTCTGCCTCTTTTTGAGCTGCTGTTGTTTTCGAAATCACAAAAATGCCTTAAGGTAATTTAACAAAATTAGGCCCACTATACGCCCAATAGTAACACTAGCTCGCATACATAGTGTACAATACTTCCGTACCCAGCTGCCACAGAAACGAACGTTAGTTAAAGCAATTATTATTCATTCGAATAATTTTCGAATGAATTTAATTCGAAAAAAAATTCTTAAATTGTTTGCTTTTTGCTAATTAGATGAAATAGAATTGCATGCCTGAAACAAAATACTATCGCATTTACAGATATCATTATAGATATCTTTATCGAACTATAGAGAACGAAAGTTCGACTGCCACATATTGAGCGACTGTCCCACGAATAGATGCTATTCGAAAAAGAATCGTAAGGAACTGTCGTTATCGATTGTTTTGTCCGACAAACTCTCGTGAAAACTTTCGATAACGATATCATTTTCGGCATTTTGGTCTGCTGTGTGTACATGCGAATCTCTGTACATATGTAGAAGAGAAAGAAAGAGACAAAATACACAAAATAATAATAATACCTGTAGGCATAGGATAAAAAGGTATATAAAGTTTGTGGCAGTGTATGTAACAGTCAAAAGGAGAAGTGGCAGACCTCATAAATTATAAGTATGTATGTTATTTTAGATGTCTAATTTTCTGATCGATTCTGACCGTTTAGGTCATAAATTGGCAAGACCTTTCAACGCGATTGTCACTTGCCAAACTGACCGGTTTGCCATTTTATCAGAACAACGCTTGCAAATTATGCAAATTTATTTCAAAAATCGTGCTTCAGTTCGTGTATTTGCATAATTGTCGGCATGATCGCCCATCCGAGCTACTAATTCGATTTTTGGATCGTTTTCGCAGCAAAACGATCCAAAAATCTAAATAAAAGGTGATCGAAAATTGAACTTCCATAAGTCGCCAACGAGCATACGACCAACCGCGGCGCCCACATGCCCGAAATCATATTTAAACACTAATGGCATAAAATTATCTTTCTACTTTAAAAAATTCATAGTTGTACACATCTAAGAAAACACCCTATATATTCTTGATCGCCATCAAAACTCGACTAGATATAACTATGTCTGTCCGTGTATCTCTCCCTCTGTATGAGCGCCGAAATCTCGTAAATTATAAAATATAGCACCGCCATACTTCGATAATTATACTCTATTTTTCTCTCTTCACACATAGTACTTCTATATTAAATAATCGTGTCAATATAGTGGAGCAATACAAACCCCGGCCCCATGTTGGAGTTTTAGCATGAAAAACGTTTTTGTTCTTATTGTAAATTAAACTACATAGCACCACCAAATTTTTTGTGGAGTATTACGTCTTAATGAAATATCTCACATATATCCGACTACACAATATAGCCGTCATACAAATCTATACAGTGTTTGCATAAAAAATAATGGCAGTGATTTTGTTATGAAGCGACTATATGTCACGGCACGCTCGATTGATTGGGATTGATGGAGTGGGAAATCAGCTTACGCACGAGCGGTCGCTCAGTTGTATCTAACCATCCAGAGAGTAGAAACAAGCAATTCCGTGAAACTTGTTTTTATATACCTATTAAAGTTTTATTTAAATCAAAAAAAAAAAAAAAGACGTATTTCGGAGGAGCCGAAAATTTAATACTCTTCACACTTACCGTCTTTACTCGGCAACACTGCAATTTACTTCAATTTTTAATTTTTTTAATGAATGCTTAGACTTACGTTGGATTCACGAAAAAAATGTGCTGACAAACTGACAGATGGACGGACATGGCTAGATCGGCTCGTCTTGTCGTGCTGATCACGAATACACTCGTATACATTGCGTCCTTTAAGACTCTGTGTGAAGAGTATTGAAATATTTTTAAGAAGGGTATATTGCGCTTGTTCAAATGTCTAAATGTACGAGTATGTAATGAGTAATCGGAGATTCTATAAAGTACAATTATTCATGTTCAGCAAGACGAGTAAATCTATGTCTTCGGTTTGCCGTCCGGCCGTCTGTAAGTTTGTAAGTCTGTATAAAAACAATGTTCTCTGACTTAAAAAAATACGTAGAGAAACTAATTCCTCGCAAACGTTTTACTGCAGTGGTACATTTTTTTGAAGTTTATTGCCATATTTGTTGTAAGTTTTAAGCACCGAAGGGTATAATGTTTTCTTGCTCTTATTGTCGTCAACGAAAAGGCATTCTTCACAGGAAGTTGAAATAGTATTATTTATTAGAAGCAGCATCGATGATCTTCATAAAGTTTGTACGTGTATATGTATTATTGATCAGCTGTACGGGACGGATGGACCTAACACCGTCCGTCTGTCTGTCTCATGTCTGTTGCAATTTAGTCCCTCAGTCCCTCAGTATTTGAGATATCGATTTGATATTGGGTATGGAGATTGATATTGGGTATATACACCGCTGACGGTGAAATTACAACATGCTTATCAGGTAAATTAATTTATGTATCCTATATATCTTTATGTAAATGCGTGTTATTTTTCAAGAATAATTTTATTGTTATTTGCACGAACAGCTTTTTTCAACTTTCGCTAACAACATCGCTTAGAAAGTTTTTTTATTTTATTGATCCGACCCAAACACAGAAGTATTTTTACTCTGCACCCATAGGGTAAAAATGTATATCAAGTTTGTGCAAATGTATGTAACAGGCAGAAAAAGAAGTGGCAGACCCCATAAAGTATATGTATTCTTTTGATTAGCTCATAAGTCGATTCGATATGGACATGTGCGTCTCCCCGTCCAACCGTCTGTTTGAACGAAGAAATCTTGGAGATAATAAGATGTAGAGACTTCAAGTTTGGAGGCTAGGGGTTTTAGTACGAAATTGTATTATTTTTATTTTTAATTAAGCTAGATATACCAATTTTGGTGAAACTTACGTCAACCCTTTAAAATATTTAATATCGCCCAGATCGCACCACTAAACAACGATAAATCGAAAGACAAACGATGCCCATTGCCCAATTGCTCTAATAAAGAAATAAAAATGAAGCAGTCGTTTATTTTAAATCATAAAAAAAGAAATAATTGATCAAAAAGAAAAACAGAAAAAAAACTATGCGGCGTTGAAAAGTGTAGATATATGGGTCAAATGGCCGTATTGTGGATGGACGCACAGACAGACGGACAAGACTAAATAAACTCAGTTTCCGATGCTAATCAAGAATATGCATACTTTCTGGGGTCTAGCACGCCTTGTTACAGGGTATAAACATTTTTTATTTGCTTATTAAATAACTACAAAAATGACAAATTTTTGTGCTCTTCCCACAGAGTGTGAATATTATTATAATTTAGTTTCCGAAAGGAACAATCGGAGACCCGATAAAGTATATATATTCGTGATCAGCATGACAAGACGACTAGATCTAGCCACGTCCGTCTGTCTTACTGTTACTGTCAATCTTATTCCCTCAATCTTTGAAATATAGGTTTGAAAGTTGGCATGGAGATGTTTTATAACCAGAAGCAACAGGTATAGCTCCCATACAAAAATTTCTTATTTTGTTGAAACGAACATGTTTGAATTAAAGCAGTTACTAATGTTAAATAAAACATTGCAATAAAACAATAAAGACAATATAATAACAAGCAATATAATCACATGAAATTTTTATGTAAATTTATATTTATCAATCGCCATTTACAAAATTAAACTATTTAGAATAGGTATTTAAAATTTAAAGACATGAGGCACTTTTAGAAAACGCTTCTTTCACGTTCAAAACAAGCGCTCGATTTGATGCAGTGATCACTCTGGTTGACCATGATTTTGAATGCCCAATGTAGCATTTTTCCATAAAAATGGTGCATTACTAATCAAGTGTATTTTGTATTTAGAGTTTTTGGGTTTTTGGACCAATGTACGTGAAACGACAGATCTCAGAAACTATAAGAGCTAATGGCACTTGGACATTTCGATATTTGCGACTATTCATCTCTTATATGTACACAGGTCCAGATAGGAAAGAGTGCAGGGTACTTCGAAGGCGTGAATACACGGCTACTGCACTCTTACTCGTTTTTAATTATGATACAGACTTAAAATTTGGTATAGTAGATTTTTTTTTCCAGAATGTACAATATTTTTAACATTCAATATACATATTTAGAACGTAACCTTACATTTTATGCTCTGGCTTAAATAACAGATGGGCCCAATTTGGTCGAATTACCTTAACTTATGATGCAGAGATTTTTTTCTTTTTCCATTGTTGTTGTTTTTGTTAATTGAGTATAAACCTTTTGGCCTAGCAATGATTGAGACGTGGATTTGGCGGCGTCAGTATTATGATGCTATTGTTGTTGTATTTATAACAATAGCTTGCTCGTTGCTGCGCTATAGTTGTCGTTACTGCCGCCTGGCGTCTGAATGCTGCCTTGCGCTCGTGTATCTCACATTATCTGTTGTATCTCGGTATCTTTATATGTACTCGTATATCTTTAGTCAAGCACTGCAACGACTGCCACTACCACATCCATTGTCTGTCCGATTGTCGCTGACGCTGTCTGCTTTTGCCACGCTCCAGACGTGTCGCCACAATTTGCCGCCAAACGGCGTTTGTGGCGGCTTTTAAATGTAAAAAAAAGTACCAACTACAGTGTCTGCGACTACTGCGGGGAAATACGAATTTTAAAAATAACATACAAAAACAACAGCAACAACAGAAGCTGCATTAAGCGCCACAAGACACACAGAGTCAGATGCAGTGTCAGAGTTGGATCCAGATGCACTGAGGCATATAAATGCTAATAATGTAATTTATTCGTTTCTATTTTCGAGTTTGCCGCACGTCTTCCTGTGTCGCCCAGTTGATTCTCTTTTGCTCCTTGGCGTTGTTATCAGGCTGAATTTGACTGCCGCTTCAGGCCGCTCCCTTACTTAATGATCGTGATCCTCTGATTATGTGTTAATTAAAAAAAAAAAAAAAAAATTTCACATGATCCACTGGCTCTTCCTCTACTCTCACTTTTGCTTGCCGACAACCGTAGTGATCGTCCAATGTCCTTAAGCAGTGATATTGTACGTGTATATAGCTATGTTTATATATACATATGTATGTATGTAGGTATATACGAGTTCGTATTCGTCATTTTTTTAATTTTTTTTTTTTTTCAATGATTATCATATTACCATATTAGCAAACTAAATAATTACACGTTTTATTATGTTTTTAGCAACCTCATCCAAAACTTCCTTTCGTAAACTCTATGTACACTCAGTATATAAAATTATTTAGAGAAAAACTTTATTAAATGTTTAAAAAGAGTTTTAATTATTATTCAGATGATATTCAGTCATCATAGCTCTCAGCCAGGTCTTAACCCTCCTCACAGTGATGTACTTCTGATCCACTATGGCTGTTGGTCATAACATTTTTGGGTAAAATTGGGTTTTGCATAAGCGCAAATCACATCTGTATATTCTTGTTCTTGACCAATTGTAACTTCCATATCGTCGAAACTTAATTTTGAAGTACGAGTTGGATGCAGCGCGTCCAGAGCAAATGTTGGAGTATGTTCTTCAGAAAATCGTCGAATAATCGTAAAAATCAAAGAATAAAGATAAGGAAAACCAGAAAAAATGCAGCAGTCGTGAGTTACAAATTAGGAAAAAAAAATGAAACACATTATTTTTTCGGCTGTTTGGAAAACGTGCAATATTTTTTTTGTATACTTGATCTGAGTACATATCAGGCTATTCTTAAAGTCCAATTTTGAAGGTTCCACCTTTTATAGTCACCAAGATCTTGTTGTTCAAATATACAGACGGACAGACGGACATGGCTAGATCGATTCAACTTTCGATGCTGATAAAAAAAAATATATATACATTATGGGGTCCGCCACGTCTCCTTCTGCCTGTTACATACATTTTCACAAACCTCGTATACCTTGGTCTTCAGGGCAGGCTATGAAAACAAAATTGTTTTTGTCGGTATTATCAGTTTGTCTGAGAGTCTGTAACGCATCAAGAAAGAGGTATCGTAGACCCCATAAAGTTTATATATTCGTGATTAGCTCGACAAGACGAGTCGATTAAGCGATGTCTGTCTGTCTGTCTGGATGTTGTTGCGCATTTTTTTGGACAAATTATCCAGATATCCATTTAAATAGAGTATACATTAGAGTTGAACTAGTCAGTGATTTTTGAGTAGCAGCGATTAGCGGTACTGCTACTTTGAAAGCACTGTGATTTTAAACTGGTACTGCGATCAGTGTTAAAATCAAAAGCAATAAAAAAAAAAAATTTCACTAGATATCGATTTGGTGGCACATCTGGGTATCACGCTTGGATACTAAGAAAACATTAAAAGAACATACATGGTGTTGTCTAAATTCTCCAATTTTTGGAGCGGATTGGCTTAAAATGGTACAAAAAACCATTCGAGAGTTTGGGAGATAGTCGGAATCATTGGGCTCCTGTAATATGATATGCGCTCCTTGGAAATTGAGGCCAGAACATGGTATTTTATATATATTCTGGTTCGTATAGATTCTAGTACCAACTATTGTTGATTGCAGTGCCCATTCGAAAAACCCATTTGTACATGCATATCCCACATTATCCTTCCTAGGATTAATCAAGTGGCATATCTTCACTACAATTGTTTGGGACTAATTTCATACTACAGGAAACCGCAATCTGTTACGGGAATATCTTCTTTGGTATGCTGAAAGAGTTGTGTTTTGTTATTATCTAGAGAGTATTGAATATAAATAACCCAAGAAAATATCACAAAGAAAAATTTAATTTTCCACAAGTGCTTAAATAGCTTTATTAAATATGAAGGACTCGCAGTTGGCTGTGATAATTCTGAACTCTGGTGAATAGGCAACCCTAGACAAATTGTCAAAATGAATTTTGATTTTTAAGTGATTTCACAAAGTTACGTTTCCGTAATCTGCATCGAAAAATGCCAAGGTTGACAATGTCTACGTGTTCTCGTATGAAATATGTACGTATTATTGCAATGACAATTAAAAACCACGCTTTTACAAGCAGAACTATACAACTGATGCCTTTTTTTTCATATTTTTTCAGAAAATGAGAGCATTTGGCACATACACGTATTTGCTTCGAATAACTGATGATTGCAAGTTAATAATGTCGTTTGTAGTTGAAATGGTATTTCGGATTTTAATAATGGACGACCAAATTAAGACTGTGACTTGCGCATTGAGAATATAAACTTTTTTCAAATGATTGCTTTACGATTTTCTGTGGACCACACATTTTGCCACTAATTGTAGCACACCCGTTAAAACATAGTCCCACACATGCAGGGTGTCTCAAAAGAAAGTTCACATTTGATTTGCTGATTGCGTGAACGAAACTATTTCGAGGGGCGCGGGGGGTATGTCAATCGGTAGCCTAGCTTTTGGGAATTTAGTCGCTATGGCGCGTTTCTCGGGAGCGGGCCGTGCGTCATCATTGTTCCGCATTTTACACAAAGATTTAAAGCTGCACCCCTACAAAATTCAGTTTCGTGACAAATTGATCTCCAGGAGAGGTGACATAAATTGGTCTCCACTTGGTTTGCCGTTTGTTTTGCCATTATCAGACGAACAGAAACTAGTTCTTTAGTAGCAATAAAGAATATCTTTGCATCGGAGAAACTATCAACAAACTTGAAATACATAAATGCTTTAAATTTAAAATATTTTATTCTGTTTTGAACTTTTCGGTAGCCTAATCATCTGCATCATCGTCAAAATGAAAATAATCAAAATCAGCTTTCGAATACTTATTATTTTTAACTGTTAAATGTTTCTTCTTTCTATCACTCGTATACTCATCTGGATCGTCTTCACGCAAATCCTCGGGCAGCAACAAGTCGTAAGGGTTTTTCTCTGCAGCGCCGAGCTCATAAATTGGCCAATCCACTTCAGTTGGTATTACGGGCGGTATGACAGATACGCGTGCGTTTTGCGAATTTTGTTCCAACATGGATTTGTACAAGTGCGGATATTGTCGTTGGAATTCAGTTTTAATACGCAACAAGCGTTCCAGCATGCCCGGGGTCAAGACATTATGACGGGGCATGATGTGCGTATCTCGTTTGTAACGCCCATCGCGCAGATAGAGTTCATAGCTACCGCCACCGCTGTAGAGTGGTTGGTGTAGATCGTATTGATGGTAGTGCCACGGGTCATCAGGTCGATCGATGGAGAGCAAACCCATATACGGTTGGAGCAGATGTTTATCCAAACTAAAGAAAATTCCAACTTGTTCGGGATTCTGCGGCTGCGAGCCATGAGTAGACATGCTAGATGAATGGGTGGTGTTGGTGGAAGTTGATGAATGGATTGACGATGATTGACTACTGAGTTTAGAAGAATATTTTTTGAAATGGAACAATATGGAAAACAAAAAATTAAATGCTGATTATTTTATGTAAATGAATGTAAATGAGAAGCAATAACGATTAAATATGAATATATGTCAGTCTGAAAATTCAGTCGAGTCAGAGTTCAAGTGATGTCAGTAAAATTTTGAGTGAGTGAATATGATTATGCAACGACCTGTGGCTTTGCAGCTATTGCAGGCTTTGGTCGTCTGCGCCTTAGACGCTTGGTAGTTTTAGGTGTGGTAGTCAAAGTTGCGTTGCTCTGTGCAACATCAGCGCTTTTGACATGCGTACTTAAACGCCGCCTCAGCTGTAAGCGCTTAAGATCTTGCAGCAGCTCTATGAGTTCGTCAAGCTTCAATTGTTTATCCTTCGAGAGTACGTCACTAAACTGTATAGTGCTAAGCAGCTGTGCCTGCGTTTCTGTTACCTCATTTTTTAAAGGTAAACGAAAGCCAGGTTCGAATTTATAGCCATGGTATTGCGTTTCCTTGGGTGCCGAGACGCTTCTCGCGGTGCTACGCCGCACAAACTTGCCACGGAGCGCATATGGCGATGGCGTTGTACTATTTACACGCGTTACCGTTGTTGCACCGCCCAGCGCATCGTTGAGTATGTGTGCATTGTCCCTGCGTACTGTATCCTGATCTTTTGTCAATCTTGCAAAGCCACGACCCTTGTGATTTCTGTGGCCTAATCGGGCGGTGTGTTTTTCACCCACAGTAGCGTTTGTCCGCTGCTCATGAGCTACTAGACTACCACTATGTTTGGAGTGGACATCAATCTTTGCAACTTTATCTGATTCAATTTCTTGGCTGATTTTGCTTGTGGCGCGTTTCTGACCTGGTTGTTTTTCATATACTACATGCTCCATTAGCTGTTTTTGTTGGTAGTTGGACTCTTCCACATTTTTGTGTCCATGCTGCAGCTGTTCATTACTCTGTGTCTGTAGCTCTAAATTTTCACCACGCACATATTGGTCTACATGTGATTTGGAGAGATATTTTGCATCGTAACCTTTGCTAGTCAGCACTTTACGCCAATCCTTCTCTTTAACCTCATTGTTGTTACGTTTGTCTGATAATTGGTTTGTGTAGTTAGTTCTGGAAGCTTGTGGTTCCCTCGTTGCATTAGCTTCCTTCAATGGGACAGCGCCACCGCTTAGGCAATATTTGCAGCCACCACAGCACTTCACCAGCTTTTGCTTGAGTTCATTGATAAAATCGAATAGTTTTCTACACTCATTCGGTGCTGTTGCAGATGTGGTTGCATTACGTACTCTGTTAGTCAATATACCATCATTATTTTTGTACTGTGGTTCTGCGTTTAATTGAGGTATATGCGTTGGTTCCGTGTGTAACACCTTCGTTGGTTCGTTTTGCTCATTTTTTAATATTGCACTTTTGGTATAATAGCTCTCATATACAGGCGCTGTTACTGTAGCTGGACCCTCCTGCTCTTCCTCCTGTTGATCTTCGCCTGGCTCGTAGCTCTCACTAACATGCACATGACTACCATCAACGCAATCGGTCGATATTTCCAGCGGTTCGCTGCTGGCACGTTCCAGCGCCTCCTGTATGGAAGCGGCATTGTAACGCATTAGCGCCTCTGCCGGATCCTCGTCGGGGCTTAATGTTATTTCCTTCAGTCCGGTCTTGTACGATTTACGCAGTTCGTTTAGTGATTGTTCGTCAATTGTTTCAAGTGTGCCGTATTGCGCACTGCGCCGATGGCGTCTATACAGCCCCACCTTCTGACCACTTGAACTAGTGTGGCAGCAATTATTTCTGTCATTACTATGCAAATCGACTTCTATTTCGATTCCATTTAAACGAAAGTAGTTTGCTAACCTTTTGCCTAATTGTTTGCTTACTGCTGCTGCTGTAAACGGTTGTAATACGGATTGTCTCGGGATATGCAATTGGTCAGTATGTTCCAAAGCGTTGGCATCGGTTCCGGTTGTGACAGCAGTTATTTTCTGAAAAGCGTCGCCTGTTAATGACATTGAAGTTCACACACACATATGCGGAAAAAGAAGAAATAGATTCTCAATGAATTTATGAATGAAGTAAGTGGTGTGTGATAATGTGTGTCGCATGTGTCGGAAAATAATATGAATTCACACTTACCGGCAACACTTGATGCTGCCTCAGCATTTCGTCGATTTCATCATTGCCCATAGCAGTGCGATAACCACCACGTGACCCACCACCGTAAGCGTTTGAACCGTATCCGCCGCCACCGTAATTGGTGCCATAACTGCTACCTCCTCCATAACCACCGCCATAGCTGCTACCTCCTCCATAACCACCTCCATAACCTCCTCCATAACCACCTCCATAACCACCTCCATAACCACCTCCATAACCACCACCGCCTCCATAGCCACCAGTTGGAGCAGCATATGGTCGGCCGTAGTTGTTAGAACTGTAGTAGTAGTTGATTATGCTGGGATGCTCACCTTTTGACTTCTTGTGAGGAATTCCACCACCCAAGCCGAGAATATCGAACTCATCAACTGCAGCAAGCCGTTCATTTGAAAAAGTATTGGATGAGAATAGTTTGAAATTAGGTCGGAAAACACCATAGAGATTACCTTTGTGGCGTGCCTGGGCAGCATTTTCCTGCATCTGCGGCGTTGCTTCGCCAACAATTTGCATCACTTCTTGCATTTGATGTGGCTGCTCCGGCTGATCTTGTTGCTTTGGTGGTTCGCTCCTCTGTCGCATAGCTTCTTGATCAGGTTGCTTTGAATCACTGACCCATTGTCTGGGTGCATCGATTCTTGGCACATCCTTGGTTTCCTTGTCGGCCCACTGACGTTGCATTATTTGCGCTTCCTCTTTGGTGTTCTTAACATCCGCCCATTGAGGTTCCACCGGCGTTATTTTCTTTGCATCAGCACTATGTGCACCTTCTGCCCATTGCCGTTGTTGTGACATCATGTCCATACTATGTTTCTTATCATCTGCAAATTGTCGTTCCTCGGGCGGTCTCTCATCCTTAGCCTTCTGATGTTCATCAGACCACTGCGTCGCTATTGCTTCTGGTTTGGTAATCTTATCGTCCACCCATTGACGCTGCATTGCCATCTGGTGAATTGTTTTCATTTTTTCCTCTGCCCATTGTCGTTCGGCAGCCATGGAATCAAAAAGTGGGGTTTCCTTCGGCATTTTAGTGTCTTCAGTCCACTGTCGTTCCACAGTTGCGGTTTCCGGCATTTTGTGTGCGCTTTCCTCTTTAGCCCATTGACGTTGTTGCTGTTTAGCCTGCTCCTCGGCCCATTGACGCTGTTGCTGTTCTTTCTGCTTAGCCTGTTCCTCGGCCCATTGGCGTTCCTGTTGTTGCTTCATAGGATTTTCGGCCCATTGACGCTGTTGTTGTTGGTGTTGCTCCTTCTGCTTATGCTGTTCATCGGCCCATTGACGTTGTTGTTGTTCTTTCTGCTTAGCCTGTTCCTCGGCCCATTGGCGTTCTTGTTGTTGCTTCATAGGATTTTCGGCCCATTGACGCTGTTGCTGCTTTGCCTGCTCCTCAGCCCATTGGCGTTGCTGTTCCATCTGTTTTGCCTGTTCTTCAGCCCATTGTCGTTCTTTTTGTTGTTTCATAGGATCCTCGAGCCCATTGGCGTTGCTGTAGTTGCTCCTTCTCCTTAGCCTGTCCTTCAGCCCATTGACGTTGCTGTTGTTGCTTCGCCTGTTCCTCAGCCCATTGTCGCTGCTGGTGTTGTTCCTTCTCCTTATCCTGTCCCTCGGCCCATTGGCGGTGCTGTTGTGTTTCCTTCTCTTTAGCTTGTTCTTCAGTCCATTGGCGTTGTTGTTGTTGCTTCGCGTGATCCTCAACCCATTGTCGTTGCTCTTGTTGTTGTTTCTGTTTAGCTTGTTCTTCAGCCCATTGCCGTTGTTGTTGTTGCTTTGCTTGCTCCTCGGTCCACTGACGTTGTTGGGGATGCATCATCATTGGATGAATTTGCGCCATATGAGGTGCTTCCGCCGGCCACTGTCGTGCGTCCATATTGGTAGTAGTCATTGGTCCAGTCATCTGCCTAAAAGGCACATTTGTCATCTCTCCCTTGCGTGTATCATCGCCCAACCATTGACGTTGTGTTTGTGATTGCATATTACTGTCTGGGCTTGATCTATAAGCAGCATATATCTTATCTTGCTTTAATTTTTTATCATCATCTATGCTCCATGGTGGAGCAATGCCGCTATTCTCATTAGCCATACGGTAAGCATAAGCCATCATCTTCACAATGTCGTCTTTGGACATTTCGCGATCCCGTAATGATGTGCCTGTCTCTCGTTTGAATGGTGATCCTTCGCCAGTAAAGCCCGTCTTACGCAAGGCCTCATTCTGCAGCAGTTTACGTACATATTCGTCGCGCAGCGCACGCTCAATATCATCACGTGTTATCTTATGCACCGGTGTCTTGCTCAGTGGATAGCTTAGTTTATACGGTGACGTAGAGGAGGATTCTTTGTGCACTTTAGTTGTCGCAGCATTCGCGCGCATTTCTTTGGCCAAACGTTCGATCTCTTGCAATAGTTTCAATTCAGCGATCACCTGTCGTTCAAAAGCCTGTAGCTTGGATTCAATTTTCAAATCTTCTATGGTTTTAGACGATTTTTCCGTGTGATCAGTATGTGGCGCCGATAGCATATGTTCATCCGTAGTCGATTGTGTCGGCAAACGGAACCACAATAGCGGTATATTCATCTTCGCTTCATGCGTATCAGGACGTACACCATCCGGCATCACTCGCACCTCGGATATATCGGATGCCTGTCCATTGAAATCGGACGGCGGCAGGGGAGGTGCCCAAAAATTAGTAAAACCACTGAAGAAGTTCTCAGGTGCAGCGGGCTGCTGCAAATTACTCAAAGCTTGACCCAGCATAGTACCACCGTTCTCCAAAGACTGTCCGAGTAATCCAACGCCGCCTGGATTCAGAAATGCGAATGGATTTCCTGCGGCCAAAGTAGGTGGTTCTGATGGCATGGAAGGTGAAGTGTCTGGTGCAGCAGGTGCACTGGAGCTGGATGAAGAAGAAGCGTTTGGCGCTGTAGGCGCATCTGCTTCATCTGTTTCACCTGTCGGCTGTTCTGGTGCTGCGCCCAATAGATTCGTATTCATAAACGGCATACGAGAGAAATCCAAACCAGTATTAGTCCTTAAGGCTTGTCCGACACCCGCTGGTATAAATCCGGCAATGTTGAAATTGCTCGTCCCTGCCTGACCAACAACCGGGGGCATAAACTGTTGCAAGGAATCTTGCAAGCTTTGGCCAACCGCCGGTGACATCATTTGTTCCAATAATTGATTGGGATTGCCATTTCCGAACACCTGCGATAAGAAACCGGATGCATCTGGCGGTGGAGGTGGTCTTGCTGACGAGTCTTGACGAGCAAATCGAGACTTGGAATTCGCCGAATTTTGGGCATCGTCAGCTAGAACGAGTACAACTTTAGATGCGGCAGGCAATATATCAGGAGTAGCAGAGCGTAGGAATCTCTGCGTAGGAAATTGGCTGCCCCAAAGCAGCAGGCTTCCCAATGCCGGAAAAATCGAATTAAAAGCATCCACGCTCACAATACCAGTACGAGGTAAGGCAAGACTTGGCAGTGCCTGTGCAAGAATCTGTAACGAACCAAATAGTACTTTATATTCTTATGAAAATGAAATGGCACAATCAAACCTCATCGGCGCTTCGCGAGGCATTGCTGCGATTTGGTACAGTTTCAGCGTTATCCAACTGCTGGGGAACTTCCTCTACTACTGCTTGCTCGGCTTGAGCAATAGAATCGGGTGCTACAGCATCCTGGCCAAGAACTACTGCTAGGCTGCATGTCAATAGTAGCACTAGCACAATTGTTCTTGAAGGCATGATGTACAGTGCATATAGCTTTCAGTATATCCTTCAAAGTGTTATATTTTCTCAATCCTCGATCCTGTGTGTTAATCCTTATAATGCTAAATAGTCCGTTCAAAATTCTTCACTTGTAACACTTTTTTTTATTTTCCGACCGTTCACTTTTCGACTGTTCTCTTGCAAGTTTAACTTGTTACTGACTACCAAGCACTGCTTGAGTCGTGCCCAAATAGATTTTTTGTGCCAAAAAACTGTCAATGTCGGCGATTTTTTTCTTCACAACTCTGCGCCAACAATTCAGGCCAATTCGTGTTACTAGCCAAAGCAAAGAACAGCGATTCGATGTACCCACGAAGAATTGCACGCACACCAATTTTACTTGAACTGAACGCTGCGACAAAATCATTTCCGCGAATCTTTCCACCAATGACGGCATCAGCGTCGCCGTTGTCGTCGATGATCATCGAAATAGTGCAAAACTTTTTGTTTTTTTAACATTTGAAATTCGCAAAATCAGCACAAAACTTTAAATAAACGTACACTAAGCATAACCAAACCGTTAAGATATTAAAAAAAAAACTCGATTTCACAGTACTAATGCTATAAAAATAAATTTGCGTCTATGTGTTATAGGAAAATGATCATTATTAGTAATTATTATGTAATATATGTAAATGAAAAATATATAGGACGAAACGCGTTTGCCAAGATCAACATATAGGTACATTAAGTGGAAAAAGCATCGGGAATTGTTAAATAAAACACCGTCCAGTGTGACTTTCACACCAATTCGGACCCAAATCAAATCAGTAGGTGTCACAGAAATTGTTTGATAGCACATGGAAACCCATCAAATCATAATGTAGAGCCATGTTAATGAACAAGTGCAATGTTTTTAAAATTATCAGAGTTGCCGTTGAAAGTGAATTTTTTTTTTGACAATATAAATCATAATTTTTTTTTGAATATTTTCCAAAATAAATTTGTAATATATTTTTAATATATTTTTAAAGTAAAACAGAAAAAAAAATTCATTTATATATAGTCTGCAATGTATTTTTGTTATCTACGACAACTCTGCATAGCACTAAACACGTCTGTCCATTAAACACTGCTTTGAATGAAATCTACAAGATTTCTGTGACACCTAAGAAAATACTGTGACATACCGGACAATTTTCATTTAATCAATCAAATTTATTGTGTCATCTTCAAATTATGCCCCGTTTGATACAAGACACATTGTCAGCGGTTTTACCAGTCTTCGAAACAGGCTTCTTGGTATAGCCTTCAACTCATTACTCGAATTGGTTTTTTATGACCTCAAGCGTTTCAAAACGGATTCCATGTAGCGGCCATTTTAGTTTCGGGCACGAAAATTAGTCACACGGGACCAAATCAGGTAAGTACGGTGGTTGATCTATACTAAATACGGACACATTTAGTACTGTTCTTGTAAAAAATGTATCTCTTTTGGAATGAGCCGAGTTGTGACGAGTGTCATGCCCATATTATTCCCCAAAATCGAACGCATAGACTTGTGAGAAATGATCAGATATTGTGGAATCTTCCTCAAGCTTCAATGTCGATTATCGAGCACAATGTCCTTCATGTTTTCATCTGTTCAAGAGGTCGATGGTCGTCCGAAACGAGGCTTGTCATTGACAATCTCTCCGTACGTCCGTGTTTTTGATAAAATCGATTAACTTTTCTAACATTCTTAGTCCGGTGTGTAACAGAAATATCTAGACAAATTTTCGTCTAATGATTTGAATTTCACTGAGTATTTCGTCGGTGTCACAGAAATCTTGTAGATTTCATTCAAAACAGTGTTTAATGCACAGAAGTTTTTTTTTTTGCTATGCAGAGTTGTCGTAGATAACAAAAATATATTACAGACTATGTAAATGACTTTTCTTGCAAGAACATTGTGCACATCTATGTACATTTGGTGTTATGACTTTGAATTACTTGTTTTATTAATGTTTTTATAAAATTTGTTTAAAAAATACACAAATTTAATTCTGCTATTATTAAATATTTTTCGCATTCGTTGTTGTTCCTTGCATTCGGTGTTGTTGGGTAAACTGAACTATCCGATTTAAATCCAAATTAAATCATAAAAAATGTACTAAAAATTATAATCCTAAGACGCAATTAGATAGAGAATGCATTCAACTTGCCCCTAAATATGGGTTTACCTTATGATTCAATGAGTTTACTTGTGTTATCAACTATTTCACCTAGCAAGAGGCTGGAGATTTCAGTCGGACTAAAAGAGACTTTTGTGACACCCAACGGATTTTACTTGGGTCCGAGTTGGGTTAAGAGATACCTGTGATACCCTCGAGTGAGTCGAAAAAATTTTGACGGACTACTGAATGATATATAAATTTATAATCTAATTAATTTTTGCTAAGAGGGAGTGGCATCACCCACAGATATGAGTAGCAAAAATAGTTCAGATTTCGGAATGTAGGGAGAAGTCTAGAAAAAGAAATTATTGTAAATAGTTAAACGATTTTAAGCTTTTGAAAAATAAACAATATTCGAGAAGAAATGTTCAGGTTATTATAATAAGCGAACCAGGGTCGCCCATAATTTTTTTTATATTGGCGAACCAGAGACTTGCATGTATGTTCTCATCAAGCAACATAAACTATTTTTAAGGAGACAAACAAGAATAACTCAGTGTTTTGATTCTTTTGGCACTCTTTGGGCTTTGAATAATAAATTTCAGTGCTAGTTAGTTTATTATCATTAGCTTTTATGTCGTGATGAAACATAGGACTATATAGTGGTTGCTTTGGACAGTTTTTATCTCGACATTGGTTATAATAATCCATTTGTCCATTTATTTAGTTTGCTTAATTTTTAAAGTCTTGTTTATATTTTTATGTCTCTGATTCGGATCTTCTTAGGAGTTCACATCCTTCAATTCGTTGTCAACCTTGAACCGCTTCATGTTATTTTCGTTTTAGGCATGTACGGCCAAAGATGTGCCGTAGAAGACTTTACAAATGTGACTATGTAGACTGACTTTATAGGCTGATTAGACAATAAGCGAAAGCACCATCAATACAATATTGTTTTTAGTGTATACTTTTATAGGTAATGTTTACATGAAAAGCATATTTTTCTGTCATAACAGCAGTCAATATTAACTTAAAAGTAGTTTCAAAATGAATAAAAGCTGAGTTGGACTTTTCACAATCCACTTTGAAAATTTTATTCTATTTTAACGTATTCCTCTTAAAGTTTTTTTTTTTCTTTTTGCACTTTGTTCTCTTTTCTGTTTTTCATTTTATTATTTATTAAATATTTCCACATAAATACATATTTTTATTGTTTATCAAATGCATCTCGAGACTTCACTTATAAAGATAAGATTGAATTGATATCTTACTTTGGATTTTAATTTATTTTGCAATATTTGCATTTATTATACAAGAAGTGTGATATTGTACATACAAAAAATTCTTCTGGAATGTCTACTTTTTATAAATACTTAAATGAAACACAGTAATTTTATCAAATGCACAAAACAAAAAATAAATAAAAAATTCTTCTGCACTGACTAATTATTACAATCAACAAAAAAGAAAGTTCACATTTGATTTGCTGATTGCGTGAACGCAACTATTCCGAGGGGCGCGGGGGTATGCCAATCGGTAGCCTAGCTTTTGGGAATTTAGTTGCTATGGAGCGTTTCTCGGGAGCGGACCGTGCGTTGTGCGTACGTGAGTTTTACAAAAACGGTAATTCAGCGACTGTAGCGCGTAGAAAATTCTGCAGTATTCGACATGTTCGTGATTTAAATGATGCGCAAAGCCCTCGACTCATTGGAAAATGGGTCGAGAAGTTTGAAGAGACCGGTTCAACGCTGGAAGAATCAAAATCTGGGCGTCCAAGCTCTTCGAGAACGTTCGAAAACGTAGACAGTGTTACTCAGTCTGTTCGTGACAACCCGGACATTTCGATTCGGAAGCGTGCTGTTGCTTTAAATGTGCATAGATCATCATTGTTCCGCATTTTTAGCAACTTCACACACGTCCAACAGGTCTCTACCACGAGTTCAAGCAGAACACTAAAACCTCCCGATAATGCTGCTTAGTTAACACAACATTTGGCATACACAATACAATAAAAATCAAGGGATTTTTCTAAAAATCAAGGCGATACAAAACTGTATATTATTGACAAATGTTGAAACTCTCTAAATTTACCGAAATTAGCTGTTAATATGAAACATTCACAACACCCAGAGCTATCTTTTGAAAACAGTTCGAACTAATTTTGACACACAATACTATAACTTATTGAGCAATGAAAATTTACCTGGCAAATTGATCTCCAGGAGAGGTGACATAAATTGGCCTCCACAAAGTCCCGATTTAACCCCTAACGACTTTTTCCTGTGGGGTTACGTCAAATCTAAAGTTTACGGCAACAAACCGTTTTCCCTGGCACAATTAAACGGAAATATCCGTCACGAAATGGCAGCCATCACGGAGAATACCTGCCGAGTCGCCATAGGAAATTTTAGTGCTCGATTAAATGAATGCCGTGAAGGCAATGGTTTACATTTGGACAATATCATTCCCAAAGTGTGTATTTTATTTTTTATCGATTTTTTAAATGTGAATTTTCTTTTGAGACACCCTGTATTATTTATATTTAATTTAAATATTGTAACATTCACAGATATGATTTAAAATATGACCATTTTTAATTCATAATGATACTCGTACATATTCACAGCAATTATCTTCAACTTTGATTTAAATATAACTAGCGTACCCGGTGTGCGTTGCTACGTTCCCTCTTGATTTTATATTATGGCACCACCAATTGCCACCGTGCCACCATCTATTTTTCCAGTGTACCTTATTTGCCCCGTTGTCCTTTACATATGTACCAAATCTCATCCCACTTTAGCTTTCCGCGTATTCCTAAATATTCCTCGGGAATCTGCCAAATGAAAATTCCAGCAGTAGTATCTGAGATTGTAGGTAACTTACATACATGAACGGGATACGACTATACACAATATGTATAGATTAATCTGCTACAGTTACATTTTTTTTGTGTCTCCAGTACCGATACGTCAAGCTCTTGTTAAATTTTATGTTTGGGACAAAAATGAAAAAACCAGTTGCCCGGTTCGGGCACAGTAACAATCTGGTAATTATGCGTATTGCAATAGGTATTTCTGTGCGCCATTTTTATGACGCGTCAGTTGTTCAGTTGTTTATCCTGTTTATTTGTGAAAACCAATTGAAAATCACTGCGTTTATTTTTGAGTTTGGATGTAACATAAAGACATGAAAAGCAGGCGACTTCATTTTATATATGTTTAGATATATATTTGGGCTGTACAGATCCAATTTTGTCTTTATACTGACGCATCCTTTTAATAGCAGGCCCTATATGAAAAATATTTCATTCAAATATTTATATTTTTAAATGAAGTGTGGATCATTTAAATTTAAAGTTGTGTACACTTTAGTTTAAGGTTTTCACATTTTTAAACGTAATATGTTAGATATTCAATTAAAATATTTTTTTATTAAAAATATGCGAATATTTAAAATAAATACTCGTATGATCCAACCTCAAATTTAACATGGCACATTTAAAATTAAGTGTGTTGCACTTTGATTTAAATTGGTGTTAAATTTATTTAGCGGTTTAACTAGTAAAAAAATAGGAGACTTTGATTTGTCTAAATATGGTTGAAAATAAATTCTACCCTTTGACGCTATCCACGAACAAATTTTATTGCTCAATAAGTTATAGTATTGTGTGTCAAAATTAGTTCGAACTGTTTTCAAAAGATAGCTCTGGGTGTTGTGAATGTTTCATACTAACAGCTAATTTCGGTAAATTTAGAGAGTTTCAACATTTGTCAATAATATACAGTTTTGTATCGCCTTGATTTTTAGAAAAATCCCTTGTTTTTTATTGTATTGTGTATGTCAAATGTTGTGGTAACTAAGCAGCATTATCGGGAGGTTTTAGTTTTCTGCTTTAATTGGAAGAAGAGTGCAGCTAAAGCGCATCGAATGCTTGGGGAAGTTTATGATGACAATGCCTCAAATTAAACATCTTGAAGAAAATGGTTTTGACATTTCCTGAATGGTGATTTCAGCTTTGAAGCCTTGCTCTGGACAGGCGCAAGAGGTACTTGCTGAATCATTGGAGTGACACAACAAGTTTTTTCTATACGATTGAAATCCATGGGAATGATTCAAAAACAAATTCAATTGGGTGCCATATAAACTGCAAACGAGAGAATTTTAAAGGCGATTTTTCATATTCGAGCAGCTGCTTCAAAGGCAACAAAGAAAGAGTTTTTTACATCGAGTTGTGACTGGCGATGTGACATGAATATTCTACGATAAAGTCAAGAAGAAAAACTATTACGATATGCCCGGTCAATCGTTGCCATCATCCTGAACATCAAAACCAAAGCCGCAACAATTGATTCATTTGAGCCGTGCATTATAAGAAAAACGGCAAGAATACAAGCAAATACATGATAAAGTTAACCTTCTCCATGACAAAACTTGGCTTCATGACGCAAAAGTTGTTTGGAAACACCCAAGTGGGATATTTTGCCGCACCCGCTGTATTCTCCGGACACTGCTCCTTATGATTACTGGTTGTTCCGATGGATGCAGCACTATTTGGCAGATCATCAGTTCATTTCCTTCGCAGAAATCGAAAATCAGCTCCTTTTTTTTTGGTGAAATACCATGTTAAATGTTACCAACTTCACGCTGCTGTTGGAATTAAAGGACTAATGTTAGCGCGCTCTACAAGCCTACGTAAGCATATCGTTTTACGTTGCAGTTAAAAAATGTTGTTGAAATGGAATTCAAACGCACAACAGTGTCATTGCTTTGCAAATCAAAAGATAATTTAGACCAGCGAATTACTCTGCGAAATCAGGCGCATGCATCAGTGATGGTTTAAGCCGCGATAACTGCCACAATTCCCCACGCTCACTACTCGTTTTCATTAAACATGGCGTAACGGTAAATCAACAAATCTACCGTGTAAAGATTTTAAACCATGCTTTGTTACCTAGAAACCATTGGATGTTTCAACCAGACTCGGCACTATCCCATAAAGCCAGAGAAACCCATCGTTTTTTACAAGATAATGTTCCCAGTTTTATTTCTCCACTACAATGGCCACCATAACTCCCAGACCCAATGGATTTTCCCATATGGTCCATGCTGGAGGCCAAAGCATCAACTAAAATATATGAGACGGTTAACGCCTTAAAGATTGTTCTTCGCCGAGAATGGGACAAAATACCATCGAACTATATTCGCTCAGCATGGGAAGACTTCCCGGATAAAATCGATGATATTATCCGCGCTAAAGGAGGCTACATCGAACAATATTTTTCTTAAAATTTTAAATGTTTTTACGATATATTGAAGTCTTTAAATAAAAAAAATAAAAATGGACAAAATTACAGCATTTTTAATCCTGTATTTTAATCGCCGACCCCTGTAGAATCATTTTCAACAATACAAATGAAAAACATAAGTCTATCCACACAAAATCGATATCAGAAGTTTCGTGATTTGCAAGTATGCTTTCGTCACTTGGTTTTTACTTCGTCCAGAACTTTTTTTTTATTTGATTTATTTATTTATACATCGACGACGTCGCATGACTGAAGGAGTAGTGGTAGTGTAGGTCATGATTACGCTGCAGTAAGTATTTTTTGAATTTATTCATCTGTCCTACTAATACTAATACTGTACAAGCATCCGACGTGTGAGAGATTTTCTGGACTAAGAGACAGTGACCAAAATTTATTTCATTGGAACAGATGCTCTTCCTCATCCAGATTTCCTCTGACACTGAAGAACGATGTTTGAAACAGATGAATACTATATTGTAGTAAAAACAATAATCTGTGCCACTCATACTCATTTCATGCCGTCGCATTTGATTTTAATATGCAAAAATAAAATTCGGGTGGAACGGTAACATAAATTTTAAACACTTTTTAGAAATCAACTAGTATACTTTAAGCAAGCACCATGTATTTTTTAATATTTACGAGAATGCATGTAAAAAACTCTAGTGTAAGTATAAGCTTTAGATCTAGATGATCTTTATTCGTTGTGCATGCTAAGCATTCAATATACTATATTCTCTGTCGTTAAGTACACTCAACACAGCAACGTATTTTCTGTTATTGCTCTGGTTCCACAATATATGTATGAAATATCATTTAAAAGGTTAAGACATAGAGTTGGGTGAAGGCCCCGATTTTGGTTATTGCACAACTTGTTCCATCAACTTGTTTTCTCAATGTGAAGAGAGAACAATGAGGAAACACGAGGCTCCGTGGCTAAAACAATCTTTGTATAACAAAAAAAGGTGGTTATTATTCTCTATTTCTTTATTTAAGAAAAATATGTAATACTACTTCCCGCTTCCCAAAACTATCCTTACACTACCACCCCTTTTCCCTACCCCCTTCGATCCCATTGACATGTATACAACATTTCATCCCTCTATTTTAACTGGTACCCAGCGCGTTCCTTTACCCTCCTTTACCCTCCTTCCCTATGATCCCTTAATCTACCACTCATTCTAATTACCCTGCTCCTCTTCTACCCTTTCCCAACACTCCCCTTTCCTTTCCCCATTCCCCTACCTTAGAACTCAATAATATATCTCATCGGTAAGGCAGCGTTCGTAAGAAACGTTTTCGTTCGACCGTTTTTTCTTCGACTTACTTTGCAAATCCGACTACAACGAAAAAAAGTCTTTTCATTTTTCGGGTTAATATATAGCCTATAACACTGAAAAATAATGAATGGCTATTCTATTGGTAAAATGCAACACCTTCCCCTCCTACCATTTCCCTACCCCTATTTCACTACCCCTCTTTCACTTCCCTCTTCCCTAGCCCCTTTTCCCCCTTCCTCCTCTCTCTCTTCCGGCTTTCTCCCTTCCACCTCTTCCCCAACACTCCCCTTCCCTTCCCCTTCCCTTCCCCTTCCCTCTTCGATCCACATTCACAGTGGGATCAAATTGTGATAGTCATCATGAGATTATGTAGAAGGGGTGGAAGGGACGGGAGAATTGGAGCTAGAGTAAAGGAGCATGGGGAAGGTGGGAAAGTAGTGACAGGGGAAAGTAGTGGTAAGGGGAATGGCGGCAACGCGCCGGGTACCAGCTTCTTTTGTCCTTCTTACTTAGATGTCCTGCTCTAGTCCAACTTGTTGAACAAACCTTAGTATTGTCCTAGGATCTAACTTCTTCAGTTGTTCTACAGCGATAAAGTAACTGCCCAATATTCGAAGTCTACTTCTGACTATTGCTTCACATTCTGCAACTATATGAAGAGGAGTCTCTTCTTTATGATCACAAAATCTTCATTTTTAGGAATTATATACACGCATCAAAGACAGGTGTTTCCTCAGTCGACAATGTCCTCTTAGTATTCCTGTCAAAGTTCTCAGCTGGTTTCTACCTAGTTGAAGCATTGCTTTCAATCTGCGCGGGTCGAAACCCCCTAGAAATATTTTAGCTTGCCTTAGTCCTTGGCTCATGGCCCAGTGCTGCTTCTTTGCTCTATTTGTTTCATTGCGGATTAGAACAGTGTCCAACAAAAAGACTCTGTTCCTACCAGTGGCGGTACCGCTCCTTTCTTGGCAAGCCTATCGGCTAGCTCATTTCCTATTATATTATTGTGTCCTGGCCCCCACAGTAAGCAAACTTTGTTGTGTTCGCCGAGTGTTCCCAATAATATAAGTGCTTTCTGCACTAGTTTGGACTTGACGGTGTTAGAGCTTAACGCTTTTAACACCGCCTGACTGTCTGATAGAATAGTAATCTCACAATTGCTATAGCCTCTATCCAAATTATACTGTGCACATCTAATTATAGCGCACAGTTCAGCTTGAAATATACTGGTATATTTTCTCAAGGACTCCCAGTGGTTTAATCTAGGGCCAACGACTCCTAGACCAGTTCCTTCTGTCGTCAAAGAATCTAAGCAGGGGTCGACTGTTGTACCAAGTAGCGTGGGGTACTGAACTGTCAGAAAAGTCAAATTCCCACAACGACATCTAGCTCTATTCTAATCTCCTTAGTTCAGGAGGTGAAAATGGAGCCAGACGACTTGTGGATTGAGAGCTTGAGGTTGGGAGCATTAAAAAAATTTAACAAATTCGCTAAATAGATACTAATTCTCATCGACATTCACGCACAAGGACAAAATGGTACAATCATCCGCATAGGTCACCAATTTTACAATATACAGGAAGGAGGTAGAGGCATCTTTGCCAAATACAGGTTGAACAAGAGAGGAGAGATAACTCACCATGTGGTACCCATCTTTAGCTTTCGATATCCCAACCTCACCCCCTGAACTCCACGTATGCTCTTCTACCATTAAGATAGTTTAATAGCCACCGTTTTGTTTTGTCAGGTAGTGAGGTGGAATCCATGTCTTGATATTGATATTGCATGATCAAATGTATCAAATGCCTTGTTCAAGTCGCATGGTCTCGGTTTGCGATAAAAGTGGTGATTTCGATAAATACTGAGGTCGTAACCCGACCTTTTCTGAAACCATGCTGGTGATCCGCTTGGAGACAATGTTCTGTCATCGATGGTAAAAATAATGATGGGCCTATAAGCCAAGTTCAGCTTCACTGCCAAGTTTCAAAAGAGGTACAATCCTTGCTACCTTCCATACCTCTGGAACAATTAGTTGGGAAATAGAGAAATTCAACAAGTACGTAAGTTATTATGTTGCTATAGGTCCGATTTGCTTCAGAATCAGCATTGAAATGCCGCCAGAGCATAGCAAGATCTTACATGAGAGGAGGCACATGTAAAGCATTCTAAATCCCCATATTATTTTTTCATTCGAATACGATGTTTGGATTTAGGCTCTAACCTATTCTGCTTCGAAGGGTGTTGCGCGAACTGTCTGCAGAATAAGTTGGCACACATTTTTGACGATTCTATTTGCATTCGCTCGAATGTTATGGATGAAAGAGCTCTTTTCTAAGTAACCCCAGATAGTTTTTTAATAGTGTTCCACAGACCCCGCGAACCCGAGTCACAATTATCCAAGTGTTCCAACCCTTTTGCCATCCTATGCTTCGTAACGAATTTATACACATTGTGATATAACAGCACAATACAACTGCCACTTGGATCGTTGGCACGAATTTCATCACGCAGAGTCGCTATTGTATGTAATTGTCACCATCTTTGTTTTTTTCACTATTTTAATTAATTTAAACAATTGGATTCCACTTTAAATATTATTTTTTTCACCATTTTTTACTGGTCTTAAGTTTTTGTTTACATGCTAATTTCGTAATGTTGACTTCTTCACCGTCACATAAGTAATGTTCAGCGCTCTTAAATAGGTCGGTTAATACTTGTTGCTTAATATTTGGTGGGCATATCAATTTTATTGGTGTACCCTTCCTACCTATAATTATTCCATTTTCTCCTTGTACCCTTTAACTGTACATTCACCTGTAACTTAGGGCACATAATATCAATCTCACATTTGTGAAATTTATTATGCGTTTATTATTACCTGCTACTCTACACACTTCACACAAAATGACCTGAAACGTGCACGCGTCAAAAAGGTCGGCAATGCATTGAGTTCTGTCTGCGTCATTCTTCTTCATACAAAACAAACACTGACTATTAAAATGTAAAACACTTTTCTCAAATTGGGTCGGCTAATTATATGTTGCTGAAAGAGGAAATATTAGGAAAAGAAAAGGGAATTAATACACAAAACTAAAACAGCTTAAAAATGTTTACTTATTCAGCCGAAGATATGATAAATCAAAGTTGAAAAGTAAGCTCAAACCATGTTTTTTTCGGTTGGTTGTTTACAAATTTACAAAAAAACCTCCTTCTTTATCTGAAGATCGGGATTACTTTCATTCTTTGAGCTGGGCAGTAATCATTCGTGATGCTGGCTTGTTCTCAAATGATGTGAACCTGTCATTTGACTCGTTTCTTATTTTCTATAGTATACTATTAAGTTAAAATATTTGCAGAACTCTGGTATCTTTCTGATATGGAAAATGATATAGCAAAAGCTAAACTTTTTCTTCGTTTGATATTGGAATTCGTTTTACATGTGCTTAAGTTACCTACTGTGTGTTCTGCTAAGCAGGTCGTGTTTAACGTGATCCGTAGCTTAAACCTAACAATATGTATCCCTACCGTGTCCTTCCTTGGAAAATATTTGGCATTGGTACCCTTTCTGACCAGTTTACCTGCTTTGCAATTTCCCTTTATTTTCTGGTGTACAGGCACTCAAATGATGGGGCTTCCAAAGTGTTAGGATCTTTAAGAGATCGGCACATACTTTTAGTATGGCTGCTTTGGGAGCTGCTTGACTATAAGAGATAATATACACTTGTTCTTGGTTGCTTGATTGTAACTTAAGATAGTGTGTAGTCTCCTGGATTATTAACACTTTTGCTTAGTTCACAGTTCATCGGGGAGTCAGAGGGATTCTCTAATTTCCAGATTTGGGGAGAAAACTGCGACTCTCCGGTCGAACTTTGAGCCGAAGGTACCACAGCGCCAAGAAGAGGTTTCTCGCAGCCCATGATATCAAGGGGAAGTAAATGGAATAGAATGTTTAGTGCGTCCGTCTCGTAGGGCTCCACTGACGCACAGCACAGTATTTATCTGAATCCTATACATTTGCGGGTAGATGACTTTTTAGGATCGGTCTGCCCATGGTTATATGTAGACAATGAATGGTGGATGGGGAGGATCTCCATCTGCTCCTAATGGATTTTTTATGCGTAAAGGAGCAGTGTTTGCTTTTTTTATTCGTTTTCCTATACTTTCGTTCCAGTTTAGCTTCATATCCAGAGTCACACCCATATACTTTGCGCTGTTGATAAGTGCGAGACTTATGTTGATTCATTTTAAGGAAATGAGGACTGGGATCTTGTAATCTCTCAAAAAGAGTATTAGCTCAGATAACGTTAGATTTACGAGCAGGTCGCAGACCAAAACATACTGGTGTCAGTGTGGTTTGGATTTGGTTGCATTAAGCTTGTGGCCACTCATAGAAAAGGATATAGAAGTCCCCCTTGAAGCGTTCCTCTACTATTTAATCTTCTGATTCTAGAGTCGAACTCAGCGTCGGGGAGAACTTTATCGAATGCTCCCTATATCGGGAAATGCTGCGATTTTTCAATAGTAGAATTTAGAAAATACGTAGCTTTTTCTGTTTGCCTTACAACACTCCTGTTGGGTCATAGAAAGGAACAGGGGGAATATTCTGCGAGTGGGGATTCATTAGAATCTAGTCAAGTCCGTACGGAGTTACCCGTCGAATATTTTCATTAACTCCTGGGGAGTAGACAGGAGCAAGAACAATTTACTGCGTTTCTTCTAGTGGAAATATTCACAGACGCAACTGTTAAGTAATTGAAAATAAAACTTGAAGGCAATTGACATTTGACAATTAGAAAAGCTGTCCACGGCGATTCCTCTAAACGGTCGTAAAATAATTTCACATTACTGTTGGTTGAGTCCACGGAATTTGCCACAAACCACCCTAGTGCAGGTGTAATTTCTTTTTTTGCTGTCTCTGTTTTGTTTTCCGCCGGTTGGTCGGTATACCTGGCGCTTAGGATCCTGAAACGTCTGTTACCAATTTGTTAGATGGCCCAGGGTCTTGGTTGTTGGTTGGCCTTGGCCCAGTGGTCTAGTATGCGGACTCTAGATACCTGTTGACTTCCAATTTAAACTTTCGACGCACTGGCTCTATGACGGAAGTCCTCTGTTCCTTTCATTATACTCGTGGGAATTTATACTTTTATTTTAAATAAACCTGATGTGGGAAGTTTTCACGGTTACGTCTCACAACCGAAATTCACAGCCAAAATTGCAGAACGTATATATGTATTAAGATAAGCATTTCATAAATACGAATAGATTTGTTGGTGAAAAACTCTCTCGATGCAAGTAATGATGCGCGTGGTGCGCCGATTAGACCAATGATTATTTTCCTGGAAGTGAAATCTCTATCATTTGCAAATTATTGTAGTGTTAATATACATTTTTATTTTTCATTCACATTTGAAGAACAACCCAGTACTTGACCTTTATCATACTATAAATGTTTCTAGTACATAATTAATTGGTGCATAACTGGTTAAGTTTATGCATAAACAAATACATATCTTTCCTATGATGGATATATTTAAAATTTGTACATACATATTTTAAAAGTAGTATCGAATGCGGACTTAAAACCCAACCACACCATCAAAGCGGGCTAGATGTCGTGTTCTTATGAGGCTATAATTAATTAATTATAAATATATCCGGAGTGATAAAGTTGCAGCGTGGTCTTCAATGTACACGACGTCGACAGTAACGGCAATGAATGATTGCACCAGTAGACAAACAAATAGAAGAAGACATAGAGTCAAAAATAGTTGCAATAATTTGTGTTAGCAACAATAAAACTGAACGAAAATAATACAGCGTGACAAAGTTGTGATGGCCGGCTGTGTGGACCAATTTTATTTCTCTATTTAACGTTATTGAAATAAATTTGCAAGTTAGATTTTGAATCAGACCTTGTACGTATAAGAGAAAAGCTGATGTATCGCATGCGTGTATGACACTATGCTTTTCGAATATGCTTCTATCACTATTGACTGCAACGATCAGAAAAGAAGCTGCCACGGCAATCAGTCAGAGAGTTAGAGAGCGTTGAAGACCGGTAAGTGTAGCAGTACTTTGCATATAACACACTGTGTGTAACAGAGAGAGAGAGAGTGAGAGAGTAAGATAGAGCGAGTGAGCGAGCGTGGAAACTTAAAAAACAAAATACTCTAAACAGATGCTGTTGAACGTCAAGCTAGTTGCGCTCACTCCTTGTCGTCCATCGTTTATTCGTAACTCGTGTGATTATGGCCGCTCCAACTCTTTTTCTCTGTTTCTTTATTCTCTCGCTTATTTGACGCACACTGGTTCTCATTGCAAAAAGTATGTTCAAAAAGCCATTAATCGTAGTTTTAAATTTAAAAAGTTTATATTCTACCTGGTCAGCAAGACCCATTTTGATTGGTCTTCTTGATGGGATTGAGCTTTTACCTGGACCATATCGAGTGCTTGTTTCGAACGCAATGAGGCGGATTTTTCCAACGTGCCTCATTTCTTCGATTTTCACAGGTTTGAATTTTGTACAAGTTAATCAAAAACTTTAAGTGCGTAAAAGTTACCAATTTTAATAAAAAATTATCCAATTTATTAGTTATTTATATATGACGATTTATATTATATATGACCATTCACACATAGTGTAAAATGGTATTATCAGTTTGTGTTTGTTGTAGACCTCATAAAGTATATATATTCTTGATCAGCTCGACGAGACGAGTCGCCATCAATTTTTAAGATATCCGGTTGTAAGTCCACACATAGACTTCAGTTTATTGCAGTTCAATACAGTATCAAAATTGACAAAAACATGGCACGCCCACTTTATAGAGTAGCCCCCATACAAACAACCCCCATTTTCGGCTTTCTTTTTTAATTTTTTTTTTTGTATTGCTGTCAATATCACCTTAAAAATTGACATGGTGGCTTCTTATGAAGGAATTCTTCACATATATATCAATGGGTGTGATCCCCCACTTTTTGAAATAGCCCCCATACAAAATCATTGCTCACTTTGTTTGCATTTGTATTAAAAACTTATTCAGTTAGGTCATTATTAGCTTGAATTTCAATATGTGCCTTCTTGTGGATGGTCGCTTCATCGTATATATGCCTTTTTATGGATAGCCGGTATACAAACCACCTTTATGTTTCACAATACATTTAAAATTGCATGTCAATGGTATTAGAGCTTCGGTTGAACCGAAGTTAACCTTTTTATCATGTTTTAAAATTCGCAAACAGTTTATACTTCAATTTCAAAGATTTTTGGTTTTATATTACCCCTTTTTTTCCTTAAATTTTTGGTTTGTTTATACCCTTCTGTGTAGTGTTACTACTTCACTTAGCAACTATGCGTTCAACTTTGTAATAAAACCCTTTTGCGGCATACTGACCTAGCCGAATATTCAGCCATCGGCATATCTGCCGGCAGTTTTTGTGTACATTTTAACGCGTCTCTTGTAGAGCAACCAACTCAGGACATTGTATATAAGACTCCAGCTCATAGCTATTTTATGTAATAGTTTATGTCTATGTTTATACATTTAACATCAAATCTTTCCACATATAATTGGTTTTTAGAGATTTTGTTAAAAAATTGTTTTTGTCTAAAACTTTTTGCACTATTCGATGTTGGCGATTTCGTGAGTAAGTAAAAACTGTGTTTATTTTAATTTGTACTATTGCGAATAACGTTTTCAACAGATGGCGCTACAAGCGGCTTCAATATATGAAATATGAAAAAGAAAAAAAAATATGATTTGTAATAAAATGTTATTATTTCGTTTCTTGACATCGGTGTCCGTTCCTATTTTTGAGAGACGTTGAGCATGCAGCTGGAGAACCCATATCGAAGCGTAAATGTAACAAATGGTGCGCAATTATCACAGACACCATCTTTTTAAATTGTGCCCAATAAATTAGTTTAGTGACAACGACGGTATAACACATGAAATGTAATTGAGTGTTACGTAGATTGCTATGCACTTCAGTGAATAAATGATTTTTTTTTTTTTATGAAAATCCCACTGCTACTTTTGTCTTTTTGTATGAAAAACTTTTTATTGCAATCAATATCAATTTAAAAATTGTTATGGTAGCTTCAAATGGACGGACGCTTCCACTACATATCAATAGGAGTGATTCGCCCAATTTTTGGGCTACCCCCAAACAAACTACCTGTCCACAATTGAATTTTTGTACGGAACACATTTGTTTTGCAGTTAATATCAACTTGGAATTTGATATCTTGGATTTCTATACGTATGCAAGAAAGTTTCACATAAACATTGAGCTTTAAATCAATATTAGCTTGAAATTCAATTTGGTGGATTTTAGCTCACCGTCGCTTCATATACATATACATATGGGCGTGTCACGCCCACATTACTAATAGTAAATTAAATAGAGAAAACAAAATGTTAACAAATAAGCTTTTATAATGTACTAAAACCAACAAAACGGTGCCCTATATTTTACTTGAATTGTATGTTCACTTGAAGTTTTTCATATTATAGTTAAAATTAGAAAAATTAACTTCGAACAAAGAGCAAATACGATGTTATATTTTAAACCAACACTATTTTAAACCAATATATTGGTGAAGATTGTTTGTCCAGTATCAGAAATTTTTTGAAACTCTATAGGTAGATAGATAAACACATTTATTTATTATTTTTACTAACTACTAATTTACACGAAATTGAAGTTGAAATCGAAAATTGAGCCTTTATGGTGCAAAATTGTATTGTCCATCGCTAGCCACTTCTTTTTCCATCTTTCTGGCAGCATACGGATTCCGCGTCGGAAGAACGACTCGTTTTTAGAAGCAACCCAAGAATAAACCAAGTTTTTGGTTTCATCGTAAATACGATAGTGCTGCACAGTCAGGTAAAAACTTTTCATTCCGAACAATTGGTAATCAGAATCAACAATTTCTGGTGAATGCAGTGAGTAGGATAAGATTTTCTCTTTGAGCGATTCTAACTTGATTTTAAATGGTTTTGCAACATGGGACTGAGAATTGTCGTGCTGAAAATAACTTTATGGTGTCTCGGCTCAAACACATCAATTGTTGTTGGTAGCGCTCCCCCGTGATGGTATCATTGGATTAGCTTATAGTAGAATACACCCAGCTGATCCCACCAAATACAGAGCAAAAACTTGGATCCAGACATATTTAGCTTCGCCGTTGATGTTGATGGTTGGCCGGGCCACGACTTCTGGATTGTCGTAGCGTATCCCTTTCTTTTCTTTATATTAAAGTAACGAAGTGTAAACACGAATAAACACTTTATCCGGCACAAAGTTGGACATATTCAATGAAGTAAAAAGTGGTTGTTAATTACGCTTCACCAAATGACTTATACTAAAAAAAATGCTCAATGACAGTAGGTTTACGGGGAATACTCTTTGCTAAGTCGAATATTTTTAATTTTTTATATGCAATTCTTTTGGTTTGGTTGATAATTACGTTAGAAACACCAAGTTTTGTGTGTCTTACGTAAGCCCTAATAAAATATGCCTTATAGGTCCAGATCAGACCACTGTAAAAGGTAGTCTTTATACAAAGTTGCCCTCCAATTTTGGAGTTTTTGTATGAAATTTTATGGTTTTTATTATTAACTAACTTTTATTAATTCTAATCTAATTAATTATAATTCTAATAAAATATCTACTAAAGAATATAATCTATGGTTTATATATGGAACCTTAACAAGGTACAGAATATCTCGCAGTCTATCACACTTGACTGCAATGTTCTTTCTTGTTGCACATAACGTCTGTGAATAAAGAAGAGAACGGGTTTTTAACCTTTCTTATATTATGGTAGGCGACCACTTTATATTTATTTTGTTTGTTTTGTGTGTCAACTACATACGGAAGGTGAATTCAATTAATAATAGCTAATGTTGTATAAATTGTACACTTGTCTAACATGGTTTGATCCAAAATTTGTTAAAATTTAAATTTAATTCTTTATAATCAACAAAATTATCCAAAACCCTCTTTCCTATCTACAACTGTCAAAATGCCGAAATTTAATACAAATAAATATTATTATACTAAAAATTGTTAAATCTAACCACCCCTTCAAAAATTTAAAAACTGAAGTAAATATGAATAAATACTATTGCACCGAACATTCATCAACATTTTTTTTTTGTTTTTACTAAATCCACCACCCACTTTTGGATTTTTGTACGGACACGTCACTTGATATTTATGTGAAGCGTCCGTTCATAAGAAGCCACCAGATATTGCCTCTAACGAAAAAATGGTCCGTACAAAAAACCAAAAGTGGGTGGTGGATTTGTAATGGGGCTACCCCTAAAATTGGGGAGATCAAACTCACAGATATATATGAAAAATGTCTGTCCATAAGAAGCCCCCATAATAAATTTAAAATTGATTTTTCCTGTAATAAAAAATTGTTTTATACAAAATCCCAAAAGTGGGTGGGAGGTTTGTATGGGGCTACCCTGTAAAGTTGGGAGATTCTACCCATTGATATGTATGTGAAGCTCTTGTCCATGAGAAGGTACCGTATCAATTTTTATAATGATATTCACTATAAAAAATAGTAAAGATCGTATGTAAATCTTCCCTTCATAAGAAATTACTATGTCATATTTAGTTTGATATTGACTGGTTTGTATGTCCCAGCTTGTTATCTTAAAAATTGATTCCCAAAATATGCACAATTACTACTAGACGGACATGACCATATCTACTTTAATGCGTTACAAATTATATGACAAAGTAATAATAACACACTATGTGTGAATTGTATAATTAGCCAAATCGATCCAGCCGTTATAAAGTGATGCGCCTACCAACGAATAACATTTATTTTTTATTTAAAACTGTGGAATGCAGTCCACGCAAGTGACAAAAGCTCACCTCAGTGCACTGTATTAAGCGCGCAATAACGAAGTTTTTACTGATAAGTCCGATCGAGACGTGTTATATACGATAGTATTGATAATTTGGCGGGATAATCCAAAAAAACTCCGATTTCAATTGGGTATTGTGGCTAAAAGACTTAGTATTTTTCATTATGTCATCTATCAAATAACTTTAAAATAAATTCTTAAAAGGCGTAATACAATCACTACTTAAAAAAATATAGGTACAAACAAGTTTTGAATAATATATTTTGGCGAGAATTGAGTCCAAATTTTCGTGCACATAGTACAAGCGATAATACTTTCTTCTTATATTGGTAAATTTTTAATATATTTTGTTCGTTTCATATTCATAAGGCACCTTGATTTTTGTTAATATTTCAGATAATACATTTTGTATCAGAGTTGTTTTTTAATATAATATTCTTAGCAACAAAACAAACAAGTTTCAGTAGAATTTATGTTGGTTAGTTTATTCAAAAAAAATTAATTGAAGAAAAATTAATATTTTGGCGTTTCATAAAGATAAGACACTTTTCAATAATGATTTAACAAATTGATTGATTGACAATTCGTTGGGATTATGTTCAGATATTTAACTTTTTAATAGTCAATAGAATTACAATGAGATGAGCTTCCGCAAATTTAAGCCGCTCCTGCTTGTGCCGTGGCATAAAATGTGGTGCTTTTAACATTTTCGAGAACTTAATATACTTGCTCCGCTGCAAGGTGCGCCAAATCGTGGTTTTTGACACTTTATTGTCCACTGATTGCCAAGCTGGAGCAAGATGCGGATGGATTCGTACTTTTACCAATAATCCTTCGCTGATCTCGCAGAGAAAGCGCAAGTTTTCTACCAGTTGGAGGTTTTTTTTTTCATATACTCTTTTTTTTAATATTAAATAACATTTTATTTTTACTTGTATATACTCGTACATATATGTAAATCTTTTTTTTTAATTTTTTATGAAAAAAAAAAAAAAAAAATTATTCCATAAGAGTATGAATCTCGACTCTAAATTGTTTATTAGTAAGGTTGTACATATATGTAAACAACTATTCAATGAGCTCTATCAGAATAATTGATATAAAATTAAAGAAACATCTTGACGAGATAAAAACAAAGTGACGAAAGCCTACCTGCAACTCATAAAACTTCTGATATCATGTTTGTGACGAAAGAGTTGTATTTTTGTATTGTTGGGATTGATTGTAAAATGGAACTGAGCGTTCATCATGTTGCTAATTTTTTATGCAATGCATAAATTTCTTCTTCTAGGATATTAAATTCGTTTCTCTGCTTAATTAAAAGCTTCTTCTGGAAAATCTACACCTACATCACAACATGACGAAAGCTCAATTACATTTTACAGTCAATATCAACAATACAAATCTTTCGTCGCAAAAGTGATATCCGAAGATTTATGAGTTGCAGGTAGGCTTTCGTCACTTGGATTTTACCTCGTCAAAAGGTTTTTTTTATTTTATCACATATTACAATCAATTTCAACAATTCAAATGAAAAATAAACAAGAAACGGTATCGTTAAACTAGATCCGAAGTTCTAATACCATTCACACGCAATTTTTGAAGTATTTTCCTCGTCAAGAGGTTTTTTAATTTTATCACATATTATAATCAATTTCAACAATTCAAATGAAAAATAAGCAAGCAAAAACGTAAACTTGGGTTGATCCGAACTATCAGACGGACCATGGACGGTCATGGCTAGATAGACTCTTCTTGACGAACTGGTAATACCGTTTCACACTACTTGTGAATGGTATATAAGCTACTGTCACAAAATTGATATCAGATGTATTGTAAGTTGCAAGTAGGCGTTCGTCACTTGGTTTTTATCTCGTTAAATTTTACACTTAAATGATACGCTTATACTATATAGACATTAAATTCACTTACTAACATTTTACAAAACTATGTATTAGCGAGCCGTAAAAATGTTTGACTTTTAGCCAGATTTTTGGCAATCGGAACCAGTGTGCGGCGTCGTCGTGTCGGCCGGCGGTTGAGCTCCAGCATTCGGGTCGAGTCTGGTCTGGTCTGGTCTGGTCGTCTGTTGATCTGTTGGCGCTTCTTCGTCATGGTTGTTGTTGTTGTTGCTGTTACTCGTATTGTTGTTAAAGCGCTTGTACTGCCGCTGTATTAATACCAAAGCCGCTTTGCAATTTTCACTTAGTCTGAGTTTGAGCAGCGAACGTGAGACGCGCCGTGCTCTGCAACTCAGTGAGATATTATCGAAATTGGGAATTGTTTTTGTTTTGTGTTTTGTGTTTTGTGTTTTTTTTTTGTTTGTTTTTGTTTTGTTTGTTTTTGTTTAACAAACACATACTATAAAGATTTTTCTGCGAAATCAGTCAATCGATCGATCAATCTACCGTATCTCGAACGTATCGATAGCACCTAAAAAGAAAAACCGACATCGAGAATTTTTATATCGCGCGATTGTTTGCACGTAGTACGTTATAACCTACTCCCCTTCTCGGTAATGTTGTTGTTGTTGTTGTTGTTGTTGTTGTTGGTGTTGTACTTCAAAATCTTTGACGCCGGTCGTTCTTGCCTTGAAAATGTTTTTGTTTTTCGGCAATTGTTTTTATTTTATATTTAACAAATTTTTTTTTTTTAATTTATTTTTGTTTTTTGTTGTAAATTTCTTAATTTGCACAGCATCTGTTTAAAAAAAAAAAAACAGCATTTAATTTAGCTTTTGTGATTCACTGATTCTAATGAGAAAGCTGATAAATAAAAGTGCACTAAGTTTGAAATAGATTTTGTTAAAGATGTGTAATAATAATATTAGATAATGAATTCCATACGACGCAAAACCTTTTCGATATACATTCATAAACTGGTGAATCTCGGGAAAATTAAAATTAAAATAAATATATATGTATATTTATTTTCTTAAAATTTATGAACTTCATTCACACTTCAAAGGGATTAGTTTGATTTAAATAAGTTTTCTAACGCTGTAATACGAGTATGGCTATGAATTTATGCAAGACCATAATTTAAATTAGTTAATTTGAAGCAAATACAAACTTTTCAATGAAATTATTCATTTAGATGGTACTTATAATAAAGAAAATGGGACTTATTTTTAATATTTTAATATTGGATGGAACCTTAACCTTGAATTTGAAGTTGGTAATTTTTTTATACTATTCAGAGTGAATGGGTGTAACGTACTTATTAGAGGAGGCATGATATAACTCATGCAGTATATATTGTATATTCTTGATCAGCTTGACGAGACAATCTAGCTATGTATGTCCGTCTGTCTGGATGTTGTTGCGCATTTTTTGGTACCAATTTTCAAGATATCCAGTTGAAAGTCGACAACTAGAATGCTTTTTATTGCAATCAAATGCAGTATTCATACGAACCACCAGCTCACTTTTGACTTTTTATGTCAAACATTTTTTATTGCACTCAATATCAACTTGTAACTTGGATGCTTCGCATAAATATCAAAGTGTGTATCTCCACTTTTAGAAGTAGACTCTCAGAACCCACTATTTTTTGCTGTACGATTTGATTTTCATGTGAAAGGTATCAGCGCTTCTTTAACACTGATGTGACCGTTTTCTTCATTTTTTTTTTTATAGTCTGGTACTATAATTTTTATGAAAGTCAAGGTTTTTGTAAATTATTCGACATAAAAACATCATAAAGTAAAATTTTATTACTTTTGAAAAATCGTTTAAGAATTTATTTAGCAAATTTTTAACAAATTCTAATCAATTGGTTAAAATTTTATCTATTTTAATCACTTGCAGTAAGTTCCGTTATTAATAGTTTTGTGTTTACTGGAGCGGCAAAGAAACCCATGTTTCAATATTATGCTATACTAATCACACTAGTCTACAAAGAAATTGAAATGATATATCTGCCATAATTTTTCTCATATAGATATGTTGAATTTGAAAATTGCCTTAAAAAATTTAAGTGCATGGGTTTCCGTGATATGAATTTTTGATTTTTTTTAAAGATAGGTCCACAATTTTAGCTACACTTCAGATTAGAAGCCACCAAGCTGACATTTGTCTAATGTCAAAAAGACAATGAAAAAAGTGTTTCACTTTTCTTAATTTGGTTGTACAGTTCGAAAGTTATGAGCTGAAATCATTTAAAAAATTTGGGCTTTTTTAGCAAAAATGAGCGCAAAAAATTAACTTTGAAAAAGAGAAAAAAAAAATAGAATTCGTTAAATTTGGCTCACTTTTGTATTTTTTACATAAAGAACGTTCTTTAATGAAGAAAATGAGATATACTCGTATACAAACAAAATTTTTATATATATTCAAAAGTTGTAATACTTTAAAAATAGTTTTAAAAGTCGACATTGTTGCTGTTTTTGAATATTTACTGAATATTTAAAAACCTCTTGACGAGGTAAAAATCAATTGCCTACATGTAACTTTTAAAACTGCTGATATCAATTTTGTCACGAAAGATTTGCATTTTTCATTTGTATTGTTGGGATTTATTGTAATGTGTAATTAGACACACTGAGATGTGCTTTCATCACTTACTTGTCACAAAACTAATACATTTTGTTGTTCAATTGTTGCGTGTAATTCGAATTATAAATTATGTAATAAGAAAGTTTTTTATCATGATTATACTTGGAGGGAGTTGTGCAGTTTGCATAAAGCAAACTATATAGATTTCAATAGATTTCGTTCGTTTTTATTGTAGTGTTTTGATATTCTTACTTAAGTAATTTTGAGAACATTAGAAATTGTTTTTTTATTTTTTATTTTTGATTATCTGTTTATTCACTGAGAAGTAAAATTTAGTTGTAAGATTATTGATAGCGCCGCTCTATGGACTTTATTTCGTAGTGAAACTTGCCCCATGCATCCAATGATGTGCGGCGGAACTATTTTGTCATGAGAACGATTTCTATTTTTGTGTAATGGGACGATGCGAATGTAAAAGTTAACCTCAAACATACAAAAAATAATTTAAATACCACAATTCTTTCTAATACTAAGTTAGCATTTCAAAACGCTACAATAAAACTGAACGAATTTTATTGAAATTTATGTAGTTTGCTCACAACCAAATTGTAACAAATCCTATTTTTCCCTATTTTAAAAGTAAATTTTTGTGCCAAAAAATTTAAAAACTTCTAACGTGAATACGTATTCATTCGCATACCTAGTTGGGGATTTTGAATCAATGACGTCCGTAGAATGCTCTATACCAAACAGACAGACTCAGCAGTATTTCTATGCTGATCAAGAATATATATTTATACTTTATTGGGTCTAATTACATACGTACGGGTCTTTAACCTATGTAAGCAAAAACTAATTACACTCTTGTTCCTTTGGGTACAGTGTATAAAAAGCAATTCGTTAAGGGAGCAAACTTTATCAATTTGAGAACAATTATTATATCGTATTATATATACAATAGGTCCTAATTAAAAATGAAAACGCATATATTCAAAATTTGTAATAATTTAAAAAAAAAAAAAACCAAATCGGAAAATAAAAATGTTACCAAAGTCAAGAACATAATCTACCAACAACAATTGCCTAATGGAGAACTGATAGCCCCATACAAAGTATCTTTGATTGCTAATTTTGCGTAGTTAATATAACGATTATAGTCGGATTTGTCGCCGATATGATGTGCACACTTTTATATATTTTTTTTACTTACTGTTATAATTTATAATTTATAATTTATACCAATTTAATTTTATATATATATATTTTTTTTTTGGTGTTTATGCGATGTAGTGATTTTTTACATTAATTCATTTAGTATTTTCTTTGAAGTTATAAAAAAAAGTGTTTTTGTTATCATGTTACTCCTACGTTTCTTATTAAAAAAATTGTACTAAACATTTGATCGTTTGAATATCGCTTGAATAAAAAAAAAAGAAAACAAATTTCAAACTGAACAACAAAATAAATAAATAAAGAAAAAGTTAAACAAAGTCATCATAAATACGTACTATAAACCAAAATTATAAAATACCTGACACGGTAAGTTCAATGTTAATTTCATTATCGTACTAATTGGATTAGCTCGAATCGCATGTATATTTTTATAAATGAGCAAGAAGAATTACTTGGCGTTACATATGTACTTGATACAGCAACTTGTCCACGTAACGTTAGGGTGGGTAAGAGAATTCATATAGACGCGATCACCAACGCTGCAAAAAGGCATATTTCTGTTGGAAGGATTTCTAGTATTCTACCATGCTTTCCAGTGGAGCTGCACGCTTAGTGCAATCGTAGCGACAGTCGCATTGCCTTGCTATATCACAACTTTAGGCATCTTGTTGCGTTGTATAGCTGTAACAGTCGCATTCATCACATTTGAGGGAATTCAAGTGAGATCGCCTAAGATGTGTGCCACTCTATTCTGCAGGCAGTTAGGAGCCTGCAAGTATTACGTAAGGCGAAAAAGGGATGGGGTGCTCGATTTATTACAAAGTGCTACAATGTGGGGGAGGGTGTGATTCAGTTTGTTACATAACATTGCTAAAATTATGTTAATAGTGATCAATAATAATCAAAATAAACAAATATTTGAAATCATGTGATATTAAAAATTAGTCACATCCCACAATAATTATTATCAACAGGATTTGTAAAATTTGTGGGCTTTATACAAATCTATGTTGCATCATGTTCGTGAATTGTATAAAAGTTACAGAGGTAAATTTAAACATTGACGGGAGAAAAAATTCGAAAAAATGCTTCTTAACGGTGCTGGAGAATTTCTATCAGAAAAATGGTTTCTGGGTACCATGTCACAAAAGACATAAGGCTGTGATCCAATCTCCATTTATTGACAATGTACTTTCTATTCATTTGCACAAAATTTTTGTGTGTTACATTAATACAAGGGAGAGAGGGAGGGGGTTGGTTATGCAAATTTGTGACAATGAGTTACCAGAGGGAAGCGGGGGTCAAAAATTGCAAAAAATAGCGTTACATAATACTTGAACGGTTCCTTAGTGCACCACCCTTCTAAGTAGAATAGTCTGCAGCGTAACTCCATACTCCATACTTCGAACGAAGAAAGGACAAAACGAGAAAGAATACTACAGTCGTCGTGCCATTTCGTATTCTTATAATTAGTGTTTGTTTTTTAAACATTAAACATTTAAACATATACAAAAAAAAAAAAGTTGCATACAAAAAAAGCAAAAAAAAAAAAAAATATATATATATGTATATTTTCAGCTGGTTTACTTAAAAAAAAAAACCGTGAATTTTAAGGATATGTAGTACTATTGTGGGCGTTGTGGATGTCGTGAATGGTATAAATAGGCACACTCGCTATATTTCTATGTGTTTTAAAAATTGAAACAAATTTTTTTCGGGATTTTTTCAACTATTCGTTTTTAACGATTTTTCAATATGATGATTAGCGTATTGTTAATGTGTTATAAATGCAATGCCTTGTTTACGTGTGTAAAGAGCTTTTGCGATATTTTATCCAAAGCACATTGTTATGTGTCAGAAGTGCCTTCATTCGGGTGATTTGAGCCATCAAAGTCGGGTGATTTAAGTCACAAATTACTTGCTTTTTTTCCATTGCTGTCAATTTCAACCGAAATTTGTTTAGTTTTGAAATAAAATTCAAAGGTGAAATGATAAACTTACGCAAGCAATCACAAATTTAAATGACAGATTGCAGCCATTGTGTAGATATGTCCGTTTAAAAACAATAACGACCGGCTTGAAATTAACCACATTCCCGGCTTGGTCAAAACGGTTATAATGCTTGCTCTTCTGCTCTTCTTCTCAAACTACTGTCAACGATTTTCAATCGACGGGAATATCGCTATTTAATCCCAATGTTTTCGTTGCGGTTGACTTCGTGTGGACTGTAGTCATTGAATAAAATACACAGGCTGTTGCATTTGATTCAAGCGTGACGTGACCGATGATGACGAGCAACGTCGTTTTTTGATAGGGGGGATACCTATCGACGGTACTGCACATGAAAAAAATTACCACATCACCTACGTTTCGTGCGATTAAAATTGGGCCCCGCATTGAAATTGTTTTAACTACAAATTGAATTTAAAATAAATATTCAAATGCAAAGCCTCGAGGGCCTCGCTTATGAAAAAAAAACTACAGGTTCTCGCAAATTGCGATTTTTCACTCTAAGAACTAAGATTTTTTAAGACGCGGCGCCCCGTTTATATATAACTAGATGGTCCCCGTGACGTTGTACGTGGCCCTCCTCTTTCCCCTGCCACTCCTTCCCCCTGACACTCCTTCCACTTTCCCCACCTTCCACATGCTCCTTTACTCTACCTCCAATTCTATTAAAATTAGAAATATCTAAAAAAAATGTTCTGTTTATTCAATCGCTTCAGATTAGCGCGTACAAGCAAACAAACAAACAATCAAATTCTTCAGCTTTATAATATTAGTATAGATAGCAATTTTCGAGTGAATTTATTTTACTTTTATATAACAAACGGGCCCCGTAACCCGGCCTGTGATATTTTTATTCAAAGTATTTATTTTTATTTTAAGTAAAAAATAAAAATAAAATACCACTCGAAGTCCCCAATGTGCCATTCCATTAAGGAACGGGCCTGGCCCCCATACAAAATTCCCCCACATTCGGCTTTTTTTAATTGCTATCAATATCATATTAAAAATTTATATGGTGGCTTCTTATGAAGGGACTCTTCACATATATATCAATGGTTGTGATCCCCCACTTTTTGAGGTAGCCCCCATACAAAATCACTAATCATTTTGTTTGAATTTTTATGAAAAACTTGTTCAGTTAAGTCATTATTAGCTTGAAATTCGATATGGTGGCTTCTTATAAATGATCGCTTCACACACATATACTAATGGGCGTATAACTCCTGCTTCTTGGGATAGCCGCTATAGAAACCACATTTATGTTTCACAAAACATTTAAAATTTCATGTCAATATCAATTAGACTTCGTTCACGAGTTAACCTTATTTTCGTTTTTTATTTTATTGCATTTTTTTCATGTTTTATAATTCACAAACAGTTTAGTTTAGTTTTGTGACTCTAATTGCACCATAATGTCATTTAATCATTTAAATATGCGTGCATTATTCTATGTATATCAAAAATGAATAAGAGCATGTGCAGCTTCAAACACTTTACAGTTTTCGTACATTAGTTGATTTCCATTAATTCATGGCAATAAAATATTTTATGTCTTCTAGGTTTACTTCAATTCGAATGAAATTATCGCTTTTTCAGTTTTGTTATATTTCGTAGATCTGGCAAGACATTTTTGAACGCTGCATAAGCTCGTTTCTACCTAGATAATACTGGATAATATCATGTCTCATGAGATGAATTGCTGTTAATGACAGCCATGGAACTTATTCTCTTTCCACTCATACCGGAAATTAGATAATGATCTTGTGTGTCTACATACCTGTATATAGAAATAAAAGTAATTGTTTCAGTTTGAGAATGATGATGAGGCGGTGACGTTTTCTACTTCAAATGCTATTAAGATTGTTATTATTACTGGAGCACATCCCCAAAAACGATTTTGCAAAATTTATGATTTGGATTTTATTAAGAAAATACAACAGCAACAAGAGAGCAAGAGTAAAAACATAAAAACTAACGCCAACAGCACCATAAAAATTCATTTTCGGCCCACATATCTATACGAACCGACAGACAGTCGGATGGACAGACATGGTCTGACTCCAACGACGACGTTGGCAACGTAGCCGATTGTATACAAAATGTGTGCGAGCAGCACTAAAAAATTAAAATGTGCCTCGAGAAATAGACGGGCGGACAAAGCGATGTACTATGGGCAATAAACTCGAAAGAAATACTAAAAACCAGATATTTCTCTTAAATTTTAAATTCGAAAATTTGAAGAGCGTAAGAACTTTTTTAACTTTTAATATGGTCTGCTAGAATTTCCTTTTCAAATCAAACAATTACACAGCATTACAGTTCTGAGTCAATTAGATAAAATGGTTTATTTTTTGATCGTAAGCCATATTTAGTTAATCAAAATTAAAATATAATTATACATTCATAATTATAAACATTCATTGATCATAATTTTGGTACAATTCTAGTCTATATATTGTTCCTATACGCTGTACAATAAATTTGTAAGAATGTATGCACCAAACAGAAGGAGCCGTGGTAGACCCAATAAATTATATATATTGGTGATCAGCATCGGGAACTGAGTCGATTTTGCCATGTCCGTTTGTCTGGTTGTATGATCTGGAACTGTAATAGGGGACAACTTGGATCTTTAAATTCTACTCGGCCATACCCACATCGAGTTTATTAATTTTTATGAATGTCACGCCCAAAATACTGCCATTTGATCTGTATATGAACACTTTAGAAAACAGCATAGCCGGAAAAGAGTTTGTTTTCTTTTTAATTAATTATTTTGTATTCGTTTTAATTATAACATTTTTTTTTTTAATTTTAAAATGTGTATTTTCGTCACATGTGAAGACTTCTTAGCATAAGCAACACAATTATCAAAATGACCCGATTTACGGACTAGATGGTACAAAACACCTTGTAACGGGTGATTCATTCATAGGTTTTTTTTTTAATTTTAAATAAAACATTTAAAATAGGATTGGATTTTGGAATCTTATTATAAAGAACAATCTCTGACATTTCATTTTTAAAGATAATTTCATTCAAATATTACGCTGCATGTCAATTCGGAAGGTCCAATTTTCGAGCACTCTTTCTAGCATTGCTACCTGTATCTCGCGAATTACGCGAATATCGTTGGCTTCCATGTCTTGAATCGTGGCTCGCTTATCGACGAAGACTGTTGACTTCACATAACGCCAAAGAAAAAAAAAACGCAGAGGTGTGATATCTAGTTGGCCAGTTGACAGGTCCGAAAACCGAAATTAGGTGCTCACCAAATTTATTTCTCAATAAAGCCATTGTTTCTTCTTGATGAAACCAAATGTCGCCGACATCACGGGTTTCAATTTCAGACAACAAAAAGTCCGTTATCATGGTGCCGTAGCTCTCGCCGTTAAAGGTTATGTTCTGTCTGGTCTCATTTTTACTGAAATACGGACCGATGAACCACACCAAACAGTGTATTTTTGTGGATATAAGGTAGTTCATGAATCTCTTTGGGTTTCTCATCAACCCAAATGTGGAAATTTGTTTATTGACGTATCCATTGAGGCAGAAATGTGCGAAAATTCATCACTGAACAAAATTCGGCGCGAAATCGCGTATCTTTATTGAGCTGCTGCAGAGCCCATTGACTGAAATTAAAGCGTAAGTTCAAGTCGGGTGGTTCAATTCTTGAACGAGTTGGATTTCGTAATCTGATGTTAAATAATGGTGTCAAATTCGCCAAGTTGTTCCATACGAGAGGCCAAGATGCTGCGCACGGCATCGATTGGTGATGGTCTTCTGCTACACTTTCCTCTACAGCCGCAATATTCTCCCCACTGCGTGCTAAATGTGGTCTATTCCGTGGCATATCAACCAATAACGTATACTGAGATTCAAATTTGCGAATGGTATTGGCCATAGTGGGCTCGGAAAGTCACACCATATGTTGCTCGAAGTGCTAGAAAAAGATTTTTCACAGAACGCTGATTTTCGTAATACAGCTGAATAATTTGGCGACTTTGTTGCGGTGTAAGTTTTTTCATGATGAATTGTCAAACAATACAGAATAAAAATAAGATGACAGTATGACACAAGTCACCAGTATTTAAGATATCCGGTTGGTACTCGGCACATAGACTTCTTTTTATTGCGGTTTAACAGAGTATTAAAATTGACATGCCACGCCCATTTTTTAGGTTAGTCCTTATACAAGACCATCACCCCCTCCATACTTTGGACTTTTTGTATGCAAATTTTTGTTGTTACTGTCAATATCACCTCACAATTTGGCATGGTGGCTTATATGAAGGAACTCTTCACATATATATCACTTTTTGGAGTAGCCCCCATACAAATTACCTGCCCACTTTTGCTTCTTTCTATGGAAAACGTTTTTATTGCAGCACGCAATTTTGGGAAATTTCATGAAAAACTTTATCATTTTAGTAAAATCAACTTGAAATTTTACATGGTGGCTTCATATAGACGAACGTTTCACACGTCCACTTTTAGGTTGTTATACTTTATAAATATATTCTGCTACATCTGCTAAGTACACAGCTTAAAACTTCATGTAAAACTGAAGTTAACGATTTTTCTTGTTTTTTTTTGTGATTCAAAATTTTAAATTCTTCATAGGTCTACATTATTACGGGTGCAAGGTATTTCGTAGTCGTAAATGGATGACTTCTGCATTATTACATTTTTATATTTAGATTTCTTTCTTTCTAATAGTTTTGTAGTTGCAATAGGTATTTTTTTACAATTTGCCCGTTTTCGGTTTTTAACTAAAAATATTTTTCATGTGTAAGTTCGGTTATTGTTTTCTAGGGAAATTTTAGAAATATTTTGTTTTGAAGCAGTCCATATTATTATTCTCTCTAAGAAAAAAAAAAAAATTAGCACATCTGGATCGGCTCGTTTCGCTAAGCTGAGCAATAATATAATTCAGTCATTCTTGATTTTTTTATTATACATACTCGTATACCTTAATACCGTCACAGTAAACTTTTTGACATATTAATCGCAAAAGCCTTAAAGTATATACATTTAATATGACACTAGTAACATATGAGATCAGTTGTTATTAGACCACTTTTGTTTCTACAATCCGAATAAAGGAAGAAATCAAGTTTTTGCAAGTAAATGCATATGTCATTATACTCTGTTATTCATTTTTAAAGTTTAGAATTTAAAGTTTTAATATTTTTGACCCATAGTACAACTGGCAGACGAACAGATGAATGAATGGATGGAATAGATGGACGGACGCATAGATGCTCCGATGCTGGACGCGGATGGCAAGATTTTTCTTAGCTGTCACTGGTAAAATTTTTACGCTACAGTTTCTTTTCATTCATAAAAATTTCAAATGTGTCTGCGCATGTATTTATCTGTCTGCTTCAGCTTATTGGCGTATGTGTGTGTGCGTGTCTGCGTGTGTGTGACTATGAATGAATAAATGACTGAATGAAAATACGTATACGTTCGTATATGGTGTTGACTTTCCGTGCGTTTTAAGTTGTCGTTATTTTTGGTTTAGTGGCATTTTGCATGTTGCACGATGTTGTTGTTCTTGCTGTTGATGTTGCTACAGTAGTAGGCGTCGCCGAACACTTGAAAACACACACACACGCGTATGTCATTCATAATTTCACACTTAAAGTGAAACTTTTTACATTTTACAATCTCAACTTTAATAGCATTTGCCTAAAAAACCGATTTGCAGCAACAATAAAAAAAAAAAAAAAACAAAAATACATAATTACATTTATAAAAAACAACAAGAACAACAACGTCAACGTATTTGTACTTTGTATTTTATTTCAATACAACTTGTTGCTACAGGCAAAATTCTATAACTCGAACTTCTATAACTCAAAGTTTCTATAACTCGAACTAAAAATTAGCGAAAATTCTATACAAATAAAAAAAACTTGATGAAGAAATAAAACTTTCAACTCACAAAACTTCAGATATCAATTTTGTTACGAAAGATTTTTGTTTTTCATTTGTATTGTTGGTATTGATTATAATACGTAATTGTAGTATAACAGTTTTAAGTCCATGCGGCCTATAACAGACGTAACAGCCATTATGCTATATCTCAGCTAACACGACTTTCACAGAAAATTATAATGTATCAAAATTAGCCCAATCTCACAACGTATTAAAACTAAGTATAGTCACGAAATTTTGGTTTCAATTTTCTGCAAAGGTATTTAAAAGAAATTATTATATGTTAAAAAGTAGCCAATTGAAGTCTGAGATTCTTTGGCTTTCCCGCTGGATCTCGGACATTTTGAAAAAGTTGTAGAACCGTGGTTTTTTAGTTTTTTGTGTACTAATATTCTGTATACAGAAATTTAGGTTTTCGAAAGGATTCAAACAAACAAGGAAAGAAACAAAGAAATTTTTTCATTAGCTCGTCAAAAATTCCAAAATTCATAACTTTTGAACGAGTCCTTCGATTTTCCTGATCTTCGGCTCGTTGGACTCGTCTCGGTGCCAAGAATATATCACAAATAAAGTTTGGGGTGAAAGATCCTCCAAAGCAGGGTTGATATTTTCAACGTTTAAAGATATTTATATTGTGGTATATAAAACATCTCGGTAGGACTTATTAGTAAAAGCTTTGTTATTGCGCTTGCAATATAGTGCTCGTGCAGCAGCCACACTGAGATGCGCTTTCGTCCAACTGAATGTAGTATTATGTATTATACAAGTTAACTTGGTGTTGTGACTATAAGAGCATAATCTATATATAAATAGAAAAGCGCAAACACAACATATTCGGTTAATTTTTTTTTTTGTTGGAGAAATGTGAAGATGAGCGCGGACGAATGTAATTTTTTTTTCTAAAGTATTGCGTCTAAGGTAGGTAAAAACCAGGTAACGCAATCACAAAGAGTCTCTCTCACAAGCTCTCTCCCTCTCCAGCTCGCTCAATTTGCTATAGCTGCAACCTTCTTTTTTATTTCGGTTACTTTGGTTTCAGTTGAAAGAATAAAAAATATTCTCTATCTCTGTCGTGCTGTAAAGGGTGATTCCCATTGTAGAGCATGTCGATCGGGCTGCTCGACGTTAGGCTCGAAACTATTGTGGGCGCACTTGCGAACATGTTGGCGAGCATCAGTTGGGTGTGGTTTTGATAGTAATTTAATTGGTAAAAGTTTAAAAGAAGAGGAATGAAACAAATATATAAAGCAAAACAGAGAAAGAATTAATACCCCAACCAAAATTCTTTAATAACGGTGCATTAATTAATTGCATAACTGTCCAAAAGAAGCTCACCCAAAAATTCTGCATCAAGCAGCCGACTTCGGCATGCATTCATTCCTATGTATGTGTAAACATGAAGGCGTTCGTCCCCATAGGGTTGTGGCTGGAGAGCGTTGAATTAAAGGCGAAAGCATTTTCTGGACAATGGGTATTTTTATTATTGGTTACTGTAAAGACAATAGGTCGAATTTCGGCCAATGGAGGAACTCTAGTATATGTAATTTGGCGAATTTTCATTGTTAAATAATAATAATAATAATAAAAAGAAAAAACGTTAATTTCGGTGGTAGCTAAGCTTTAATACAATTCACATGAAGTTTTAATCTGTGAATTTAGCGGGTGTAAAAAAATATTTGTAAAATCTAACAACCCAAACGTGCGATGTAAGTTTGTTGGAGCCTGCCTCTAAAAGTGAATGAAGTCACCATAAAAATGTCAAATTGATTTGGCAAGAAACGATAATTTTGATACTCTATTAAACTGTAATAAAAATTAACTAACACTTATTCAGAATAATAATTACAAAAAATGTTATCACACATTTAATTTACGAAGCGGCGAACCTGTTGGACTTATTTTTTGGATGATTGGCGTAATAAGCTACTGAGTCAATTCGTACAAGTTTGCCCAGTTCTGCTTTGCATAAAGAATACATTTTTGCGGAGAAAATGAGATAGATACGAATAAAATCTATGGATGGGTTACATAACTTTAATTTTTCAAAAAGAACATCCACATTGTTGGTCAATACAATTAATTGAAATTATGACGTCTCGTCACGATCTTTGCTTTAGTGATAACAAACACTATGTATAGACTCTCTAAGTGCCGGACTACCACAAATTTATCTAAAAATTTGTTTTTCGCAACCATCTTACTAGTAGTAAGCGATATATTTACAAGATAAAGCCCTCCAGCTTGAAACGCCAAACTCAAAGATACGTTGATTTAACAAATTTTAATAAATATATTCATTACAAGCACTCATTAATTTTCATTTACTTGTACTTCTTACATTTATTGTACTTCTTATCGCTTTGCAGGGTATAACATTTTTTTGCAACTAAACTATAGATATTACTCGTCTTGTCTGAGTAATTTTTGTTTTCGACCATAAATGTCGCGCGTATTAATCATCGCGTAAGATCATCTTAGAATTTCACAACGGACTGTGCTTGATAATCATGCTATTTTTGATGATGATTCTCACGTTGCTATTGATATATTTTGCAGAACGAGAGTGCTTTAAGAAATATCTATTAGTGTATTATACCCTGTACCCTGTTATACACTCTACCCTATTATACATTGTACTCAAAGGGACAAGGGTATAATAAGTTTGTGCGAATGTATGTAATAGGTAGAAGGATGCGTGGTTGACGCCATAAAGAATATAAAATCTTGATCAGCATCGGAAACTGAATCGATTTAGCTATGTCCGTCCGATCACATGGATATATGTGACAACAGATCTCAAGAACTATAAAAGCTAGAGACATCAAACTTAGACATTTAAATTCTTCTTGACCATACGCAATTGTTTTATATTAAATGTTGTGGATGCCACGCCCCTAACGGCACCCACGACCATAATACGGCCATTTGACCCATATTAAATGCCGCACAGCTGGAAAATAATTTGTCTTCTGTTTTTCTTTATAATGTGTGCAGTTTATTTCGTAGTCATGAACTGACGACTGCTCCCTTCTTACTTGTTTTATTTTTATGTCGACTTTCATATATCGGTTCAAACGTTTTCTTACAAAAATACGCTAGGAATATCGTGTCAGGAAAAATCAGGTCGGATAGCATGGTGCAGTGTGCTAAGAGGCTTTTTTCACACATTTTTATACCCTGTACAACAAATATGTGTAACATTGGGTTTGTTCAGCTGACAAAATGTATGTAACATTGGCGAAAATTGGGAGCCTAACTTTTCTGCAAATGAAATGTAGCCCATAATCTTATCCAGCTACTCTAGAAGAAGTTACTCTGATTGCAACTTGCCGAATGCGTAATTCATATTCATCTGGCGTTTCATCCGCTCTTCTTTCTTGATTACGTTCTCGATTTGATGCTAAACGACCTTCGCGATGTTGCATCCTTTCGGTTTTCACACCGATCGCTGTGTTTTTCTCAGACATTTTCAATTATATTCTTTGGAAACTTCGCACTTTGATTCAACCAATGCGCAAAATCTATCTATATAATAGAAAAAATTTCTAGAAAGAGTCTTTCTCTCGTACGCTCGCAAAGACGCTCTATTCTATGTTGTCAGGGTATATGCTTCTGCGATATACATCAGGATTGGGATTATCAGCGTGTTATAGATTTTTAGCTGCATCCTTCGAGAGACGGCTCTACTTCTAATTTTCACTCTGAGCGCAAAGTAGAATCGATTAGCAAGAGTGATTCAAACAACAAAGGTTTTTTCATAGTTACAAGACGCGACGATGATTTGGAATTGGATACCAAGTACATTGTCTTGTCCTCGTTCACATCTAAACCCATAAGCTGTAACTGTTTCTCAATCTCCGATAACGCACCACTAACGCGCCGTTCATTTGTGCTGAGTATGTTAATGTCATCAGGATAAGGGAGTAGCATCACTTCCTTATGGATGTACTCCATCAGGAGATTAAAAAAGTCGCACGATAAAGAATCACTCTGCCTGAAAACATTTCTTGGTATCAGCAAGAGAAGTTCAGACTGATTTTCTTAAAAAACAAATATTAATAATGAATGTTTTTTAGTATTCTTCATTCCATTTATTTATTTATACGTCCTCACTCGATCACAGTTACGCGCCAGTGTCTCCGTTTCTTTATTATCTACTTTTCCGTAATAACTTAAGACTAAATTATGACTAATGTACTAATTTATCACTTATGACCAATTTATGCCTACTTAAAACTAATTTATACTACAGTTTAATTAATTAATATTATATAATTAATATTAATTAATTAATATTTTAATATACAAAATCTTTAGTGTAAAGGTTCGTTGCCGCAAAATTCCAGAATCAATAAACTTATGGTCACCATATTTTGGCCATATGTTAGTTTTGTCTAAGCAGGTTTTTAGTTATATTTCATTCCGAAAAATAGAATGTGTCGCACCGCATTATATAAAAAAGCAAGCAGTGGATGGTAAGTGTTATATATGCGAAGGGCACTGGGGAAAATGAGTACAACACCCACGCCATGTTTAGTTTAGAACAAAAGTTGCCTATGTTTTGTGCACTATTACATTATATCACAATTTTTGAAGGGGCGATATGTCTCATAAAAGCCCCAATACCCCTACATTTCAAGGCCCAATCAATGGTATATGACACGTCTTTGATAAGCTTACTTGGATCAACTAATAATATCGCTAAATAACTGTAATATGCGTGTATGTCACGCCGGTTAATAGTTAATCATCTATATAAAAATAGACAAGTCTCTCTCTCAGTTCACTCAATTTGTTAGACTTGCCAACATGTTGGCAAGCATCAGTTGAGAGCGTGACTTCATAGCGTTTCTGGTAAAATTGCCTGTTGTCGACTGCAACATTTTGAGCCCAAAATGTTGGTCATTCTCAACGTTCTCAATAGTAAAGGAACAAACAAGAGAGCGACTACGCTTATACGGGCCAGCTTTATGTTAAGCCCAACATTTTGGTCATACGTAACGATCTTAGCATTATCAAATGGTATTGAACTGTTTTGTATTGCCGCTATAAAAGTTCAATTTCAACCACACGGAGAACAGTAGTAGAATATAAATTGTTTATATGGCACGGAGTTTATTTCCACTGAGAATACAACCCCAAAACAAAATATTGTGAAATTGGAATTCTATTCTATAAACTAAAGAAAATATTTTCAAAATGAATATTGAGGAATGCATAACTAAAAAAAAAAATATTTAAATAATTTAATGAGTGAAATAAATCTATACAGATAAATAAAATTGGAGTGTCTGTTTGTAATATTAAAATAACCGCTTTTTACTAAATTCATATGGATGTATGCACGCCGTACATATACCAAAAAACATTTTTTTAAACTTTTTGTCTGTCTGTTAGTCTGTCTGTTTCTTCCGGCTAATCTCTGAAACGGTTGGACCTATTTCGACGGGACTTTCACTGGAAGATAGCTGATGTAATAAGGAGTAACTTAGACTACTTTTATTTTAGAAATTTTATTTGTTTTTAGTAATATAAATTTATATATATATAAAAATGGAAGTATGTATGTATGTTCCCTATAAACTTCGAAACCGCGCAACCGATTTTGACAAAATTTTGTGTCAATATTCAATATAGTAGTTCAATATTCAAAATAGTACTGTGAATTTCGATAAACAGAATTTTTTTGGAATTTTTCTAATTTTAATAGAATTGGTGGTAGAGTAAAGGAGCATGTGGAAGGTGGGGAGGACCACACAATTTCACATAAGCGCTAACAAGCGAGCTAGATGTTGTTCTACTCAACGCTATATGCCGCACCAGATGGTCATGAGCTAAAGCGGTCAATGATCAAAATTTTATTACTACTTTATTATATTTAAAATTTATCTTCTTCTTGTGTATAAAAATGGAAGTATGTATGCTCGTTCCCTTTAGACTCCGAAAACGCTCAACCGATTTTGATCAAATTTTGTGTCAATATTCAAAATAGTCGCATGATCCTGTGAAGTTTCGTGGCGATTGGAGTTTTAGATTTTTCTAATTTTAATAGAATTGGAGGTAGTGTAAAGGAGCATGTGGAATGTGGGGAAGTGGGAAGGAGTGGCAGGGGAAAGGAGTGACAGGAGAAATGGACCATCTAGTACATCTAGTAGGGGAAGGGGACCATCTAGTACTAAAATATAAATGGATGCTTACTGAAAGTAATGCAGAAGAACACCGAAGTATAGAGTTTATTTTTAACCAAAACAAATAACATTACAACAAGGAGTTATCCATGGTTATGTTAAAGGTTGCCTGTTTCTAATTTTCTGTTAAAGAGAAATTATTAAATTAAAAATCGAATTATGGCCAACATGGAAAACGTGTGTATCTTTTTACCTGTAAAACGGTTGCGAGTTACGAAATATTGAGAGTAGTTTCTCCAAGCCTTCTCTAGTCAGATCTCTCTCCGACTGATATTCAGACGGTCGGATATGGCTAGATTAACTATTGTATTAGCCCACCATACAATTCCATACCTACATTTAGATTTTTATGTTTTTAAAGAATTGTGTTTCTTTTTTGTTTGAGATATGTTGCTTGTATACAATTTGAAATTTAGTGTGAAAGGTATTAATATTTTTTTATACTTGCTATTACAGCTAATTTGACTTCATTTAATCTAACGTTTGATCGATCAATTAATATAGTCAATTCGTCTGCCAGACGATCTTTGATCTCCAAAATCAGTCTGCATTATTGCTACTGTCACACTGAACACCATTGATATGCAAATGCAGTCAATTATTGGAAATTAAATAGAGGGAGCCGTCAAATGTAATTGAAAGATAATTAAATGTGGCGCCTTCTCAAATGGCGACACAAGCGGCCAGACAGACGGACAGACAAACAATAAGTCATCAAGCCAATCGAATGCAAATAAGCACACTCACAGACCAATTGAACAGAAAAAGTGTTTAGATCTGATGACTTCATTTGAAATGCATATATGTACATACATGTATTCATCACGAATGTGTCAACAACGATACACAAAATACTATATGTGACATTAAAATAAATACCTATCTGCATACATACATACATACATACATACATATATGTCAACCAAACTGTGACCGGAGAATAGTTATACTTGTTAATGAACGAATTAATTTCCTATATACATATAATGTATGAGTATATAGTTTCCACAAATATAGAACGACATTTGTTATTTATGATAGCGTTTTCATCGAACAATTTAAGATTTTGTTGAAATGACAATAATCAAGACTGGTGTACTCTGGGCACCTGACTGGTAATCTTGATTCGAGTTTGCTATATTGAATGGCTTTCACTGTTTTTGAAAATTTTCAAAATTATTGCGATTGCAAATTATACACAGAAAGTATCTCAGTTTTTACGTACAACTCCTACGCCTTGAAAGTGTGACCTTCAAGTAAACTTCTGGTTTGTTTATTTTTATATCACATTTCGTACAATATCAATATTAATAAATCTAACGAAATAGGTGTTTTAAATACGCTGCTGCTAATCTGAACAAGTTCAAAATTTTTATATGGCAAATGCTTGTCATTAAACATTAAAAGTACACTGGTTTATTTAACGAGATTTAAATGATTATCTTTTCACGTTTAATTTGAGTGAAAAAAATTATCGGGAAAACCCACAAAACCCACATATTGACAAGCGTTGTCAAATCGCTAAAAATAATTCGGTTATTGAGAACTTTATCAATTTCAACAAATCTTAGTTAAAAATTGGTCGTGGTAAACTTCTAACGGGAAAAGAAAAGGAGAAAATAAATAACTTTCAGGAATCTTGCCAAGGTCATTAACAAATCTCAAAAAAAAAAAAAAAAAATTAAAAATTAGTCAAAACGTTGTTAACATTTTAATTTTGAAATGAGAAAGATACGATAGATACAAAGCAATTTTAGGAGCGGATAGAAGTGCTTTTTCTAAAGCTGGGTCGAAACGCAAGCTTCTCTACTGGTGAAGAGACTTAAGCTCAAAAATAAAAAGAAAAAAACCCGATTAATATCACTCGCAATGAAACGTTACTTCAATTTATCTTCAACACTTTACTTGGAAAAACAACTAAAGGGTCGTTTAGGTGTTACGTAACGCAATTTGTTGCCATTTTTGACTAGATTAGAAATCATTAAGTGAGTTTATTGAACTGGTTCCATAATCCCTTGAACATAATATTGTTACTTACTTATTTACTATAATATACTTACTTACTTAGGGTCTACAATCGTCTATCGGTCAAGGGCGCACGTAGGATAGCGCACCATTCGGTGTAGTTTAGTGCGCGCCGACGCCAATCGCTGGCAATCAGCAGTTTTTTCAGGTCATCATAGACCTGATCTTGCCATCTTAGGTTTGGATAATCTTTCAAGTTCAGGTTTCCGTTGTAAACCTTTAGTGCTGGAGCTTCGGGGTTCATCCGGATGAGGTGGCCAACCCAGAGCAGCCGCTTGAATTTTACGCGCTGGACTACGTCAACCTCATCATACAGCTCATACAGCTCGTGGGTTCTAAACTCGACGTCAACTCTATGGGAATTTAGACGTACCTTCGGCATGGCGTCTGCAATTTTTTATTTATCTTCAGTTGTAATTTTTTCCCATTCCTCCATTAATATGTCTTTTTATATTTTTGAAGGCAATGGTGTTCTACGTTAGAGTAAGACCACTACGTTAGAGTAAGACAAATGCTCTATGGGAATCAGGGTCGGATATTGGGAGGTGTCCTCAACTGATTTTTGATATTATAAAGGATATTATTGATATTATTGCGCACTGTACTTGGGGTCGTCGTCTTACTGAAACCAAAACTCTTCTTGCAGCCCCAACTTGGATATAACTAGTTTGGTCCATTATTGATTCAATAAATGTTAGTTTGCTAACACTATTGGCTGCCATACACCCCAAACCACAACTCCTTCTCCACCATGTTTTACGGTTGGCAACAAATGTTCCTTTTCAAAGGCCGTACTGCTCTTTCTTCATAGCAGTTTTTTTCTTTTTATCACGAAAATACATAATTTGCTCTCATCCGAAAAAAACCTTGTTCCAAACCTTGGGGGCTCGGAAACGTACTCATTTGCAAACTCCATGCAATTCTGCTTATTTAGAGCTGATATATGGGGCTTCTTACGTGCAACTCGACCAGATATTCAGCTTTTTTTTTATAAATTCAGGGCTGTAACATTGGAAATTATTTTTGAATACCTTTTTTCTACTTACCCGTTGAAGTGTAGTTAGTTACAAGTCTTTGTATTGATGAGTGAGCTCTCCCAACTACTTTTCCAATTATTCTATAGGATTTTCCCTCAAGATATAGCTTTCAAATAATTTTTCATTCATCTGCACCAATTTGATTTTCGTTGTTGTCCATTGCGCTATTAACATTTTTTTTTATACTCCAATTGATTGAAAATTAATAAACTAAAACTCAAAGTGAGGTGGGCATTCCTGAGAATATTTTTAGGTAGCGGTAATCGCATATTCGCTAATACCACGCATATCGTATGCTGCTGTACGCAGAGTTTTGCGGTAGTGTTTATCTGACATGTTGTAGCATAAAATGAATTAAAACTATAATTTTAAGTATGAAAATGTAGCAAAAATTAGTTAAGAGAAATTAATCTATATATATATATATATATATATATATATAAAAATGGAAGTATGTATGTATATTCCCTATAGACTCCGAAACCGCTCAACCGATTTTGATTAAATTTTGTGGCAATATTCAAAATAGTGGGTGATCCTGTGAAGTTTCGTGGCGATTGGATAAACAGAAAATTTGTTGGATTTTTTAGATTTTCCTTCCATTTTTTTTCTTTTTTGTTTCAATAAGAAGGAGCATGTGGAAGGTGGGGAAGGAATGGCAGGGGAAAGGGAAGGGCCGCGTACAACGTTGCGGGGACCTATTAGTAAACTATATAATAAAACAAAGTTTGATTCAATACCCAAAACATTAGCTGAGATATTTGCGATTAAAGTTAAAATTTCAAATTTTTTTCTGGTGTACGCAGACTTTTTCGAGCAAGTGTAAATCTAATGGGATCTACCGAAGTAAGTGACAGAGGCTAGCCAATTCCGATAAGAGTAAAGCATGTAACCTATAGAACCGAACTTTACGTTAATATTTATTGTAGTAAATTGAATTTTCATATGGACGGTGTATTTACATATGGGCTTTCACGTATAGTGGGTATAATATAGATAGTCGATTTATTCCTAAGTTCATTGCTTACTCTATCCCATTCAAAGGAATAATCCAATATCTAAGCATTTTCGATTTTTAAGGTTATGATTAAATGATTAAAACGGAAAAGAAAAGCACGCAAGAGTTATGATAGAGTTGCTCGACTATATTACACCATGCAGACACAACATTGGCGCTTGGCTACTTCAATAAATGTTCACTTTCAACATTTCAGTATTTGCAGCTGAGTACATATCTCTCGGATAGCCAAAGTGACAGTAGGGCGGTCTTCGCTAGATCAACTGGTCTCGTCGAGCTGTTGATAAATACGCTATATGGGGTCTATGATTTCTCCTTCGGTACGGTACAAAGATTTTGACGTTTCAAACGTCCCAATATACTCTGCCTCCAAATATTTTTCTATAGCGTAAAAAAATTATAAAATAATATATGACAATTTGGCGCAAAAACTGTTTATCTGTATAAGCCACATGTCTCTACTGACATTTCCAAGCTAATTCGGTCGGTAATCAAAAACCAATTAAGACGGGATCTAATGACTAGCAAAAAGAGAATAAAGAGATTGAAAAATAAAGTCACAAAACGAAAAAACGAAATCAAAATCAAAATCAAATAAATTTCAGCTAATTTGCTTTTAGCCCAAAACACATATTATATTATTATGTATTATGATCCATACAATCTATTGTATGTGTTGGCAAATAAGTTAGAGTGAGATATTTATATGTTAGAACGAAGAGAGACAAGGAAGCAATGCTAGTGAGAGTGAGACAGAAAGTGCTAAAACTGCAAAAACAAAAGCTGTTTTGGACTCTGGGAAAAAGGCAAGTAATAAAATCAAGCAAATATATTTGAATTCGGCGCTTCTTCAAACGACAACGTCATTATGAGTATCATCGTCATTGTTATGATCATCATCATTACCATAAGCGATTCATTATAATATACAACGGCGGTAGCGGGTTCGCATGCGCTCCTCAACGGCAACTAAAACAAGACGACAACTTAATTATATAGCGGCAAAAACAACAACAATAGATACACCAAGAACCACACGATACTAGATACATATGTATGTATCTTTTCTCGTGTAGGTACAATACAATATGTAGAAACATGTGTGTGTGTGTGTGTGTGTATATGTGTCTCTGTGTAGATTCTCTTATCATGATCACGATTTGTAATTTATGATAAATGTTGGCAATTCCATTAAGAAAATTAAATAAAGCTCATTAAGTTGGAAACAAATTAAAATCTTTTCAATTTGCAAATGACAAAACAACAAATCGCAGATCATAAACGTTAAATAGATAGTTAGAAAAATGGATGAATCGTATACATATGTATGTATGTGTATGTAGATATGTACATACATATATGTATATGCATTTACTTGTTTATACATACATGTATGAACGAATGAACGACGGCTGTTCAAAATATCTGCTTAGAAGCGGCGGCGTCTCTTATTGAAGCTAGTAAAAATTGCGACGGCGACTTTTTGACGATGACAACGGCGACAACAATGACAATAAGTGTGTAGAACAAGCGCCATTTAATTCGAATTCAATTCGAGTTTCAATTCTTGAACGATACCCTAAGATAGCTACGATAGCTACGATGTGTATGTAAAAAATTTCTTCGGACTAAGTAAAAACCTTTTACTTTCTATATTTTGTAGCGACTTTCAAAATAGAATATATTAGATATTGGGGATCTCCTAATGTATGCCAACTTCTCAGAGACAATAAGAACTAGAAACATATTTTATTGCCATTTTACTTTTTCTCTTTCAATAACTCCAAATGTTTTTTTAATCGTAGATTTTATCGTAACTCCTTACTAAGGGTATTTTTTTTTATGTGTAGAGAGAGATTATATAATTTCTAACTGAAAATTCTTTACGATTAGATTTAGTGTTTAATTATGGCTCGGATGTGGTGCATTCTAGAAATTAAATTTTCGATCACTTTTTATTTTTAGTATAAGTGGTGCAAAAAAGATACATGGTCGACCGTAAAATGGACGTAGCGCATGGTAACATTCCCGAATTGAACCACGATTTGCGAAATAAATTTGCATAATTTACAAGCGTTGTTCTGGCATTAGTCTATTCATGATAAAATGAGAAACCAAACTGAGCACAAATGACATAGCGTTGCCAGATCTGACTAATTTACGACGTTTTAATCCTTGTCGGAAAATGGAACCTCTAAAAAAAAACATTCTATAACTGCAATATCAATGAATCATATAAGTATGTTAAATCGGATGTGCCACTTTGTTGTTTTTCAGCTTAATCGGATATGTTCAAGTGGGTCAAGTTCGTGTAACAAAGTTCTAACATAATATAAAAACTAGCAAACTAACACATATGTAAAAAGATTAATATAAATGCTTAGAAAGATGAACACACAATAAAACACATACACAACAGAAACAAATGATATATGGCTATATGTTTCTATACCTTGTTTTTGTCCCACTCGAGCACAAAAACATTTCAAAAAAATCTACATATGTATGTATTTTATACAAATGTATTTGTCCATGAGAGAGAGAGAGAAATATTACTTTTTTATAAGTAAACAAGTGATATTAGTTTGTTATTGTTAAAATTTGCGGATTAAATGGGAAAATTTGTTCAATGTCTAATATTATATAAATTTTTAGCTGGCTCTAAGTCAATTTTTATATTGAAATTGCGAAGAGAGTATAATAGCAATAACTTTTTTGTTTGAAAATAACATTAAGCTACGGAAACAATTGTTTCGTATTCAGTTACGGTTTTCATTAGTACGCTGTCGGGACATTGATCATGCTTGTTATTTTAGAATTTGACCATCTATATTTTTACTTTTTTTTTGCAAAATATTAGCGAAATCGTCTCTAATCAATTTGTATAGTGTGAAGAGCAAATCTTTATAAGTTAGTGAGCTAAGTCAATAACTACTTGTTTCACTTTGTTCGTCTATAACTCTGATGTATATTTATGTAGACATGTACATATGTCTATAGTTTACAATAATCGGTCTGGACTATGAATATGATCACGACCTGTGTATGTACATATACCCCATAACTGCTTAAGAAAACGTGGAGGAGCAGTCAGAAAGTGCTAAACTCGTAAAACATATGTGTATGAAAGGTTATAAGAACTTCGGTTCGACCGATAAGTAAGTTTTATCGTTTATTTCTTTCTTTTATATCACATGAAGATGCGAAGAATCGTGACAAGTGTTGACAAAGTGACACAAGTCAATTTGCGATCAATCGGTCGATCGTTCGATCGATTGTGCTGATAAAACGCGGCGGCCCCGGTCGCGTACACTGATAATGTTGTTTGCATTAATGTGGCGCCTACGAGCAAGTAACTCTCCAGTAGCTCCAGACTCGGATAAATTTACTCTCGGTTGTACAATCAGTTTGCTGCCACAACAGATTTAGCAGCGATAATTGTTGGCGCCATTGCTGTAGTTTTTATAATAATTAAATTTCAAAATCAGTTGCAAGTGCAATTGCAATTTTTGTACAAACGCAAGAGTCGCTGCTCTACAGTACGAGTGTAGTATATAGTTCTGCTGATGCTTTAACACCATTCACAGAAATGTGAAGAATGGGATTATCATATTTCCACATATGTAGTTTGTATCGTCAAAAAGACTTTAGAAATTACATAAAGAATACATACAGCTCGTTGAGATTAATTGTTGTAGGAATGCCCGTCTGTCAGTCTGTGTGTTGATGAAAAGCGTCCAAATTTGTCACTTTTCCATGTGTGTGTATCAGAGTTCTATAGTGAGTGGCTCAACTTGTGATTCCACTTAAATTTTCATGAAAAACTTGAGAATCAAATCATTCTCCTCGTGCTCACAGAAAAAGAAAATCTCTCTGCACTCTTAACTATGTTGCTTCATTGTGAAATAGTAAATATGAATAGTATTTGCACTAACTTATTGCTTCGGATTGGTTTAACACCTTTCATTGTCTTTGAATGTCAAGTTGATTCACGATTTAACGTGAGCTACTCATGAATGGTTACGAGTAACACGCGAGTAGCTCGTGAGCTCGTGCATCTATATTTAAATAGGCAAGTGCAACACATTCACACCCTATTTAAACCCCTTGAACACAACATGTTCCCCTGATTGATTTTTATATTAGAAAGGTTGTGAAGAGGAGTAGGGACGAATGTTTTTTTTTTCTAAAGTATTGCGTCTAATGTAGGCAAAACCCAGGTAACGTCCTCGACCAATCACAAAGGCTTGAACGCTCTCTTAGCTCTCTCAATTTACTAAAAAAAATTGAGTAACACCACAGGCCGAAATGTGTGGTTTTGGTTTGTTTTTATAAAAGTGTTAAATTTTAATACAAACGAAAACGCTGTAAGAGATTCGAGGAACGCTTACCAATTGTATAAATTTGGTTGAAAGAGTTGTCCGGAACACTCCCGTATGTATATGTATGTATATGAGATTTATTAGTTGTGCTTGCAAATTAAAGTCTTATTTAATTTGATTTCTCCCACGCTTTCAGGTGAATCGTGTAAATGACTCTATTTGACCATGTATCAATCGCAAGTGTTAACTAACAGCTCGATTGCGCTAACAGGTGGTTGACTATTGGAGCACCAAACACAGTCAATGTTTTATTTTCTACGGCAAACTTATGGCAAAAACTTTGTCTGTACAAAGTATCTCCTTCTGAAACCGAGCAATTCTGTGCTAGACGCTGTCTGTGTTGTGAATTGATTATATAGCCTGAACAGCTGTGATTGTGAATAAAAAGAAAAACGTTAACTTCGGTTGAACCGAAGCCATACACACGAACGTTCAAATGTATAGTAGCTATACATATGATACACTGTCTTGGGTTTCTATGAGAGATTGTTGACATGATAACGATATTGTTAACGTACGATAGGATAATATCGGCGCAATATTTTTGTGACCGATCATATCAAATATCGATATTTTCGCCCGACATATCGAATGTTGTATACTCACTCCATCACTATTTAACACATTGCTTTGGAATCGCGTGAAGTACACATTAGTTAGCATAATAGAAATAATTATGGACAAGCAGCCAAAATATATGGAGAAATTTAATAAAACTACAGTGTACTGAAAAGCTTGCAGGAAAACTATGACAACAATACTTTCTGGTATAATAATGCAGCATATTTATTATGAAAAACATTTTTTTTTTTTAATTTAGTTTACTCCATAAAATTTAGGTCATCCGTCGTCCTTATGTGCGCAATATAGGTTCCCAAAACTTAAAAACTCCATTGACAAGCAATTTCAAATTTATTTTTAGCATACAATGCTAAATAAAGAAGAAAGTCTAATTTTACTTTGGCTAATCAAGAGAAAAATCATGCCCATGAAATAAGTGAGAGCCAATGATTCCAGCGGCCCATAAAGCTCACCAAACATTGATTTTTGACAGTGCTTCAAGAATCTTTAGTGAATTTTCTTTACTCCAAATGCGGCAATTTTCGTCATTGACATGCCCAATGAGGCAAAATTGAGCCTTATCACTTAACAGAATATTGCGATAAAACAATGTGTTGAGTTCCAGTTCTTCCACCAGCAGGATCTTATATGTTTGTAGGCCGAGATCTTTATATAAAATTTTCCATAAAGTGGATGTACACAGCTCCAATTGCTGAGCGCAATGGCGGATCGATTCAACAGCAGAAATGGTTTTTTCGGTGCGCATTGTACGGCGTCTTTTTGAATGCGTATTGTCATTTAGAGATGCATGGTTAATTGAATTAATTGCTCGGATGGACGATTATGTCGACCGTAAAATAGACGTAGCGTACGGTAACATTCAAGAACTGAACAACGATTTTCGATTTGGTTTGCACAATTTGCAGGCGTTAGTCTATTCACAATATATCGCAAAACAAACTGAGCACAATTGACAATACCGTTGCCAGATTTGACCAATTTATGACAGTTTAATCCGTGTCAGAAAATGGAACCTATAAAAACAAGGTAGTCGAGTTGCTCGACTATATTTTACCCTGTCCACGCCATGCTTTTTTCGTAGTAATACATTTTTTTAGCTGTTTTACATTGAAAAAAAAAAACGTGAATTGTCAGGATATAACCGGATATATATACTTTATGGGGTCTCCGAATATACGCTCCCAATATATGCTGTTACAAATATTTTTTGTACAGGGTATAAAAACAACATATAGTATGTTAAAAGTTCATATATTTTAAACTATTTTAGTAGAACGATTGACACCCTGTATGGAACTATCGCGCTTACTGAATGGTCGCGAACACTCACGTTCAATTTTGAATTTAATTCGATTCGTCTTTTGAATGTATTTCAAGACAATTTGCTTTAGACAACGCAGATTGAAAAAGTATGAGTCATAAGCAGACGGTTAGCACAGCTATATATTCTTTTTCGACAAATATATGTCTGCGGCAAGCCGAATATGATACAAATTACCCAGATACAGATAGACAGGCAAAAATATATACAATTTTAGATAAAAATTGTACATAAATATACTTGTGTACAGGAAGTAATCAATGTAGACAAGTTAATCGAATTATGGCAAACTATCTACTAACATATGCATACTTAACAATCTAAACTAATACTGATCCAGAATACGTTTCTCTCTGCTACCATATTACAGCGCCAATATTGGAGATACTCTGGCGCATATCGAAGCCTCTCATCTCGTCAGTCATAAAAACGCGCAAAATATGCAAACGCTGCCATGCAGTGCGGCTTAGACAACAAGATACACCAGCGTATCGATAACGGTTAACCACTGTCAACTGTGAGAAAGGCCTACGTGTATCTATCAAGCGCAACGCAAAATCCTTGCTCTTGGTGTCCTGCTTGCAACGATACAGACGAAATGCTGCAGCAGAGAAATAGTGGCGACAGCGGCGAACTCAAAGGCAGAGCCTGGACATTTTTATGCTTATCCGCATTGATTTGTGTCGGTTTCATTGCGCATCGCGCCGATGCTGAGCAGTTGTACGGTATGTACTGATTTTATTGCAGCAACGCGATAACATTTTTACCCAAGCCGCTAATGCAATTAAAACGTTTAATTTAAACGATACGCTGTCATTTTCATGCACTTAATTATCCATGCGAACATGATCTTTATTCATGGATAATGGATAAAAAAAAACAACAACAACAACAACAACAAGAACAAGAACAAGAACAAACAAACAACAAAGTTCTTCTTGGTTTATTCAACTCAGGCACAGAAGAGTTTTTATTTGATTATCGAACCTATTCATATACCCGTATATGACAAGATTATCTGATCGTGACTAAATCCAAGCAATAATCGAATATTAGTTAGAATAAACATTTGAATCGCTGTAACAGAAATTGGTATCGCTAATTAGGAACCACTCAAGTATAATAATTCTCATGATCATTTATCTTAGTAACTAGTTAGTACCTGAGGTTGTTGCCCTTTTTGGAACTTATTCAGATAAGCGGCGTATACATGCATACTTTTTTAAACAAATGCTTATTTTTGAATTACATTAAAACCCAAATTCTATAAACAAAAATTTGATTAAGTAAAATTTTAACTTTCAAAAAGAAAACGGTTTTCTTTCCTTCTTTTCCTCTCTAATATCGTCCCGCACACATGACCATTTAAGGCAAACATATGATCGCTAGACGATTTTGTAGCTATTAGCATTTTATCATCTATTCAGAGCAGCAGACGTGGTAAAAATGTTTGCGCTGTGTTTATTTTAAATTAAATAAATGCGTTTATTAAATCTTCATAAATTATAGTCTATGTGTTATTCTGATATATGAGCTATATTATTGTAAGGTTTGATTAAAATACATTCAGCAGTTTTTGCATGAAGGAGTAACAATTCACACATCCATACATCCATAAACACTTTCGCGTTTATAATATTAGTAGGATTTCTCATCTGATTATTGAATGAATGATATATGAATTAGTATCAGATTTACTGTGTGGGTTAATATAAATAAAACAAGTATAACAATCTTTACGCCTTCAAACTTCTGCAGTAAAATCAGACTTCAAAACGTTTTTTTTTGTTTCGTTTTAGAGCATATAAATAAAAGTAGGTATAAACATTCACATTTTAGTTTAAAAAGGAAGTTACGTATATCAGTTAACCTGAAAGTCTATAACATATTAAAAGAGGTAGAACTTATATAGTATCTATATTATTGATCAGTTCGACGAGACGAATCGATCTTGATATGTCCGTCGGTCTGTCTCTTTGTTTGTTGGGTGAATATATGTATTATGCAGACGTATATTCTTGATAAACATCGGAAGCTGAGTCAATATAGACATTTTCATCTACCCGTCCATTCGTAGTAGAAAATAACAGATCTCAAAAACCGTAAGAGCTAGAATTTAAATATTTACACGCCATTGTTAAATATACAGATGAAGTTTATAAAATTTTGTGGGTACCATGCCCACTATACTGCTTTTCTCTCTAATATACACATAATAATAATACACATATAAAGACAAACCCAACAAAACTTTATTTTCTCAATCCATATTTTTTTTTACCGAACTGTTCCACTGATTATATAAACATCAACTCGTCACATTTCTGAGTTTTCAAAATCTGCCATAGATTTTATTTATAGCTTTGTCATTCTTTTGTAAACAAAATGAAAATTCGCGCAAAGTTCGACGGATTTGTACAACTGAGATAGTATATGAATGCAGAAGCTATATCTGCTAGTATTAATGATTTTGTCGTGGAAATGACTCTTGATCCTGCGAAATGTGTATGACTAGGTTTTCAGGGATGTGTTACGATGACTGTTCAAATTGATGTTGTGCAAAAAACTAAAACAATAACTTGCTAAAAGTTTATATTCCCACGAGTTACAGTATAATTTGGTTTTCAATGGCTTAAAAGCCTCCGACAGCCAAAATACCATTTTAGCTACAAATGAGATTATTAACTTTCCAAAGAATAGAAGGAATGTCTTCCACGAGAAAGAAATTATATCAGTTATATAGTGCTGCTTATATATTTTTTCATTTTTTAAAAGTATTAAGTACTAAAAGTACTACTGTGCTTGAACCACCTTTAGGCTGTTAGGTTTTACAATTTTTTTTTTTTTATAGCTCTACACAACTTGAACGTTAACGTTTTTCATTGTAAAGTTAACGTTTTTCATTGTTATTTTAGATCTTGTCAACCCATAGAAATTGTGAAAATCAATTAGTATAGAAGTAAAACACATTTTAATAATATTACAATTGATTATACCCTTCATATGACAAATTTTTTCATAGCATGCCGCCAATTTCATTTTTTTTAACTACAAAAATATTACAAAATAGGCTCAGAAATTATGACAAAACTATTTTTGAGGCAAGTCAATGGATACTGAAGAATTTTAACATACATATATTTAAAAAAAAGTACATTAAAAATCTGAAAAATCACGCTCTAAAAGTGTGAAACAAGAAAATATTCTCATCTGAAATTGATATGTACAAACTATTTGATATTTATTGTCTACTAGCTAAAACCCGGCGCGTACGAAGTAAATTTGCAGAAACTTGGAATCGTCATCGGGTAGCGGAAGAAGTGAACCGACTTGATGATACACTTGGCCTTGAACTTTGAATGTGGGCATGAAACCACTGCTAACAATTTCTGTTGCTCCAAACGATGTCATTTGAAAGGATGAGTTGTAGTTTCGAATGTGTTGTAAAAAATTTTTAGACAACGGTGTAGCTCCAGACACATACGTTCGAAGTGGCTCTGGTGGCTCACCCAGTGGTGGCAACTTGACGTTGCCATTCCAGCAACACATTCCAAGCGATTCCTTGTGAAATTTCAGAGCACGACAATATGGACACAATTTATCCATTTGGCCAAACACAACATGTGGGTGCGTACTGTAGTCGGAGTCTTTATCGTAACTAAATGCTTCCAACTTCAAATTGGACCTCAATCTTGAAGTAAATGCTGTGGATCGTAGAACTTGTAATCGTACATTTCGCTGTTAGGTTGTTTCATTTGCTCTTGAAGTAGATTCTCTGGTTCGTAGATCTTCCAACCGTCCATCCCGTTGCACAGTTGTCTCAGCTGCTCTTGCAGCAGATGCTCTGGTTCGTAGGCCATCCAAGCGCGCATCTCGCTATTGAGTTGTTGATGTTGATTCACGATTTCTCAAACGGTTTTCATTAAGACGAATTTCTCCTTCACCGGGAGTTTCAGCCGCCGTACTGGCTGACTTCTGTTTTGATTCTTTGGTTGATCTTCCCATGGATATTTTTTTGGGTGGCATTTTGATCAATTTGCACTGTTTATTATTAATTCGAACAAAATTAAATACAGTTTTGCGATTCCATGCACTCCCTGGCAAACATTTTATGACTAACTAATCTTATCTGAATCATATCAAAGCACATTAATAAAATTGCAGTGAATTTTGTCTCGTAGATTTCTTAGTTTTTCTGTAGTTTATTTTATTTGTAAACCAAAAAAAAAAAAAATTAAAAAAAAAAATTTTAAATAATAGCTGGTACACGGTTTTTTTTGGTTTCACGGTGGCAGTGAAAACGGTTGTTCTGCGATATACAGCAGGACTGGGATTATCAGTGTCTTATAGATTTTTATCTTCGTACTTCGAGAAGGGGCTCTACTTTCAATTTGCTTGGTGAGCCCAAAGTGGCAGCGTTTAGCAAACGTGGTTCTTCGTGTGAGCTGCCGACTGACGTTGTTGTTGCTTGCCATCTCTGGTAAAATAAATTTTCTTCAACATTGAGGATAAAATTCTTCATACTCACATCACCTCTCTTGGTATCAAAAGGCTCCGAGAGGTTGTTTCCTGCTCTGACGACGTTTTGTGTGTGACAGCGTCATCATGCAAAGATGAACGATCTTTGCTGGGATACCAAGTTCAGATAATGCGTTGGAGAACTTCGTTCCTTCGAAGTGTCAACCAAATTTGCTAACTGAAACATAGAAAGTCTATGCCTCGAGTTTGATTTCTCTAAGTCTTCTCTAGTCAGATAACTTTTCTCTCCGAGAGACTTCCACCGAGACGGACGGTGGGACTGACATGTCCAGATAGACTCGTCTTATATTGGGAATCACGAATATATATATACTTTCTGTTGTCTCCGATGCTTCCTTCTCTATGTTACATAGATTTTGACAGTGCAACAAACCCAATTATCGTGCTGAAAAATATTTGTTTGGTCTCGTAATAATAACTTATTTTAATATGATATTAATTTAATCAGCAAAGTGTATGGTCGAAAATAAAGCAGGTTTCACTGTTTGAACGCAATCTTAATCTGTACTTACAACTAGTAAAATATTTGGACGAAGTAATTTCAGCGCTGGAAAAGTTGAGAGATACAGTTACTGAAAATATCGATACAAGAACTTATTCTTCCATATTTGAAATGCAAATAACCTTATGTTTTTTCAACAATGACAAAGTCCAAAAGCTTTTGTTTAAGTATTCTTACATTTGCAGATATATTCTTACATTATGATGAATATGGATGCATATGACGAAAAATAATGAAAAAAATTAAAAGCAAGTCATGTTGCTGCCTCAACGACATTTGATATAAAGGGTTATCTATTTTGTGCTTTCAAAAGTAAATGTAAATAAAACACATATAAAAATAATTTTTGGTGGAATGTAAATTTAGTTTAGCGACCTAAGTATACCATTATGAACGTTCACTTTAAGTTGTTTCTGGGTTATTTTTTTTGCATTTGGTGATTTTGCATTTTGATGATTTTTTTTTTTCTGTCATTTCTCTGCGTTGTAGTTGTTCTACGCGCGATTCATGAAGGTCTAGCGTCTAGCTACTTATTCTGGAAGTTGATGCTCTGATTCGAATTCATGATGTATTTTCATCCGGCGTTTTCTTCTGGATTACGTGCTCGATTGGATGCTAAACGATATTCAAATTATTGCGCCGTTTCGCTTACCCTATTAGCGTTTGATTTCAATTTCTGAGAAGTTACCATCCCCCCCCCCCGATGGCAGCATTTTTGGACATTTGGCATTTTTCAATTATATTCCTTGCAAATTCGCACTCTAGGACGAGAGTGACACACAAACCCCCTTGGTGGTCTAAGAATCTGGATGATTTGAAGAAAGGCTGTGGGAAGCTTTTTAATCAGGCAAAATATACAGACCAGGATGCCTCATGGAATGTATATAAGATAAAACTAAACTTGTACAAGAAGGAGATAAGAAAAGCTAAACGTGCATAATGGACAAATTTCTGTAGCAATATAGAAACCTCCACTGAGGCATCCAGGCTAAGGAAAATCATCTACAAGATACAAGTCTTGATGGGGTACCTAATGCACCCAACAGGTGATTGGACAGATTCTAGTAAAGAAACGCTAGAGTTGCTACTAGATTCTCACTTCCCAGAGAATTCGGATCGAATCAATGTAGAAATGCAGGGGGGGGGGGTAGGCTCTCCCGTACTCACATGAAAGATAATAAGTAAAAAAAAAATGTTGTGGGCTATTAATACCTTCCAGCCCTTTAAATCCTTGGGTCTGGATGGTATCTTCCCAGCTCAGCTTCAAAATACGAAGGAATATATTTTACCTTGGTTGGACATAATTTTTAAGAGCTGTCTCAGCCTTAATCATATTCCATCAAAGTGGAAGGAAGTCAAAGTAGTTCTTATACCAAAGGCTGGTAAAGCTTCGCATGCCGAACCCATGGACCAATCAGTCTAGTCTGCCTTTCTATTAAAAGCTTTAGAGAGACTCTTAGAAGCTCATATAAGAAGCACAATCAATCCCTCGCTTCTTTCTAACGCTCAGCATGCATAAAGTAAAGGTAAATCAACGGAAACAGCCTTACATTTCCTGGTACACACTATCGAGAAATCCTAAGAGTAAAAGGAATTTGCCCTACCTGCATTCTTAGATATAGAGGGTGCTTTTAATGACGTTCTCCCAGTCGCTATCACAAGGGCTCTGACGGATGTTGGGGTCAATGCGTCTCTGGTGGTAGTATGCTAACCAACAGAGCTGTAAATTCGCAACTAGGAGAGGCATCGGTCAGAAGATTTGTCAGTAGAGGAACCCCACGGGGGGGGGGGTCTACTCTCTCCGCTACAATGTAATAGCGTACGCGGATGACGTAGTGGTATTAATAAGAGGATAATTCCCACAAACTCTTTGTAACCTAATGGAATCCGCACTGGCGGTACTTTCGAAATGGGCTTCTGGCTGCGGCTTGGGTGTGAACCCGACTAAAACAGAACTTGTGCTTTTCTCAAGGGAATATAAGATTCCGAAACTGACTTTACCCAAACTTAACAACATTTGCCTCTCTATGAGCGAATGCGCTAAATATCTAGGAGTGATCTAGGATAGTAAGTTCAACTGGAATAAAAACAAGGTAGAGCGGACAAAGAAGGCAAATATAGCACTCTTTGCGTGTAAAAAAGTCATCGGAAGAAGGTGGGGGTTTCCCTCCATCTATCATCCACTGGATATATACGGCAGTAGTTAGGCCCATTCTGCTCTACGGAGTATGTGTATGGTGTCCGGCAATAGAAAGGGCCTCTACGCTTAAACAAATGAATAAGGTGCAAAGAAGTGCAGAACTATGTATTAGTGGAGCGTTACGTACAACAACGACGGACGCACTAAACGTATTGCACCACTTGATCTCATTGCGAGAGAGAGGGCAATAGTTACAGCCTTTAGACTGAGGGAATATTCAGCTTGGCATAGTAGCTCCTTCGGACACTCGAGGATATTACAAATACAATGAAATATACAATCAAATACAGATTACTGCATACCAAACATTAACTTCGGTGTAAAGTATGACGTCATAATACCCACCAGACAACAATGGGACAACCTTGCGCACTACAGGTAAAATGCTATTAATGTATTTACTGACGGCTCTAAGCTGGATAGTCGGATAGGAGGTGGTGTATTTTCAACAGATCTGGGGATTAGAGAATCCTTTAGACTGCCCGATCGTTGTAGCCTTTATCAGGCGGAGATTCTAGCTATTCAGGAAGCTATGCATCTCCTTAGGCTATACTCACACACACAAGAATATGTGTTTATCTTCTCGGACAGTCAAGCTGCCCTGAAAGCGCTGAACTCCTTCAGCTCAAACACCAAAACCACAACGAAGTGTCGTAAATCTCTTAACGAGATTGACACATATCATCTGGGTGCCTGGTCACCAAAATATAGAGGGAAATTGTGAAGCGGATAAAGTAGCCAGAGAGGGAACCACTGCTGATATCCTTCCAGGGAAGGCCACAGTAGGTATACCCATGGCTAGTTTTAAACTACAGATCTCAATAGAGATAATAGGTATAGCAAACAATAGATGGTGCAACCTTGGTACGTGCAGAATCTCAAGACTCACATGGCCAAAATACAACCTCAAAAGAACAATAACACTTCTCCAGCACAAGAGAGATCAGATAGCTGTTATTCTGGGAGCCCTCACAGGCCACTGCACAATAGGGAGATATACCGCGAGGCTAGGGTTGAACTCCTGGGACTTCTGCAGAAGCTGTGGAAATGCCGATGCGGAGGAGACGGTCGAGTACTTGTTACGTCATTGGCCGGCCCATAGTAGGAAGAGATTGGCGTTACTAGGGCGCCCCTTCCTGGATAACCTAACTGAGATTTCGGAAAAAGAGATCAAACAGATTTCGACGTTCTTGGCACTGACAAAGTGGTTCTCAGAGTAGCTGCGGTTGAAGTAGGAAACATATATGGTATCACAAGGGGCCTAAGCTGGCCTAAGTGACAATGTGGGGTTTACCCATGTTGGCCATCCTAACCTAACCTAAATTCGCACTCTGATTGAACCAATGCATACAAAAATCACTGCTTTTATTTCGCAAAATCACTTTTTTTTTGAATTTTTTAAATGTTTCTACTATAAGTATGTGTAAATCGATCGTTACCAAACATCACAGAATTACTTTCTGGCCAGTACCGAAGATTGTCTAAAAATTGAAGATCAATCGGTTGTGTGGTTTTAGAGTCCATAGCATATTTACATATATATTCATTTTATTTTATATAGATATCATAAATAACGCAAAGTTTGATAAAAAGCACGAGCGATAGTGCACTATCGGGCCTGTTTAGGTTCTCACTTTTCATAAGATTTTGCGATTTAAATTTACTTGGCATTCAGCAATTGAATTCGTAAAGTTCAAAATTGCTTAAATTCACATAATTCATAGAATCACTACTGTTTGATAATACTTCTTGTTACATTCCATCATGTTTATAGAGCGATTTTATATCAACAGTAGCATTATCTATAATCTATTTTGTTTTTAAATATTTTATTACTTGTCACAGCTCACTTTTAGTTTAAGCCAGAACAATATTTCCACTTGTACCTTAAAATCGATCTATCTATCTACAACAACAAATTAATAAAAATCAGTGCAAAAAGAGTAAACAAAGCTAGGTTAAAGATAATTTTTTAATTTGTTTTCATTGATGTTCTAATATTCACATCCGTATCTCAAAAATATAATTTATTATCAATATGCGTTGTTTGCTACAGGTGTCTCAAAATATTTAAGTAAATCAAGTTGAATACCTTAAACAATTATGCACTTTTGCAGATTTAATATTTAGTCACACTGTTTGCAACGCCTTACAAGAAGCATCGGATACCTCATAAAGTATATATATGCGTGCCACCACTACAAGTCGAGTCGATCTAGCAATGTCCGTATGTATGTCTGTGAGTTTGTCTGCACCGTATTCCGTCTTTAAAATATTGATTTTAAAGTTGGTATGGCGACTTTTTATAACCATAGCCAATACGCGTATCAAAATGATCGAAATTTACAGAATATACTTACACTTATATCAGTAGACATTTGAGGACACGATATCTCAACTGTCTAACGTACTGCCTAACATTAATACGGTCCTTTTTTGTTAAAGTTCTATCGTTATATTGTTGTGAAGTATTGTAAGTTGTAGACGTAGAGTATTGTTCATTACCAGGCTGGTACGTCTTCATATTGGAGCTCGCGAAAAAATAAATGAGCCACATCGCGTTTTTACCACGATGCTTCAACCATTCTCAACTCAAAATTTTTTCCGTCTCTGTCCGTCTGTCTGTCTAGTAGATGTTGCACATTTTATGGGAATCAATGTTTGAGATATCCAACTGTAACCCTGCACATATACTTATTTTTATTATAGTCAAATAGAGTATCCATACGGGAGTAGTGATTAAAACGATAACATCTGTAACATTGTCGAAATGGAACGAATTGTGTTATATCAAATTTGATCCAGCCCATTTTTATTTCATTGGTAATTCCAGACCTTAACAAATGATTTCTATGCGTTTGGCTTAAATGATTATCTCTTTGTTATATGAGTCTCTAATAGTGTACATTAATAATTAATACATTCAACCACTGTGTTTAAGGGCGTGTCATAACCACGCCATGGATTAAGCTCCTTTTAGTTAAAAAATGTGTGAAGATTGTAGCTGTACTATAATAGAACTCTGTTGGTTTAGTGTCGGTCAAAAGATTGTTTGCTACATTTGCTGTCAAAATGTATTTAACATAGCGAATTAAGTATCGGGTAACCCGTAATGTATATACTCGTATATTCCTGATCCGAGTTGTTCGACCCATGTCCATCCGCCCGTCCTTCCGTCCCATCTTAACTAGCGGTATAGATTCTCTGCACGGTATAGACACTGCTACAAGATAAACTTGAAAATTCGTAACACGCAAACTTTCAACCGCAGTGGTAAAAAAAAAAAAAAACAATTTCAGTTGGCACACATAGTGTGAAATGGTATTGTCAGTTTGTCAGTTTGTTAAAGGAGGCATCGTCAAGGCTAGTCGATTTAGCCGTATTCGTTTGTCTGTCAGTGTGTTGCATTTTTTTTGTATAAATTTTGGATATACTTGAATGAATTCCGGTATGGAGGCTTCTTTTGGTGCCAAGCGCATAGAGTATCCATATCAATGTGGTACGTCCACTTTTAGGGGTACCCCCTATACAGACCCACTGTCCACTTTTGGAGATTTTGTATGGAAAACTTTTTTTTACAGTTGATACTAACCTTAAATTTGACAAGCAGTCCTGTCCATTTTTAGGGGTACCCCTCAAACAAATCCACCGCCCAATTCTATGTTTTTGCATGAAAACTTGTTTATTATAGTGGGTATAAATTTGAAATTTTATATGTAGTACTCTTAAGGATGCCTCACAGCTATATCAATAGGCGTGTTCATTGTTAGGGTTAGCCCCCATACAAACCCAACGATCACTTTTGGGTTTTCGTGTGAACATTTATTTATTACAGTTGATATCACCTCGAAATTTGATATATTATCCCACCCAATTTTAGGTGTTGTCCCATAAGACACACCACATTTAGGTAGTTTTTTCTTGTTAGAAATATTTATTATAATTTATAGTATGCCCTGATTTGCCTCAAAAATTGTTTAGTTTACTTTGTATTGTAATATAGCCTGTAGAAACAAAATTTGGAAGCAAATCATGGCATACTACAAAGAAAATATGTCATCTACAGGGTATAACTAAGTCGAGCACATCCTGTAATTAATGGTTTTGAATATCTACTCTTATATTATAAAGTGGTAAAGTTTGTAAGTTTGGATGTGAGAAGATTTAACCGATTCCAACAATTTTTTTTTTACTTGCAAAAAGTTACAGTGAATATAGGCTATATAAAATATAATAAAAAAACCAAATTCATCATATCTCAGCAACTATTTGACCGATTGTAACGAACTTCATAGACTGCATTACTTTTATGAGAAGATTTGTGAATATATGTACATATATATATCGTTTGAAAAATAAAGAGCCATGCAACGCCCCATTCCCCTCCTCTTAAGAAAAACAAATTTCGTTGTATCTCAGCAACTATTTATTTGACCGACTGTTATGAATTTTATAGAGTGTATTCCTATATATTAAAAGCTATCCCACTCTTCAGCGGACTAACCTCTCGTGATGCACTGCGATGATATGCAGCTGATGTGCTCGGTGCCGATGACTCAGTGGCCATTTCAGAAGAGGTGATCTCTTCGTTTGCATCTGAGTCATCCTCGATAGCATCTGTACAAACCAGTTTGTCCGGTTTGCCCATTTTGAAAAATCTCAAAATGGCGACTATGAAGTCGTTGCTGACAAATTTGAATTATATTTCAATTAAATTTTAAACTAGTTGAATTGAATATAGAAATATTTGATTTTTAGTACGAGTATGTTGCATTATTTAAATTAAAGATGAAACAATATCACTTTTAGTATGGAACATACTACATACTATTAAATACACACTTCAAACCAAAAATGGCTGCCCTTTTACTTAATTATGAGAGTTATTTGAATCAACTATGTTAATGATGAATTAAAATTTAAAGTGTACACACTGTAAATTAAATATTTCAACCTTTGAAACAAAAGCTTTGGTAAAAATATCAAAGTTAGATTTACTAAGTTATTTTTTTCTTCTGTATGTACATTTGCGTTTAGATATGGCGAACTTTGAACAGAAACAAATTGTATACATGAGCAAAATATTCCAGCGACGAGTCATATAATTTCCAAGATGCAAGTTCCGCCCACTTTTAGGGGCAGTCGCCAGCAAACTTTTTATCCGCCCATAAGTTGTTCGGTTTTACAAATAGTTTCTTTGTAGTTTTAAGTACATAACTTTAAACTTTGTGTGAATGGTATTAAGATTTAATTTTAATATAATCTCTTCGAAATGTAGTTGCATGAGTACACATATTTCATAAATTATATAAATATATAGATTGTCCCAACAAGTCGGTCTAGAAACCGTTGCTCCAATAAATCGATTGTTTTATGCTCGGTATGGCAGGCGACTCCGTCCTGCTGAAACCTCATGTCGTTCAGATCCATACCGTCCAGTTGAGGCCACAAGAACTCCGTTATCATGTTCCTGTGACGAATGCCATTCACAATTACAAAGAAGTAAAACAGAATCACGCCGTCTGACCAAAATCCGCACCAGATAGTTACTCGTTGTAGATGCATGTGTTTCTCAAGGATAATTTTTGGATTTTTTGATCCCCAAATTCTACAATTTTTTTTTTGTTGACGAACCCATTCAGATGAAAATGCGCCTCAGCGGTGAAGATGATTTGTTGCGAAAAATCGGTATTCACTTCATTTTGGTCCGTCACCCATTCATAACACGTCCACTTAAGTGTTTTGTATGATAAAATTCTTTATGCAAGTCAATATCAGTTTGATATGGACGTCTCCCGCCCACTTTTTGGACGGGTGGACGGGACAGGAGAAGAGGGATGGGAGAATTGGAAGTAGAGTAAAAGGGCATGGGGAAGGTGGGGCAGGGGAAGGAGTAGCAGAGGGAAGGAGTTAGTATATATATATATATATATATATATAGAGAGAGAGAGAGAGAGAGAGAGAGAGAGAGAGAGAGAGAGAGAGAGAGAGAGAGAGAGAGAGAGAGAGAGAGAGAGAGAGAGAGAGAGAGAGAGAGAGAGAGAGAGAGAGAGAGAGAGAGAGAGAGAGAGAGAGAGAGAGAGAGAGAGAGAGAGAGAGAGAGAGAGAGAGAGAGAGAGAGAGAGAGAGAGAGAGAGAGAGAGAGAGAGAGAGAGAGAGAGAGAGAGAGAGAGAGAGAGAGAGAGAGAGAGAGAGAGAGAGAGAGAGAGAGAGAGAGAGAGAGAGAGAGAGAGAGAGAGAGAGAGAGAGAGAGAGAGAGAGAGAGAGAGAGAGAGAGAGAGAGAGAGAGAGAGAGAGAGAGAGAGAGAGAGAGAGAGAGAGAGAGAGAGAGAAGAGAGAGAGAGAGAGAGAGAGAGAGAGAGAGAGAGAGAGAGAGAGAGAGAGAGAGAGAGAGAGAGAGAGAGAGAGAGAGAGAGAGAGAGAGAGAGAGAGAGAGAGAGAGAGAGAGAGAGAGAGAGAGAGAGAGAGAGAGAGAGAGAGAGAGAGAGAGAGAGAGAGAGAGAGAGAGAGAGAGAGAGAGAGAGAGAGAGAGAGAGAGAGAGAGAGAGAGAGAGAGAGAGAGAGAGAGAGAGAGAGAGAGAGAGAGAGAGAGAGAGAGAGAGAGAGAGAGAGAGAGAGAGAGAGAGAGAGAGAGAGAGAGAGAGAGAGAGAGAGAGAGAGAGAGAGAGAGAGAGAGAGAGAGAGAGAGAGAGAGAGAGAGAGAGAGAGAGAGAGAGAGAGAGAGAGAGAGAGAGAGAGAGAGAGAGAGAGAGAGAGAGAGAGAGAGAGAGAGAGACTAACTCCTTCCCTCTGCTACTCCTTCCCCTGCCCCACCTTCCCCATGCCCTTTTACTCTACTTCCAATTCTCCCATCTCTCTTCGCCTGTCCCGTCCACCCGTCCAAAAAGTGGGCGGGAGACGTCCATATCAAACTGATATTGACTTGCATAAAGAATTTTATCATACAAAACACTTAAGTGGACGTGTTATGAATGGGTGACGTTTACCCTTTCTCCAACTACCCCTTAGGTTCCCCCATTCCTCTTCCCCTACCTCTCCTTACTTTTCCACCACTTTTCCCTGCCCCCTTCGATCCCATTAACACGTATACAACATTTCGTCCCTCTATCTTAAATGGTACCCAGCGCGTTGCTGCCATTCCCCCTGGCTCTCCTGCCTCTTATACCACCATGTCCCTTTCCCCCTTTTTAGCTTTATAATGATGTAACAAATTTTTTTAAGACTTTCGAAGAAAACTTTTGCCAGCCTCACAAACAGCACAGTTTCTTTTGCATCAACACCTGACAAAGCTGCAACAACAACCTCACAAATACTGCTACCTGGGTTATTTCGTTTGTGGCAGTCCGATACATCGCAATGTCATATCTATGCGATGTAACGGCTATCAGATTTGTTGTCATGTGATTAGATGTACCGACCTGAGTTCTCATAGAGAGTGGAGTGTTGACTTCTTGCATCGTGCTGTCAATCCATGCGGAAGAATGCAATATTTATTTCATGCTCATGCCACCAACACGAATAAGCGGCTTAAGTCCAGAAACAAAGTGCTGAAGGCGCTTGCTGGGTCTCCTTGGGGTAAGGACGAAGAGGCAATCATTACCACCTATAAAGCTATTGGATGATCTGTCCTAAATTATGCAACTCCTGTCTGAACCCCTTACCTCAGTAAGACTTAATGGCAAGGTCTGAAAAGAGTTCTGCATTGTGCTCTGACGACTGCTACTAGTTGTTTACAAATGACTCATGAAGACCATATGCATGAAGAAGCGATGATGATTTCCGTTCACCGATATAATGAATTTCTTTCGAAACAGTTCTTATTAGATGCGTATAGGAGCAATCATCCCAATCATGGCACTCTCACGAGAACTGTTCCAACTCGTATTAGAGATGACATTGGAAGTTACAAAACGTGTATATCTCGATTCGCACCTCCTGATCATATTGAGCAAGTGTTTTTATATATCCGGTAGGGCTCAATTGCATCAAGAAGCGGTTGAACAGTCAATAATCTCTCTATTGATGAGAATGAAAAACGTCTCCCTCGTAACCCCAGGGCTAAAGTAGTACAGTTAAGATCCAGATGGAGCAATATGCTCGAGTGTTACAGGGAGCGAACCGGGATTAGCACCACTGTCCCGAGCGTGGTCAATCGTCACACAACACAACCCACCTCTTCAACTGTCCGTCCCCCGCACGACGCAATTGCCATTATATATTACAACCAATTGGAACAATACAAATGAAATATAAGCATATTTCCTTATAAAATTGATATCAGAAGTTTTGTGAGTTTGCAAGTAGGCTTTCGTCACTTGGGTTTTTTACCTCGTCGATAGGTTTTTTATTTGATTCGTATATACAAACATAATCAATTAATTAATATATAATATATTTTCTATTTCGCAACAATTATCAGGTCTTCATTCGGATGCGCTGCATTCCGGTAAACTGGTCATACCACGTCGCGTCACTCGCGATGGCACATTTCTATCGCACAATCTTAAATATTACCATGGGCGGGACCATCGACACGATCGACGTCGTCGCAGCATCGATGAACAGGAGCTATTGGAATTGCAATCAGAGCCGTCGACTAATGTACATTATCAACTAAAATTGGACAATCAGACGCTGCATTTAGAATTGGAGTAAGTGCGATAAGAGAGAAACCTTGCGGTACATTGAGATTTTAATGCCCTTTCCCCCTTGCTCTTCTGCAGGCCCCACACGTATTTCATAACGCCACATATGATTATAGAACGTCATCGGCGCGATTTGCGTACGCGGACCAAGCCAAAGATGTCGGCGATAGCCGACGAAGACGAGAGTAGTGGCAGCTCTGTCAAAGATGACCAGGGGAGCGGAAAAGGTGGCGTTAACGTCGACTGTCATTTTCAAGGCAAAGTACGTGGACACGCCTTCTCGAATGTGGCGCTATCGACTTGCAAGGGACTGGTAAGTGAGAGAATGATGGCGATAAAATGCAATCTTCATTTTTATACTGTACGCATAGAGGGAATTCGAGTGACTTTTTATTGTCATTAATGTTTCTCGAAGAGTGTTTTAGGTGTTGCTTTGATTGCATCTGTCGAGATATGTACTTATTACTTTAAATTATATAGATCAACAGCTCGATGACTGCACAAAAAAATTGATATCCCATTCTGACCCTCTTGTGCCTAGGACTATTGATAAATACATTTAGAGATAAAACAAGAAATAGTGCTGAAGGCGTGAGTTCACGACTTCGAAATAATCTGCCTCATTTCATACTCTAATGCAAATAATTAACTTTTGTTTTTTTATCATAAGGAAAATACTTAAATTTTTTTTAAAATTTATTTTTGTTTTGTCCTGGGGCTCATTCCCGACGTGATGGGGTAAAAACGACTTTGGATTCGATATATGTATATGAATTAAAGCAGCTCAAAATAGACCATCGTTGACTTAATTTGGCTTAAGACTAAATCGAACTAACGCTTGGTTTGTTTGAGGCTACTTCAAAAATTAGGGGGGGGGGGTTGGGTCACACTCATCGATCTATATGTGAAGCGTCCGCCCATTAGAAGCTATCATATCAATTATTAAATTGATATTGACTACAATAAAAAAGTTTTTCATCCAAAAAATCAATAGTGGGCGGGGGGTTTGTATGGGGCTACCTAAAAAAGTAGGCGGGGCGGTTCAATTTTATACTCTATTAAACTGCAATTAAAAGAAGTATATGTGCCAAGACCTAGAGCGCCCCGTCTTATCGAGCTGATCAAGAATATATATATTTTGTGGGGTCTATGATGCCTCCTTCAATGCGTTACAAACTTTCAGACAAACTGATAATACCATTTTACACTATGTATGAATGGTATGAAAAACTCAAAAGCATAACTGACTATTTGAAAGATGGATATGCATACTTTTTGGTTTTGTAATTAATTCTTTCCTCTCTGACGCCGTCCACCAATTAAGTTCCTGTTTCCGTCTTAAACCTTTAATGCTGAAGCTTTGAGGTTCATCCGGATGAGATGGCCAGCCGATTGCAGCCGCTATACTTTTATGCGTTGGACTGTGTCAGCCTCATCACACAGCTCATACAGCACGTGGTTCATACGAATTGTAAACTCGACACCAAAAATCCAACGAAGAATCTTTCTCTCGAACACTCCGAAAGACGCTGTATCCGATGATATTAAGGTCCGTGCTTCTGCGCAGCAGGACGGGGTCTATCAGCGTCTTATAGATTTTTATCTTCGTACTTCGAGAGAAAACTCTACTTCTATTTTGTTTGCTGAGCCCAGAGTAGCAGCGGTTAGTGTCATTCTTCGTATAATCTCCAGGCTGTTGTCGTTGTTGCTGGGTACCTCTGTTCCCAAGAAGACAACGTTTTTTACAACATTGAAATTATTTATACTCACAGCCGGTCTAAGACGCGCCAATGGTCTATGAGTTCAACTTCGTTGTTATCGGCGTGTCAAACGCGGCCTAATAATCGACAAATAGGCGATGTGTGTATTTGTTGTACTCACTAGTCTTCTGCAGGATTTGTCATAGAGTGAAAATAAGGTCACTAGTTACCCTATTTGCACTGAAGCCACAGTGATACTGTCCTATCAGTGCATCCGTGTATGGCTCCAGCCAGTACGCGGTACAGAATTTTACATCCAATTGAAAGAAAGCTTATTTCACGGTAGTTCGCGCAGACAGATAGGACAAAGAACACTGAGACTCCAGCGTTGCATGCATTCATCGGCCCATACCTTGTACAATAGTTGGTGGGTGCATACGTTTTACCAACTGTTCGCCACCGGTCTTGAATAACTCAGCTGACAGTTCATCTGATCCTGCCGCTTTGTTTTTCTTCAGCTTTTTAATAAGTGAGCGACTTCATTATTATTATAGGAGAGTGGTTTAATCTGGGGCCTAAGATTCATAACCCAGTTCTTACTGTCGTCAAACATCCATCCTGAATCGTATCTTATTTTAGCTCGTATAACTCTTCCGACGTCCAAGTCTTCTTATTGGACCATTTAATCGTGAATTTCGGATTGAAAACGTTCCTCCTTGTCATCTCGTCCCTTGGCATGGACACTAGTGGTACTCTCTGTGTCCATGTAGAGAAACGTTTCTGACAGTTGCATGAGGTAGCTTTGTTTCCGTCGACTAACAGGCATGTGTGCATCTTTGTGGGGAGTTTAATTTCCTCGTGACTGTGACCAGTCTGGCCCTTTCTCGCCATGCGATTATGCCATATAGTAACATCGGTTTTACCACCATGTTATATAGCCAGAGCATGGTTTTCGGATTGCATCCCACGATTTCCTGACCAACTTGCACCCTCCCAATACGGGAGCATGGAGTCGGAGCCATTCCACCGTTTAGTCTTCCGCACAGTCGAAAAAGAACATTTCCGGTCTGAAGTGCACTGCATCAAACCGAATTTTGCATGTCCATCCTTTTCGCTCTCTTGCTGGCCGACTTTAGTGCTCTTTCCGGCATTAGGCCTTGCTCAAGGTACCTAATGTACCACTTCACTCTCACCCCACTCAATCCCTTGCGCTTGGGATCATCAACGCCGCCTGGTTCTCCTAGAGGCGGCAGTGGCGGTGCAGTCCTGTGGCAGTTTGTTGTTGTTGGTTTTTTTTTATTTTTTTTTGTTTGAATCCATGATCCCCCGAGTGGCGAAGAAAAAATGTCCATCTGTGCAAAGATTCGCCTTATACAGATAAGGTCACAGTTACTCTCCGAGGCGACCAGGTATCAGTGCGCACAGATCACAAAGGATGATGTTTGAGCGACGAGCGGATGAGCAAGGCAGCTTCTCTACGCTTCTGGTTGCCAACAGGGCTATTGGGTGTGTAGAAGTCATACTACATCAGATTGTAGTGGCACTTACAGCAGAGATACGTTTCGCAGCAGTATGATATCTATATGAAGTTGGCGGATCAATACGATATGATCTGTCTGTCCATTGGCATTTCAGATGTCAATACGCAGACCTTTTTGTCAGAAGACGCATCTGCATTTTCATCATTTCAGACGGCACTTACTCCATACTCCCGAACTTTTTCAAGTGCATCCATATTTTCATCAAGAGCTTAAGCTTCAATTCCGCCAAAAGTAAACATTTTTCTTATTTCTAAATATATTTAAAAACGTTGATGCGTATATTTACAATCGATTAACTTCCGAACGACTTGACCGATCGTTAGGGACTTTGGAGAGCGTGTCAAATTCGTCATCTCTCAGTAACTATTTGAGGCAGTTGGATACATATTTAAACGGCACATATTTTGGTACATATTTAAACGGCATCGGGCAAAAATAAAATCCACTGGAAAAATGGATGGTGCCCCGCCCCCATGTAGGAGAAAACGAAAAGGGGCGTTGCAGCGCACATCAGGTACGTTTATTGACCCTTTCGTCATACAATGTCACAAGTACCTTGTCGCCAGCTAGTTTTTAATAAATCTCTTTTAGGATTTTACTTATATTCGTACTCAAAAGAGCATAAATTTCTATTAATTAAGTGGGTGTTGCTTTCACACTGCCTCTGAATTATTGCTACTTAAACCTCGTTTATTTGTCTCACTTTCCCAGTCAGTCCTACTCTATCAATTTTCGTCTTTCTATACTACTTACACACTTGTTTGCCACGAGTATCTTTTATATTTGAACCTCGTGCTCTCAACAATATTTCTCACCTTAACGGAAGCAATAATTATTTGTTATTAGAGTTATAAACATATATTTAATGGCCTCTTAGCGCTCAAATATGATTGTTATTGTACAATAAGTGATTTGTCGTTTTTTGTTGCTGCTGTCTATAATTATTATTATTATAAATACTATACATTATTATACAGCTTATTTGTTAAAATCTGCAAAGTCAGCAGATTGCTATCTTTCTGTCTTATTCACTTACTTGCAAATATTTCCTTTTGAAATACTTACAGATGTATTGTATTTGACTTCTTTTTTTCAAGTTTTTTGCTGAAGTCTTTTGTTTTCATACTTTAAGATAATTTGAGAGAAGACGTAGCATTGCTTGTATGTATGAGTACCTATATAAAATCAGCAGCAATAGTTAAATGATTTAATTTTTAACCCCACACACATGTGCATGAATTTATCTACATATGTATGTACCTCAGTTTGTATGCTCTGATCTTCGAAACCACCTAACCGATTGAGCTCAAATTTGTAGACATTCTTCGGTATTGGCCAGTGAGTGTGGTCGCGATTGGTGTCTATACTATGTGCGAGTAACTATTTCTCATACTCATACTGTAGTACGCGTTGACTTGCCTCAAAAACTGTATTGTCATATTTTCTTAGCCTACTTTGTAGTACAAGTATATGGGTGTTCAAATAGGGAGAGAGGGTGTACAAGTTTGAGCGATTTACAACTTGTATTACACCGCATCGGATCATCTTATACGTGTTAAAGTTTCACCATTTCTCTCTAAAAATCCGTATGTGTCATTTCGAAGAAGTGTAAGCAACATAATACTTTCTCTGTGCTCTAAGCATGTCAACCTTTGTTCCAATAAAACACAGTTTGCGGCAGCGCTGGTTCTTTGTAATTTGAAGAAAAGTGCAGCTAATGTACATAGATTGCTGTGTGAAGCATATGGGAAACATGCTCCATCGATAGAAACATGTGAGTACTGGTTCCGACGTTTTAGTAGCAAAGTGAGCAGAGCCATGCACCTCATATAAGAGAACAACGATATTGGTTCTATGTGTTACTATCGATAAGGAGACGATTATGAGCTACATATTATTTGGAGAAAAACTCGTATCATTGGCCGTACCATCTTATGCTGGGTACCCGCTAGAATATAGGTGTACAATTTTTACATGCGAACATTTTATTTAGTTTGAATTTGCTTGTACAGGCAGCATAACTTAATTTTTTGAAATGCGCAATTACGGTTGGAGCAACGGCACACACTTCAAGAGCATCGATGACTGTTTTGAGAAAACACGACTTATCTCAATAAGGGGCTATTTGGAGTGGCCAGCCTGATCCCCTCATTTTGCCCCGTGGTATTTTTTTGTGGGGTTTTTTTGAAATCCCGCTTTAATGTCAACCGCCCAAGACCTGAAGGCCAACATCCGGGCACAAGTTGCCAAAATATCCACTGATATGCTGGTAAGGGTCACGATGAACGCCAGAAATCGGCTTCTTCAGGACAATGTGGGACATCACCTACCTGATATGATTTTCAAATTTATGTAAAACAAAACTTTAGATATTGAACGTACATTATATCAAAAAAAAAAAAAAAAAAAGAATGAAACAACATCTGATTCATATTTAAAATGGGTGTTATTGCGTTTTGGAAAAATGAATTTATGCTGCCTCACATTATATTTAACAAGGAAGACCATTCAGTCGAGCACTTCGACTATAGCACTTTAACTTTTTTATTCTATTTTTAATAAAATGATTGAAGAATTATCCGCAATTTTATATACGAAAGAACACCTAATTTTGTGCAACTTTTAGTTTCGTTTTATGCACTATACTATGGTCCGATAATCATCTTTTATATCATGTACCCATAAAGTAAAATGGTATGCGAGTATAAAGTTTGTGCAAATGTATGTAACAGGCAGAAAAAAGCATGGTAGACCTCACAAAGCATATGTATGTATTCTTGATCAGCATCGAAGGCTGTCCTCCTGTCCGTCTGGCCACCTGTTTGAAAATCGAGATCTTAGGGACGATAATAGGTAGAGACTTACAGCTTTGATATTTTGACTCTTCTATTCCCTCTTACGATATATCTATATATAAATAGACAAGTACAAAAAGTTCACACCAATTTTACCCCTCTTAAACATAACATTTTCGCTTGATTTTTTTTTTTTTTTGGAATGGTTGTGAAGAGGAGTAGAGGCGAATGTACATTTTTTATTAAGTACGGCATCTAAAGTTGGTATACCAGCGATGCGGTCTGTATCACCTCAATTGTGACAATACGACGTCCTTTCATGCGCATTTTCAGTTTTGGAAACTGGAAAGTCGCAGGTGACCAATTTCGGTGAATACGGTAGCTGAGGCATGACAACGGTGTTGTTTTTGGCCAAGAAATCAGGTAACCGAAACTATACCGGTACAAATGTTTTGGTTCCGGTACGGTTCTTTCATTTTACTTTATTGCGGTAAAAGTTTCCAATTTAAAAAAAAATGAAAATATCTTAATTTGAATCGGTTAATTTCGGTTAACAGTTTCAGTACCGGTTTCCTACCCTGCTCTTAACACTTATTTCTTGCTGCAACTTTGGTTTCTTTGGTTTAGATCGATAAATCGTGTGAATATTTGTTCGTTTTTTAATCAACACATTTTTGTTAAGGTATATATTTACTTATTTACATTCATTCATCAAAAGTATATGATATTATTCTAGACTGGGTAGCCATAGCATACATTCAAATAAAATCTGAAACTCGTCTTATATCATTTCTTATGTACATGCATCTTTTGCTTTTCGTCCATAGGTTGGCCACATAAAGACGTCCAACAATGAGTACTTCATTGAGCCATCCAAATATCATGGCGCCCACCCAACAAATGGACATCCGCACGTCGTATTTCAGCGTTCTTCTGTCAGAGCAAAGGTAATTACATGCTGAGTCGAACAAACAGTGAGCTGTGGGTGTCAGACTTCTAAGTGGCGCATTGTGTATATGTGTATATCCGACTCATTGTATATCATTTGGTCTGTCTCAGTCCGTCCGATCGCCAGGAAAAATTTAAATTTCCAACTTGAACAAATTGTGGGATGTGTTCGCATTTATTTATGTGCATGTGTGCGTCTGTATGTTTGCATATTTGATATATGTATATACGTACATCTCTGACAAATTGTCTTTTTTTGGGCTTTCGTTCGTTTGCAGAATCAAAACAGCGGTGACAACAGCAACAAACATAACAACAACAATCGGCATAAACGCAGGCACAGACAACACAGGCGCAAGCACAAACACAACAATAACAACAGCAACAACAACAAATCACAACAGCAGTTAACTCAACATCAACATCAACAGCAACAACAACAGCATCATTATCATTATCATCATCAACAAAACCAGCAACAACAAATACAAACACAACAGGAACATCAGCCACAACAACAATCGCACCAACAAACACGTATGAGCAATTGTGGCACGAAGGAGCCACGCCGCCGTTTGGAGACGAGACTCGAGTGGCAGTCACAGGGCAAGGTAAGATTATTCTAAAATACAAAAAAAAAAAAAAAAAAAAAAAAAAAAAAAAAAAACAAGAAAAAACATTAACTTCGGTGGAACCGAAGCCATGGTACCATTCACATGATGATTGTGTACTAAGCAGATCTAAAGAAAAAGAAAATATTTACAAAACATAAGAACATAAACTTGGGTGGTAAGTTTGTAAGGGGCTAACCCTAAAAGTGAGCTGGACATGTCCCTTGCTATTTATGTGAAGTGTACATCCAAAAGATGCCAACATGTCAAATTTCAAGTATATTTTGCCTGTATTGAAAATGTATTTCATTCATTTGAATTTGGCCTCCCCCTAAAGTAGGCGGATCGCATCCATTGATATATATATATATATATGGAGTGTACGTTCATAAGAAGCCACCATGGCATGTTTAAAGTTAATTTTGCCTGTATATAAAAAAGTATTTCATACAAAATTCAAAAAGAGATTGGTGGGTTTGTATGGGAAATAAGCTAAAAGTTGGTGGATCACACCCATGGAATTCGTTCAGTAGGAACTACCACCTAAAATATTTATTGAAATAAATAAGTTTTTCATATAAAATCTCAAAAGTGGCCGGAGTGTTTGTTGGGCATACCCCCAAAAATTGGGTGTGGACAAATATAAGCTTCTTTACCGGAATTAAGCCAAAAATAAGAAAAAACATTAACTTCGGAAGAACCAAAGTGCTTTAATACCATTTGCACGAAATTTCTAATCAATTCATGAATTATAAATGTGGGTATTAGGTTTGTATTGGGGTTATTCCAAAAAATTAACGGAACATGGCTATTAGTATATGTAACGTATAGAAGTTTTTTTTATTTTAAATAAAACACTTAAAATATAATTGGATGTGGGAATCTTTATTATGATCCGACAGAACAATCTCTGACATTTACTTTTTAAAGATAATTTCATTCAAATGTTAGGAAGTTCCAAGTTTCGATCACTCTTTTTAGCATTGCGAATTTTGCGATTAATGTTGGCTTCCAATTCTTGAATCGTAGCTGGCTTATCGACGAAAACTTTTGACTTCACATAACCCCAACCAAAAAAATCCAGAGGTTTGATATCACAAGAAGTGGTCAGTTGACAGGTCCGACACGCGAAAATAGGAGCTCACCAAAATGAGTTCTCAATAAAGCCATTGTTTCGCGCGCTGTGTGTGCCGTTGCACTGTCTTGCTGAAACCAAATGTCGCCGACATGATGGGCTTCAATTTCAGGCAACAAAGAGTCCGTTATCAAGGTGCGATGGCGCTTGCCGGTTATGTTCTGTCCGGCCTCATTTATAAAGAAATACGAACCGTTGATGCCATCAGTCCATAAACCACAGCAAACAGTGCATTTTTGTGGATATAACGGTAGTTCTCATCAACCCAAATGCGGTAATTTTGTTAATTGACATATCCATTGAGCCAGAAATGTGTCAGCCGATCTTCATTGAACTGTTGCAGAGCCCATTGACTGAAATTAAAGCGTAAATTCAAGAAAGAAGAACCTTAAGACATTCCTAAGAACTAGTCGAATGGTTTGGTATATACGGAGAAATATCCCACACAGATCCATATCAGTCAATAGAAATAACCACCATACAAATCAAAAGTTGAGCTCTGAAATATTAATGTGTGTGTATAAGTATGAGTGTATTTTTTTTTTCTTATTAATATGTATTCTTACGACCAAAACGAACGAGGTTTTCGCCTTTAGAAACATAAAAATGTAATGAGTTTCTTCTTTTTTTGGGTGAAGTTTATTATTTAAATTTAAACTAGTACCTTAGAAATGTATGTACATATGTAAACATATTGATTATGATACTAATTTATTGTTTTGTTTTTCTCTTCTTCTGATTGAATTGAATGGGCTCTGGCATCTTTGATTAGGTCAAAATACAAGGCGGACGCAAAATTCGCAGACAAAACCAGCAGCTGCTGAAACAACAACATCCAAAATCATTACGTGAAGAATTTCAATTGGATAAGACGCAAATATTTCGATATCAAACTGAGAACAATAATAACGAGAAATTAAGTAACAGCAACGAGAACTATAATAACAAAAAACAAAAAAGAGCAATCACACCATCATCTTTATCAGCCTCAGAAGTTGATGTTGTTGTGGGCGGAGGCGAAGACGCCTTTGGCGAATTGCCAGCATCGCATCGTATAAAACGTTCCATTAGCAGCCCACGTCATGTCGAGACGTTACTCGTGGCCGATGAAACCATGGTCGCCTTTCACGGAGAGGAGGTACAAACTTATTTACTGACTATAATGAATATGGTTTCCGCTCTCTACAAGGACCCGAGCATTGGCAATTCCATTGAGATTGTAGTCGTTAAGATTATACTGCTCGAGGAGGATGAAATCAATCCGGATCTGAATCTCACACAAAACGCACAGCGGAATCTGGATCGGTTTTGTAGGTAAGTGAACGATTGAACAGGTTGGCAGAGGCGGCCACGCCGCTGACGGTTTCGATGCTGTTGGTGGCGCTATGGCAATTGTCTATGCTGCTGACGCCATGCCAAGTCTATTCGTCTGTCCATTTATTCAGCCAATTATTTGGCTGTCGGTTGTCTGGTGTTGTCGGCGTTTTAGTGGGCGCCAGAATATATTTGAATATTTGCGATTGCGTCTGGCTGATAAGATAATTTCTGGTCTAGACTCGCACGATCACTTATGTATGCATGTATGTATATACGAGTATAGCTGCGGGAGATTTGACGCTGTAACACTCAAGTTTCAATCGAGTTCTTTTGTTATTTTTAAGACGGTGTTGGTGGCAGCTTCTGTAATTTCTATACACAGACAGCCAACATGATTAAGACAGTATATATATGTTTATCACATACAATGCTCAGGTATATTTTGTTTTTTCCACAAGACGATTTCGTTTTATGTAGTGTATCTCCAAATCAATTTACATATTCTGATACCGTGCGCTATTCCAATTATGAATTTACTATAATTATTTTCTTATAATTTTATTCGTTTTGGTCTAAAATCATTCAAAACATATACATATAAATTTGGCACCCAACCGATTATGTTTGATATACATACCTAGAAATAGCATTAAGTTTGTAAAATGGATTATATGAAAACAAAAACGAGAAAAAATGTTATCTTCGGTGGAATCGAAACTTTAATACCTTCCATTCACACGAAGTTTCAATTTGTATAAAACAATATTTTTAAAAGATTAACAACCTGGGCTGTAAGTTTGGTGGGAGCAAACCCTAAAAGTGAGTTATTAAATTTCAACTAGATATTGCCTGTAATGAGAATTTTTAAACACAAAATTCATTCAAATTTTAAGTTCATATTGACTGCAAAAAAAGTTTTTAATGCCAAAAAATGGGCGTGTCAGGTTAATATGGTTACTCTATTTAACTGAAATAAAAGTAGTCTACGTTCCGATTTACGACTGGATATCTTAAAAATTGATCTCTAAAAAATACGCAACAGCATACAGACAGGCAAATAAGTAGCCTTTAACAAAATACAGGGTATCGCGAAGTCGAGCACATTCGACTGCAACGTTCTTTCTTGTTTTTGTATATTGAATTCACACCGCCCTTTTTTAAGTGGATCTTATTTGTTCCTGTGCCCATTTTCGTCAAATAGTTGCTGATATATGACAAATTTGGTTTTTGTCTTATAAAGGAGTCGAATACCTTTCTAAAACCGTCTCCTTATTTGTAAATTTCATTTAACGTTCGGTCAAAGAGTTGTTCAGATATGACGAATTCTGTGTTTCTGTTATATGTGGCGCGGTACCGACTATTTTTCCAAATGATCGTTAGTAACACATTGGGATTGAACGATCGGTGAATTAGTTTTTCTCTAATATGTGTTGCGTGGCACCACCCATTTTTTTCAAATGATATATATATAGCCTATGATCTTGTCCTTATTCATTGTAATACACTGTAAAATTTGCATGCTTTAGACGAACTGACAAACACATAGTCGCGTTTATATATTATATTGATAGGGAGGAGAATAAATGTGTGTGTGTTGATTTTGGGAATCACCTTCGACCTTCGTACTTGGATTCGCGTTAGTGGTATAGACTTAAGATCCAACAATAAAAACAATTTATGGTTTGTTCAACAATATATTTCGATTCTCACCGAGAGTCGTCTTCATGGTGTTCTGTCAACTTACTAACAAATGTAAAGTTATTTTTTCTTAAGTAGGTGATGTGAAGTAGTAGTATGTGAGCGCAACTCTCATTTATAATTTAATCATTTGTCTATTAACGCGGATTTTTAGAATTATTTCATATGTATTTAATGGTCATGTGAAATAGATTCATATTTTTAAGTATACCAAGAAAAGATTCAGGAAGCAGCTGAACTTAATCTACAATGGTATGTTGAACATATTGTTAAATAGTTTTTTATTATTTACTTATATTGTACTTATGTATATTATCAGAATTTAGTATCATAATCACTGTTATTGTTTGCAACTCATTTCTAAGATCAGAACTGTTACATCTAAAAAAAAAAACGCTGTTACAAGAAAAAGTAAGTCAGGAGGACTCATTTGGGGTATTGGATTTATTTTACATAGATTGGTTAGTACTGATGTTTCTTTTGTATACTCTCATTTACCTTATGAAATTATGTTGTGAGTGTTTTTGAAACAAAGTTGTCTCTAAAATCTTCTCCTGAAGTTCCCTTTTTTGAAAAACTTTATGTGAAAGCATGATTTGGATAAACTAATGCAATAGCAGCACCATACGAAGTTGTTAATTTTATGTAATCACTGTATATCACTAGTCCTTTATGTACAATATTTAGAAAACTGATCTGTAGAAAATTTGAAAAATGGTTGAATACATTTAAATTTAGTGAATTTTGAAAAATTCGAAAATACCTAAGCGGGCGTTCAAAAACACGTTTTCTTTATAGGGAGACTCTCTCCTAGTAATAAATCACTTCGTGTCATGATAGAAGGGGGAGGATTCAACAATTAACAAGTAATTTATTTTTCCTTTATTGTTTTAACTTTGAATTTTTATACTATTCACACAGAGTTTAAATATTATTATAAGTTTGTCTGAAAGTTTGCAATGCACTAAAGTAGCTAGATGTTGTTGCGCATTTTTTAGGCACCAATTTATTTTTTTTAAATGCATTGAATCCAACAGCGTATTTTACATAGTTACAATCGGACTATGAAAGTGCGAAGACGTATTCATTGCGATCAAACGACACATTAATATTTCTTTTGCAAAAAAAAAAAAAAAAAAAAAAAACAAATAAAAACAAACTTCCGTTATCAGTTCACACCTGCTGCATCTGTGCTAAAAATAGCATCATGAGTAGCGGCGGCGGTATTGAAGCAGCTATGGATTGGCAAAGAATTGAGACAACAAAATCAAACAAATGGTCAATCTGCAGCTCGCCAAATTTTTCCAAGAAAAAACTGCTGTTAGACCCACCCAATACATAGTACATCTAAAAGTACAAATCGTTTTGCTGAACTCGTGATTCTTGAAAGCAGAGAGGAGACGGAGGAGGATAAAGAGGAAACTGGAAATGCTGAAGCGAAAATAGGAAAAAACAAAGAGGAATCAACTGAGCGAAATACTACTCCGAAGCCTCCGCCAATAATACTGGCTAATGTTAATGACATAAATGGTATGATAAATTATATTACCAAAACTCTTTCGAAAGAAGATTTTACCTATAAGTCCCAACGAAACGGTCAAATACGCGTTATGGTTAAATTTGTGGATAGTTATAGAAAGTTTATAACAACACTTAAGAGAGATAAGGTTTTGTTTCACACTTACCAGTTAAAACAAGAGCGTTCTTTTAGAGTTGTAGTTAAAAATCTACATTTTTCTACACCAATTGACTCATTTAAAAATGAAATTGAAGAGTTAGGTCATTGCGTAAGGTATATAAGCAATGTTAGGAGTCGTATTACCAAGCATCCATTGAACATATTCTTTATTGATCTGGAACCGAACAACAACAATGCAGAAATTTATGACCTGAAATACCTAAGCAATGCAGTATTTAAAGTAGAGCCTCCCAGGAAAGTAACTGACATTGTACAATGCTTTCGATGCCAAGAGTTTGGACATACCAAGACGTATTGTACAAAAACATTTAGATGCGTTAAGTGTTCACTGTGCCATCCTACTTCAGAGTGTCAGAAAGACAAGGATTTGCCTGCCAAATGTGTTAACTGCTTACAAGATCACGCTGCCAGCTACAAGGGATGCAAAATTTATCAAGAATTAGCTGCAAAGCAGAAGCCTAATAGCCATTCTTCTCGTCAGTATTCAAGCAAACCACCTCAGGAGCATAGCTTTTCATCTTCGCACAGACCAAATGAGTTTAATACTAGCGGAAACCGCCCATCTTATGCGCAAGTACTACGAGAAAACAGAAGTTCAAATGACGAAGACCCTTTCCAAAGAATCGAAGGTTTATTAGCCAAACAATTTGAATTAACAAACAACCTCCTCAGCATGATATCTCTGTTAATATCAAAAATATGCAAGTAGATCTTCAAATTGCTATATGGAATGCAAATGGGCTTTCCAACCACACAGAAGAAGTAAAACTTTTCCTTAAATCTAATTACATTGATATCCTCTTGGTATCAGAAACTCATTTTACCAACAGGACATACTTTAAAATTCATGGATATGATCTAATAGTTGCAAATCATCCAGATAATAGAGCTCATGGCGGCTCTGCAATATTAATTAAAAGAGGGCTTAAATATAATATCATGGAAATAGTTAAAGAAAATGCTATACAGGCTGCTTGCATTAATGTTGAATGCGTGTCATTTGATATTACAGTTTGTGCAGTGTATTTTCCACCACGATTTTGTTTTAAAGAAAAAGATTACTGTAACTTTTTCAAAAAACTTGGTTGTAAATTTATTGTTGGTGGAGATTATAATGCCAAACACCCTTGGTGGGGATCAAGGTTAGCAAATCCCAAAGGAAAGGAGCTATATAAATGCATAAATACCAATAACTTTTCAACACTGTCTACGGGAAAACCAACGTATTGGCCATCAGACCCCCGCAAAATACCGGATATTTTGGATTTTGCAGTTTATTTTGGAATACCACGGCATCATCTGGAAATTTCGGACAACTACGACCTAAGTTCAGACCATTCGCCAATTATAATACATATGGCACTGCTCTTCCAGCACTATCAAATAAATATAAAATTGTCATATCTAGGTCAGATATTTTAGCATTTCAAGATTGGATAGATGCGAAACTAAATACTAATATATCTCTCAAAACTGGTTTAGAAGTGGATACGGCTGTGGAATCATTTACAAACATTATACATGAAGCAGGTCTGTTGTGTACTGCACCAGCCAAAAGTTCTATAGCGAATACTGTTTTTATATCAGCTGAGCTTAGGAACCTTATAAATAATAAGCGAAAGCTCCGGAAAAATTGGCAAACCAGTAGATGTCCAGCAGATAAAACTAGGTACAATACAGCATCGTTCCAACTTAAAAAACGCTTGGACGAAGTAAGAAATGAAGCAACTGCAGAGTTTTTCAAAAGTCTGGATCCTAACACGAAAGACTATGAATACAGCCTTTGGGGAGCTACCAAATATTTAAAATGACCTGCAAAACGAAATGTTGCTATACGTAATCATAATGGAGAATGGTGTAAAACCGCCAAAGCTAAGGTTGAGGCATTTGCACAACATTTACACTCAACATTTCAACCAAATTCAAATCTTGCGCCTGAAGATACTAAAATAATAGAGTTTCTGGATGTACCTTGTCAAATGTGCATGCCAATTCGAAGAATTACTGTGTCTGAAATCAAAGAAGAATTCGCAAAACTGAATCAAAAAAGGTCACCAGGCTATGATAGAATAGACGGAAGAGTTACGAAAATGCTCTCTCAAAAGTGTATTCAATTTTTAGCACTAATTTGCAATGCGATTTTTAGGCTGGATCACTTTCCTACACAATGGAAATGTGCGGAGGTGATAATGATTCCAAAACCAAACAAGCCTGAAAACATTCTCTCGTCCTATCGTCGTATTAGCTTGCTGGTGACATTCTCCAAAGTATTCGAAAGAATACTTATGAGTAGATTGTTACCAATTTTGGATGAATACAATATAATACCAGAACATCAGTTTGGGTTTAGGAGAGGTCATGGGACTCCAGAGCAATGTCATCGTATAGTGGATATAATTACAAGTGGATTCGAGAAGAAACTGTATTCTGCGGCAGTATTTCTTGATATACAACAAGCATTTGACCGAGTGTGGCATCCAGGCATGTTATATAAAATGAAAAACTGCTTCCTGCTCCATTTTTCCTCTTATTGAAATCGTATCTAAGCAATCGACACTTTTATGTTCAAATGGAAGGAAAAACATCGAAACTATATAGTATCCATGCTGGTGTTTCACAGGGCAGTGTTCTGGGACCTGTCCCTTACACAATATTCACTGCCGATCTTCCTGTTGTCAGTGATGTTCAAGTAGCCACTTAAGCTGATGATACAGCTATAATTGCATCTAAAGACACTGCGGCAGAAGTATCTCAAGATATTCAAAATGAAATAGTTGAAATAGAGCGATGGGTTAAGAAATGGAAAATAAAGGTTAATACTGAGAAGTCGAAACATGTCACATTTGCTCTGAGAAGAGGAGATTGTCCGTCAGTATTTTTAAATAATTCACAAATTCCTCATAGTGACTCCGCAAATTATCTTGGACTCGATATAAATCGGAGAGTAACTTGGAAAAGTCATATTAAAGGCAAGACAAAGAAACTCAACATAAAAACAAAAAAAAATGTATTGGCTGCTTGGGAGAAAATCGCAGCTTAGTTTAGAGAACAAAGTTCGGCTTTACAAGGCTATTTTAAAGCCTGTGTGGACATATGCTATCCAATTATGGGGAACTGCAAGCCAATCAAACATTGAAATTCTTCAACGATATCAGTCCAAAACGCTTAGACTTATTGTTGACGCCCCCTGGTTTGTGGCTAATGACCAAATTCACAAAGATTTAAATATTCCATACATTAAAGATGAAATACGTAGAATAAGCACAAGGTATGTTGAGAGACTACATGATCATTTAAGTGTTTTGGCAATAGGCCTACTAGATAATAGCGATACAACTCGAAGACTTAAAAGAAATTTGCCTTTTAGAGATTAAATTTTCTATATATTGTAAATAAACTCTTAATTATAGAATTTTGAATATAATAGCTGTTCTCACTGGAGTACAGCTATTTCTGTTTCATAATAAAATAAAAGTACAATAAAACGTAAAATATTTCCAGTCGGTTTGAAGAACACATTAGTTATAAGATACTTATAAAAGTTTTTATGAATGAAGAAATTTCGAACGCCAAAATGCAAAAAAAAAAATATAAAAAGTTTATATTTCATAAGAGGAAATGTGTTGAAAATTGTGTATTTTCTGATTTAAAACATTCTACGAATGCTAAATAATTTCACAGTCAATCAAACGTAATCGGAAGGCTCCAAAATTTGTACATTCAACAATTTTAGACAAAAAAAAAAAAAACCAAATATCCGTCGTTCGTTCAAATATTAATGTTGAAATTTTCATAAACAATCATGGACAGCCACAATATACATACACGGTGAGATCTAAAAATAACCGAATTTTTTAGTTATAATATAAAACAAGCATGGTATTATTCTCACTGTGAAATTTGAATCGATAGCGATTGTTTCACTAACCCAGCACTAGATGCTTCGGGTCGTCCAGATCTTGGATCATCATTTAAATCATCACGACCGGTTTTAAATCGTGTAAACCACGTGTTAACTTGAGTACGACTCATACAGTCATCATCATAAACTTTTTTTAACAATTCTTAAGTCTCAGCAAATTTTTTACCGAGTTTAAAACAAAATTTAATATTTGCTCTTTGTTCCATATGTTTTTACGACATATGTAACTACAAAAACTGCTGTTATAAAAACTTGTGTCATTTTGTACCCTGTCAAACGATTAGCATGGACTTAACTGCTTTCGAAAGAAAAAATTGTACCTTTCGAACACTGCCAACATTTAATAGACTACAACTACAAAAACGTGTTCCATGATTTAAATTAAAAGTTCGGTTATTTTTAGATTCACCTTGTATATCACAGTGGACGGCCGTCAAAACAAGTGACCGAAGTTTTTACTTATGATGATTTAGTGCTTTAGTAGAAAATAAGTCATATTTCTATAAAATGTATTTTCGGGAAAGAAAAACCATTTTAACTAAGGCAATTTATTTTATCATAAAGTGAAGGAAAAGAGGCATGAAATCAGAAAGAAGCAAGTTAGAACGCTACAGTCGAACCTGGCCGATAGTTCAATATCCTGTACAAAAAAAAGTCAATTAAATATTTTTTTCGAAATATTTGTTGTAATTGTGTATAGTATACCTTTATTTCCTTTTTTGAACTTGGTTTTTATTTATAAATTAAAAGAAAAGTTATTTAATTTAATACATACAAAAAATTTTTATACAAATATTTGTTTTACATACCAAAAATGTTTTTTTTTTCTGTTTAAAAAACAAGAATTAATTTTTTTCATTAGAGTAAAGGTAAATATAATTTTAATATCGAAGTTTGGTCTCTGTAGCTCTTATAGTCGCTGATGTTTTTTTGTTCATACACACAGATGGACCGATAGACGTTTCACATTCTGATGATAATGAAGAGTGAAGAATATATATATACTTTATTCGGTCTAACACGCCTTCTTCTGCCTGTTACATACATTCGTACAGACTTATTAAACCTTTGTCCCTTTGGGTGTAAGGTTTAAAATGTGATTTTCAGTGTTATTGTATTAGAATTTAATGTAACGCTCTTCCACACAATCAAACCGTTTACTTTTTTTTACCTTTCCGACTTACATATTTCCCGGAAGGCCATTTGGGTTATCATTATTGATCACCAAAATGTTTATTAGTTTTATTTAATTTAGTATGTAGACAGTATTCTTTTGTCGTCATCATTTTATTCATTTAGAGTAGACAAAAGTATAATTTAAATGTTTGTATACGGGTTTAAATTTTAAATCGCCGTATAGATAAGTGAACAAAATTAATCTTAGTGGAACACCTTTCGTGTTTTCTTTTACAAGTACTCTATTGAGATACACAAATACGGAAACTAAACTGCTATCTAAACTAGGGCTGATAATTCGGCTTAGTCACTGATGTCTTTGATGTTCAGAAACAATTGGTTTAGTTCCTCTAGCAGTTTTGAGTGTGTTGAATTGCTAAACTACTAAAAATTAAAAATTATTTTTTTTTAATCTCGTTGCAGCTGGCAGCATAAATTGAACACCGACAGCGAAATTGATCCGCACCATCATGATGTCGCAATATTGATAACGCGTAAGAACATTTGCGGAAACAATTGCATGTAAGAGGTTCGCCACACTTTTAATTCGTACTCTAAATATGATTTTCTTTTCACTCTATTTGTAGGACATTAGGCCTGGCGAATGTGGGCGGCATGTGTAAGCCAAAGCAGTCGTGCAGCGTCAACGAGGATAATGGGATCATGCTATCGCATACTATAACGCATGAATTGGGACATAAGTGAGTAGCATATGTAGAAATTGACTGCTGATAGTACAAAAAGATATTATATTGTACATGTTTATGTAGAATATAATGTAATATTCTTGAGTGGTAGGCTGCGTGCAGCACAAACTGAGAGGTGCCACCAATAGCAGCAGCACTGGCGACAACACAAACTGCTACAAATTGCCTAAAGTTGACACTCAACTTCCTTTTTTGTTCGGGAACAGCCCCCACTGGCTAGCGCAGCGCGAATATATGCCAGCAACAAACTCTGCAACAAAATGTGGTAGCACACTAACGCAATTACCACCTGCAGCGCAACTACCGGCGGTAGCATCGTCTGCGACCACAACGGCAACCACGCGTTTGTAGCTAGCCACCCAATAGCAATCGCTTGGGAAGCTCGTTCGTCGTGCCGTGCCCCCATTCGATCGCTCTTCCGCTGTAGCATTGACAACGATCTGTAAGCTATCAGCCACCGTCTGCCAGTCAGGCAAGCCAGCCAACGCGTATTGAACGCATGCGCGAGAGATTTATAGTGTACGATCACAGCATGCAGCCCCGCATACAACCGGCTGTCCGTCTAACTGTCCAACCATGTTTATGTCCGTCCGTCGTAGTCAAATTCAATGGATGAACAATCGAGCAACGAGCGCATAATCTGCTTTATTTGGCTTTTTGGATGGTATGACACCTTCGTGCCGCTACGATTTAGTTCTGTCCGCCTGGTCGCACCGCAACGCCCACTTTATACACATGCATTTCAATGCATTGCAATGAGTGTTGCCAGCAGCATTCATACTCAATTAGTCAAACGTTATATCGCGAGGCTCAGCTCGCGCTAGTTGCAAGTTGTGTGGTTGTCACTCAGTCGGTCGGGACGCTATATTATTCTGTTAGTCGGTCGGTACAGCGGATGGCCATTGAAATATGTATGGCTAGTATTGCTCCAGTTTCGACATATAGTACAGATCAAATCGAATATTTAAATTTTGGCATTACACAGTGCTACATGCATGTACTTTTAAAGTGACATAGTGAATGTAGCAGGTCTCGAAGAGTAGAACCATTCACCAATTTTTAAAAAAACGTGTAACACCCCCAAATCTTAAAGGAATGGGGCACCTCACCCAAGTTTCAAAAGATTGTGTTTTCACGATTTTTCGAAAGAAGCCAAATATGTCTTTTATTTTCGACTATAACGTTTTGGTATTGGAATGAAAATAAGGCGGGTTCTGAAGAAATAGCCTGAAGTTTTTACATTTTATACCATTCACACATACTTAGTGTTTTGCGGATGTGCATGCGCTATACGAGCTTCCGATTGAAGTGTATACTCCGGTAGCAAAACAGTTTATCTGAGATATCACCAAGTTGTTAAACAGTTAGAAATGAAACTCAGCCTCTTTTTTCTACTTGATTAAATTTTTCTAAAAAGGTGACAATTATAATCTTTCGAATTTGTGGTCCGACAAAACGATCTGTAAATCAATTTTAAAACATAAAAAAACCCGTGGCTGCCACGAAATTTTTAGTATGTACCTTATTCGATTGTGGCGTCACATACAATAATTTACGAAATATTCATTTCTGGTGTTAAAAAACCTTACATTAGTATTTATTATACTTATTTTATTGAGAATTGAAAGTTTTTATTTCCATGCTAAACAAAAATTTGCATTATATGGTGCCAAAAGTGCAAAAATATAAAAAAAAAAATAAAATTGTGCTGAATCACTGTAGCACCATATTATTAAATGCCAATCAGAAATACTCTGAAGACTTAGTATGTTATATATCAATTTTTCGGTATCTAGCTACCGGAAATCACGCGAAACCCTTCTGAAACTGAAAAACACACCAATTTAACGAATTCACTTCCGACATGTTTTCAAGAAAGTGAAGACAGGAACAGGGTGATAAACTGTTGACTTCACATAACCCCAAAGAAAAAAAATCCAGAATTGTGATATCATACGATCTAGGCGGCCAGTTGACAGGTCCGAAAACGGAAATTAGGTGCTAACCAAAATTATTTTTTAATAGAGCCATTGTTTCGCGCGCTGTCTGTGCCGTAGCACTGACTTGATGAAACCAAATGTCGTGACATCACGGGCGTTAATTGCAGGTAACAAAAAGTCACACCAAACAGTGTACTTTTGTGGATGTAACGGTAGTTCTCATCAACACAAAAGCGGCTATTTTGTTAATTGACACATCCATTAAGACAGAAATGTGTCTCATCACTGAACAAAATTCGGCTCGAAAACAGCTGTTTCAGTGAGCTGTTGCAGAGCCCATTGACTGAAATTAAAGCGTAAATTCAAGTCGTTCGCTTCAATTCTTAACCGAGTTGGATTTTGTAAGCCTGTAAACCAAGTTCTTGTCGTAAAATCCGCCAAGATGTTCCATACGAGAGGCCAAGATGCTGCACACGGCGCCGAATCGATTGGTCCCGGTCTTCAGTCACACTCTCCGCTACAGCCGCAATATTCTCCTCACTAAGTGTTGGATGTATCTATACATATTTGAGGAGGGTATTGGCAATAGTGAGGTCGGAAGGTCGATAATGCACAGCATATGTTGCTCGAAGTGCACGAAAAACATTTTTAACAGAACACTGATTTTCGTAATACAGCTGAATAATTTGGAGACGTTGTTGCGGTGTAAGTCTTTCCATGATGAATCGTCAAACAATACTGAATAAAAATGAGATGACAGATGAGTTTAGAGTTTTTAGCTTCGGAACTGTTCACAGGGGAGCTGTGAGTTCACAGGCATCTCGTGACCTGTGAGGACTCCTTATGTGAAAAGTAGTGGGTAGTGATGGACAATTCTTTAAGTAATATACTATATAATTATATACAATAAAAAAAAAAAAAACAATACGGATAAACTAACTTCAAATGATGTACATTGCTTTGAATAATCAATATTTTTTATCTTTTCCGATGAACACACATAGACTTCAAACTGAGAATGCACATTGATATATAATTTCTTTCTAAAAATTTATAGTTGCCACAACTCAAAATAAAGTACATTTTTCTCTTGAGTAGTACGCTTTACCAGCTATTCAATAAATCAACTTTCGTGAAAATTACACTTCACTAAATTTACAAAATATTGTTCTTTGCAATGACGGGCATATTGTTAAGGAAAACGATGTAGTTCCAGGAAACTCATCGGATTACCATTATGACTATTTGAGGTATAAGGCGACGGAAAAAATAAATACATCTGAAAAGTGGGTTGTACCACGCCCTCAAAGTAAAACCAATTAATTTAGAACTTATGTAATATATGGATTGGTATTTCGAATGTACATACAACTTCCACTGAAAAAAATGGGAGATGCCACGGCCCATGTAGTATTAAATAATAGGCTGTGATATAAAAATGTATTATGTAATTATAAAATTAATCCATTTTTACAAATATGCAGGTCGATCCGGGTATCCCAGATATACGAATTTCGATTAATTCTTTACCATCCTGAAAAGCTACGAAAATAAATAAAAAGTAATATCTATTGCATTGACCACGTACTGTGTTATAACTTGCTATTTTGCTTTTGCGGTGCGCTTATCTCGTTGCATGCCAAATGAATTTTGTGTAAAACACCATATATTGTAAGCTTAGCCAAGTGCCTGTCTGTCTAGCGCGTTCTGATCGATTCAAAGCAAAACAACTTAATCGAAGTCAACGTCGTCATCGACAGAATAATCAACAGCAACAACAACAGCAACAACAACAAAAACAACGCCTTAAACGGGCACTCTCCTCCTCTCCGATTGTGTAACTTACCTGAACTGAATAGGCAGGCAGCTGGGCAGGTGCCACGCAAAACACTTCATGCCAATGTACAAATAAGCAGAAATTTATGGACAGACGAATGGATGACCGGACGAACACGCGAACTATTTCTTAGACAGAATGTCTAAGCAGTGAATGAATTATGAATGAACGAGTAAATGAATGAATGGGCAAATTTTCAAACAAGGGTGTACTCAAACCTATTGCAATATGAGCGGTTTCAAATCTTAAATATATTTCACATTTCTAGTGAAAATAGTTAAATCTCAACTATTTAAATTATTATTATAATTAAATTATTAGGTGGACTGTACAGTAATGTTTCGAACATACCAAAGGGCTTTGTGGAGCACAACTTGCAAAAACGAAAGTCGGGCATTCGATCGCAATTAACAGTTCACCTTTGATTTTTATTCATGATACAGTAATGCACATTATGATACATAAATTGTTCATGCTGAAATACAATCAAAATTTGGGAATGCGACGGCAAACAAAATCTGCAGATAAGAACTTTGCCATGTTCGAAATAGTACTGTCCAGTTTGACTGTTTTGCCTTTATGTATTGAGTTTTTCTTTTGTTTTTTTTTATACCATTCACACATAGTGTGAAATGGTATTATCAGTTTGTCTGAAAGTTTGTAACGCATTAAAGGAGCCATCGTAGACCCCATAAAGTATATATATTCTTGATCAGCTCGACGAGACGAATCTATCTAGCCACGTCCGTCTGTCCGTATGTCCGTCTGTATGTTGTTGCGCATTTTTTGGGAACTAATTTTTATGCTACCCAATTGAAATTTTGCACATACTTTTCTTTTTATTGCAGTTTAATAGAATGTCAAGATTGACCCGCCACGCCCACTTTTTGGGGTAGCCCCATACAAACCTACGGCTCACTTCTGACTTTTTGTATTAAAAACTTCTCTATTAAAGTTAATATAAGGTTGAAATGCAATGTGGTGCCTTTTGATGGTCAGCCGCTTAACATACATAACCTAATGGGCGTGGTCCGCCTACTTTTTGGGGTAGCCCCCATACAAACTCATCGTGCAATTTTGTGTTTTTTATGAAAAATTCTTCATTGAAATCAATATTGATTGAAATTGAAATTTGATTTGGTGGATTTTAGTGGACAAACGCTTCATATACATATACAAATGGGCGTATCCCGCCCACTTAGTCTCCCTAGTCCCATATAAACTCACAGCTCACTTTTATGCATTTGTATGAAAAACGTCAATACCAACTTTAAATTCGATATGGTGGCATCTTACACATCAACTACATCGGTTCATACACATATACTAGTGGGCGTATACTGCCCACTACTATTTCAAATTTCGTTTGAATGATATTGGAGCTTCGGTTTAACCGACGTTAACGTTTTTTCTTGTTTGTGGTTTTTTTAATACCAAAATGACGATTATAAGTATCAGCCCTTGTTGGTAGTGCATAAGTTGTTGTTGTTTATCTCTATTCACATTGAAAAATATTTCTCAATGTAAAAAAACAGAAAAAAAACCAATCCAAATGTTAATGTCGCTAGAACAGAAGCTTTAATACTCTTCAAACGCCTTCAATCAATTATAAAATGGTTTACTATGGGAAGCTTCCGTCCATTGGAGGCCGCAATATCGTGTCTCAAGTTAGTATTGACTGTAATGAAACAGTTACCCATACAAAATCCGAAAGGTGAGAGGTAGGTTGGTATGGGGGCTACATATAAGAGCGTGGAGTTTTTTATATATTCAGCGTAGGAACATATGAATTCTTCATACTCGATTTCAGATCGATATTTAAATATTTAACCGACAAGGAAGTAGACGGTCGGACATGGCAAGTTCGATCACGTCGATCTGATCAAGAGGTCTCTGATGCTTCCTTCAATGCATATCAACCCCGTGACAAAATTATAATACGATTCTAATGAAAATTAGAATAGAAAAGTTGTAATGTTCATTAATATGCAAAATATATAATTTTATTTAGCCTTATTGCATAACTAGTATGTACAAATTTTAATAAGCCAATATTTAAATTAACGTGAAATTGAAATACATTGTAGGATACAATCCAATCATACATTCCCTTCACATTGGTCAATACGCCCAAGTACTCGTATGTCTAGGTACTTGAAAAATTCTTTTAGATACTTATATATACAATTACATCAATGAACACTTTGGTTTATTTCAATTGTGAACCGGAATGAACACTTTTTGATTTACAGCACAGTGGCTCATTTAAGCTAAATGTTTATATCGGTTTATATCTTCTATCTATGCATTTTATATTTATTTTCTTCCGCACAGCTTTGGGATGTTCCACGACACTGCAAAAATCGGTTGTCATCCGCGTGTTGGGTCCATTGTGCACATCATGACGCCGACCTTCGGCGCAGATACACTGCAAGTGTGCTGGTCTAATTGCAGCCGTAAATACATCACACATTTTCTTGAGTAAGTATTCACTGCTAAAGGATCGTAGTTAGACACATTTTGGCATTGAGAATCGATTCTCCATTTTTGTTTCACTCGAATAATAAGAATATAAATAAGATTTCTTCTATTATTATTAAAACCAAACTAAATATACATACAGATAATACTGTAGAAAAAAATTGTAAGTTATTAAACGCCTTTTGTTGAATGCTAAAAGCCACGTTACATTGCCAAAATATTTCCCTAATAGTTCTATAATCTGCACACACATAATATAAATATTAAGGCTATTCACAATGTGCTTTTAACGTCTTATCGTTTGAAAAAAAAAAAAAAAACAAAATATGCAATATTGTCATAACGAGTTTTAAGAGACTACCAGTCGTCTCAACTTTTATCGACTTATCAAGGATAAAATATCCGAACTGATGTCGAATTTCGCTTGTAGTTTTTAAACAAGTTTTTTTTTTGATGGCATGTACCATGTCTAAGCAATTTGCATCAATAATTTTGACAATGACACCCATTAGAAGTAGACATGAAAGGAGACACACATACAGAAATCAGAAGGTTGCCATGCTGATCTGGCCTCTGAATTATATACTTGACCTTTGATGTGATGCGATGGATTCATGTTTCATGCACAGCCATGAACCAGCGGAACAAAAGCCAAACATCACTTCGACTGACTGCCTTTTGTGTTCGCGCTCCATGGTTGTCAAACACAAACTTAATGATGTAGATTGCTCAAAATTTCACAGTAATTTAATATAGAATTTTCTCCCGAAGACTCTGTATTCCGATCCGACTATCAGCGTCTTAAAGAATTTTTCTGCCATACTTCAAAACAGGCCTATACTTCTAATTTTCTTGCTGAACACAAAGTAGCAACGATCAACATTCTTCGCCTGACCTCCAGGCTTACGTTGTTGTTGCTGTTCTTAGGTAAGAAAAATTTCTGCAACATTGAAGTTGAAAGCATCACCCTTTTACTATTTTTTCAGTGTAGAAAGTTGATTGGACAGAATTTTTTATCCAACTGAAAGGAGACTCCATAGTAGTTCGCGCAGACAGCTGGTTTCTCTTCTTGAAGAATGAACAAAGAACACTGAGATTCCAATTGTAGGGTATGCATTTTTCGGAACACATCTTGTACAAGAGTTGGTGCATACGTCACCGGTCTTGAATAACGCACCTGGCAGCTTATCGGAGCCTGTCGCCTTGTTATTTTTCGGCCTTTTAATTACTTCTCGTTATCTACCGGTGGATTTATAAGAAATCAATTATTGGTAGAACCGTGAACTAGCGAACATTGTTCGCTTCTTCTCCTCCAAGTAGTCTCAGCTATTCATGTGCTTCTGTAACCAGCCTTCCATTTTCGTCCTTGCAGAAAAAAACTTTGGTCAGGCGCTTGATCTTTTGATAAATTTTTCGCGCTTCATTTCTATCACATAACACCTCAACCACCTCAAGCTCACGCCTTTTTTTTTACGCCTGAAAAGCCATTTCTACTCTCTCTCTGTTTCTCTCGATATCGTTCTCTAACAGCTCCCAACTGTAGAGTTCTTCTGTATGCGGCGTATTTCTCTGCAGGCGCTTGGCGACACTCCTCTGTTTGTTAATGACGCTACGACTTCCACAGCTTGAAAGATATTATTAAGACCCCACAGCCGGTCATCGCTCATGGCTAGATGTAGAAGAGTGTATCAGCCATTATAATTAGTGTAAGTAACATAGCCAATGAATTTCCAATGTATGCACAGTTGTCCGCTCGAACGTTGTCTTGTCTACAATGTAAGTTTATGTACTGCATGTAAACTTCTTGGGCTGGATCTCTGGTGTCCATGCAGATGAAATAACCAGCACTGCGCAGAACTACCTAAAACTTTGTACAGCTCGCCATTAATGTGGATCCGAAACTCGTCGACAACCAGTTTGGCCCACAAATTTAACGAAAAATCATTCTCTCGAACACTCCCAAAGCTTCATTATCCGATGTTGTAATCGTTATTGCATTGCCACATACAGAAAGCCCATGACTACCATTGTCATATAGAGCGATATCTTCACATTTCCATACTTCTAATTTAATTTGATTAATAGGCTCAATGTAAGCAAGTGTGGTTCTTCGTCTGATTTGAATACTGATGTTATTGTTGCTGGCTATCTCTGTACCCGGGCAGATAAAGTTTTATACAACAGACTTAAGTTCAAATTCTCATTCGGATTGTTCAAAATGCGATGACGCTTAGCGATTTGATACTCAGGGCCGAACACAGAAAATCGGGGTCCGGAACTAAAATCTCACGGCCCCTGAGCCATTTCAAAAACACCGGGCTCAGTAAAAATTTTAATACAAAAAAATAAGTTGAAACATTAGTTTATATGGAGTTTAGACTTTCTAGTGGCCTTAAATGCAAAACATTTTTTGCAGAAGTCTACATAGAGTATTTCGAAGTCATGAACTCAAGACTGCAGCAATCTTACTTATTAATATAAGAATATACGATATATATATATATATATATATATATATATATATAATATATATATATATATATATATATATATATATATATATATATATATATATATATATATATATATATATATATATATATAGAGAGAGAGAGAGAGAGAGAGAGAGAGAGAGAGAGAGAGAGATATATATATAAGAAAAAAATAAAATAAAGGAACTAAGAAGAAATACTTTTGTACCACAATGGCGGGCAGATATACAAACGGATATGTCTACATTTTCAATAGATGTATATTGGGCTACTCATTTAAATCAATTTAAATTAGCAGTAACATCAAGGGCTATTATAGTCGTTAGTAGGAGATTTTACAACAAAAATAAAAACTCAATGGAAAATGGTAAAACAAACCAAACTGCACAGAACTGTTTCGAAAGTTCTCATCAGCCGATTTTTGTTTGCTTTCTCATTCACTCTTTTGATTGGCTTTATACTATATTACAGCATGTACAATTTTTATATCATACAGGGGTGTGATATACTATATTAATCGAAAATTTTCGAGAATAGAAATTCAATTTCGATCGAAGTGTTTCGTGGAGTGACAGAATTCGATCGAAAACACTAGTTCGAATCCAATGTTCGAATAAGTTTTTCCAAAAAAAAAAACTGTCGTACATTTCGATTTGTTTCTGGTCAAGTTTAGCAGAGAGACCAAATTTTCGAACAACATATTGTGGCTGCATATTTTATCGCACGTAACATAAAACTCGCGTGTACTCGTGCACTAACCTAGTTGTTAAATAATTATACTGTTCTTAAATTAGTGTTTATTTAAATACATAAAATATCATTTTAATACTTAAAATGAATTTTCCAAAATTTTATTTTATCAAACGCATACAGGTTGGCAGTCCTAGTTTTGTTTACTGTTTTCGTTTTAATAAGCGTTTTTTTTTTAATTTATCGTTAATTAAAAAGTAATGAAAACTTGGCTTTAATGATTTGTGGGGAACACTGACACATCAAATTTACATAGGGCAATGGTTTATACCACTTTTTTAGTGCATAAGTTATTGTAAATAACCAATGCAATCTCATTTCAAAGACAAATTGTTGTTGAACTGGTTCCAATAGAAACACTATCCAAATTGAGCACAAAAAATTTAAATGCTCTCGTAATTGAATCGAAATTGAAACTCACAAAACCCCCGATAATGTCCATTCTGTAACACGAATGAATATTCAAAAATGAAATTGTTGGTTTTTAGTTATACTCGTATTTTTACAAGAATAAATAGTGTTGCTTACAAGGTTAAATAAAGTGTTTGGAAGCTATGGCTTCTCCTAATGAAAGAGGTTTGGATTCTTAAATTGCGAACTTTTGTCTAAAATATACATATATGGATGAATTGAGACCAGATCCAATATTTTGTGATGATGAAGATAGAAACCATGAGGTCAACGAGAGCAATGGTTGAATTATACTATGAAAATCCACACCATAGATATGTACATATGTATGTCGAGTCAGATCGTTCTTACAATAAATTTCTCTTCATTGTCAACTCTATAAAAAGAGAGAAACTTTTATTACTGTTAAAATACGAAAAATGATGTAAGTAACATGGCCGGTGAATCCTTTTGCTATTCTTCATACTGATGCCTTCATACTATACCTTCTTTGTAGACGTCGACTTTTCTGCGGTAGTCATCTTAGATGTGTTTTTTCATGCTATAGCCTCATGAACAGTTGGATTGTAGTAGATTGGGATACCACGATCTGTTATTTGTTTTCGAATTTTTCTGCTTCGTCGTAGTGAAATATCGCATCTTAAATATATATTGTGTTGTGTTTAGATATAATATCATTTAACACTTCCTCGCGTTTAAGGATTCGCATCATAGCTGCCTCAAAAGGATATGTATAATCCATTTTTTTTTCTGAATAGACTTATATAGCTGGTAATGGATAATGATTTCGTTCAGTCTCGTGAGCGCATTTGCTTTTATGAATTGATCAAACTGCCGAATTTTGTTTCTATATATTGTGTACCCCATCGAGCGCTATGTTTTTGGTTATTTGTAGCTTAAGTATCTTAAACTGATTTCTGATAGCAATTGAATAAATTTAGCAACTGTCGAATGTGCTGCTGCATTGTTATGCTGAGAGTCAATTCTTTATGCAACTTATATGCGATAGACTTTAATATACTGTCAAATTCTTAAAGCGTTAATGACTTGAAGTTTGTTTATATCAAGGGATAATCCCATAGAATACCAGCAAGCAAGTAGACCTGCTAGCGCCATCTATATACATACATATATGTCTGACCGTAATTTTTTAATCCAACCTTCGTTGAGTCAAACGAAACTGCTACTTTATGTGTATGTTAGAACTGACTTTATTTCTTTTCTCCAAGTCAGGGCTTGGGTGACTGCTTAGATGATTCACCGACACCACACGAGGAGTACGTTTATCCGGAGACATTACCTGGTGTACAATACAACGCCGAGCGTCAGTGTCGTATGCAGTTCAACCTATCGGATCACGCAGATGTTGGCACATGTTCCTCACCGCACGAGATCTGCTCGACGCTGTGGTGTCGCGTCAATGGAGAGTGCGTGACGAATATGCGGCCGACAGCGCCAGGAACGAGCTGTGGCAAACGTAAGGTTTGTTGGTTTTTTGATTGTTGCTTGGGCGGCATTGAAGCAAACCCCCATTTCATACTGAATGGTGGTCGTGGACTACAGTGTATAGCCTGGGCTTTCGTTATTTTTCATTGCATTTTATTTGTAGTGGTGCCAAAATGGCAAGTGCGTCCGCATGGAAGAGCTGATGGCCGTGAATGGCAGTTGGGGCGAGTGGTCCGAATGGAGTGAGTGCTCTCGCAGCTGCGGTGGTGGTGTCTCGACCCAGCAACGAGAATGTGATAATCCGCGTCCAGCGAATGGTGGGCTTTTTTGCATTGGAGAACGCAAGCGTTATAAAATATGCAGAAAGAAACCATGTCCAGAGGATGGACCCAGTTTTCGGGCCCAGCAGTGCTCTGGCTATGATAATGTGACATACCAAGGCGGCACATACAAATGGTTGCCTTTTTTCGATAAAAGTAAGTTTTTTTTTTCATTCTTTTCATTTACTGTGGCTATATATCGGTTGATCTTGCTTTATTTTAGACAATCCCTGTAAGCTGTTTTGTACCGATGAGGACGACACGATTATTGCTAATTGGGGTGAAACTGTGCTCGATGGCACACCCTGCACCCTTGGTACCAATAACATGTGCATAGACGGCATCTGCAAGGTAACGGTGGCACTCAGTTGCCTGCTTCTGCAACATTTTCGTGCGCACGGCGTTTGATTAAAGCAAACATTTTTTCCAGAAAGTTGGTTGCGATTGGATCGTTGACTCGGACATGCAGGAAGACCGTTGCGGCATTTGCGGCGGCTCTGGCGATCAGTGCAAACCGGTGAAGGAAGTCTACGGTGAATCGTTCAATGTGACGGAGGGTTACGTTGAGATTGTGACGATACCAGCACGGGCAAGGCACATTATCATACGCGAGTTGGCTAACTCTCAGAACTTTCTGGGTGTGGCTCGTGCCAACACGGCGCAGTTCTATCTGAATGGCGATAGTCTGATATCGATGCCGGGCGAATTCGTGATCGCCGGAGCTGAAAGTCTCTACGACAGACTAGATGAACAGGAGACAATTAAAATACCTCAACCCATACAACATTCCATAACCTTATATGTAAGTATACCTTATTGTCAGCTTTGGCTAATTGCTTCTTTGAACCAAGTTAACCAAAAACTGTAGGCTATTGTACGCGTGAATGAGACTAACGAAGGCATTTACTATGAATTCACGCTGCCGGCATCGGCGACAGGAGCAATCAATGGGAGTAGCGGCAAACAGTATCTGTGGAAATTGAGTAATTGGACGAGCTGCACGACAACGTGTGGTGGCGGCGTGCAATACCGCGAGGCAATCTGCTACGAGAATGGCAAATGTGCGTAAGAAATTAAAAGGATTTCTGATAAAATTTTATAGTAGTTTTGTTCTCCGCAGTAATTGCCGATAACGTGCTTTGTTGGGCGCATGCACGAAACAAACGACCGCTGCGACAGATGCGACCCTGTAATAAGGATCCCTGTCCGGCGCAATGGTGGACCGGTCCGTGGCAATTCTGTCCGGTCACTTGTAAGCAGTCGGATATGCCACACCCCGTGAAACGGCGCTCTGTCATGTGTCTCGATCAAAACGACGTAGTCGTTGCGGATACGAAGTGCAGCGCAATGCCGCGACCATCTGACACTGACTACTGCGATCACCAAATGCCGGACTGTAAGGCGCATTGAGGCGGCGGAGATGCCAACGCCATCATTGGCCAAAAAACCAGTTGAAAGCAACTCTATTTGTAACAATCTAATTTTAAAGAACGAGGAACACGTACGGAGCGGACTGTGAAGTGGGTGTATTTATTTATTTAACGAGAGCAAGGAAATTCAACTTGAAACTTAACGTAGTACTTAATTTTAATTATGGAAAAAAGAAAATGATGCAAATCTTCGTTCTATAAGCACAGCGAAACAGAACCAACTAGATAGATACTTTTTAAAAAAGTTTACACTATGCGCTTAATAAATAAATGTAGAGATTATTTAACAGTTTTATTGCGATTGATAACATCCTTTTTTTTCATAATACAAATAAACTATTGAAACCATAATGAGATTCGTGTTGTAGCTGATTGTACTAACTAAGAAAGTATTTTCTGTGGATGCTTCACATGTATTCGGTTTCCTTAACCACATATTGAGATAACCGCAAACTAGCCATAATTCAATTGTACAAATCACATTGTCGGCCTAACTGGGGCCTGTCTTATACGAGTATATACTATACTTTTTAAACATAGTGTGATAAGAGTATTAGTAGTAACATGCCAGAAAGGTTGTAACGTATTTAAGAAGGCATATTCCATAAACTATTGCACATATGTACATATATTAACGATCACTTCGATGAAACGAATCTATCGTTACAATCCCATTTATGTCCATTTGGATGCTCAGTTTTTTACATTAAGAGCTGCAACTATATTTTATAGTTTTTATTTCTACAGCTGTAATTTTTTGTATACAATTGTACATTAAATTTCTTAGCATATAGACCCATATTAACCAATGGTTCTGATAGTGATTCTGGTAAATGTTAATATTGGGTGTATGCAATAGTTTCGCCGTTTTTAGTGACACACACAAGTTTTTTACTACATTGAAAATAATCAAGTTTGCAATGCAGTTCGATTTCTGAGGTCCGAAATGGGATGCAACTGTAAAAATCAGTCTTGTCTTTTTTTCGACTAGCACAATGTTATTATTACATTAAAACATTTTCAATGAAATAAAATAAAATACTTATATTGCACACTGGGTTTGCTTGGGAGCAGAAAAACGGAAACGATTGGTGCGATTGGCCTTGTCTAACTTATCAAGAATATATATAGTTCTTTTAAAGCATTGAAAAAATTTCGAATAAATTATAATAGTAATAATACTGTAGTATGTGAGGAGTATAAAAACGAATTTGTTTTTTTTTTTTTTGGCTATAAATAGAAAATGTAAGTAATTAGTTTACATATTTGCAACTGCATACTTTAATTGATAAAAGAGATGTCAAGAATCACAGCTGTTTTGGCTTGAGCAATCTAATAAAGAAATAATCTATAATTTTTAGTAAACCATAAGCTTGAATGGAGAAAAAATATGTATTGTAAACAAGAGAAAATGTTAACTTCAGTAGAGCAAAAGCTCTAATACTCTTCACAAACATCTAACAAATTACTGTCAAGATTTTTGGTCACCACTATCATTATCTCGTAAAAGAAGAACATTTTACTTATAAAAACAACAGGGAACTACCTCTAAAATTGGGCGGAACACATCTATTAATATATGTGTGCAGTTTTCGTCCAGAAAAAGCAAGCATAACATTTATATTGAAAAGTGAGCGGGAAACGCCACTTAAAAATATCTGAATTTCATAAAAAGCTATCATATTGAATTCAAGTTTCTATTGACTGCAATAAAACAAGAAAGAACTATATTAGAGGTGGTCGTATTGCGGGCGTGACATCCAAAATTGGTTCTAAACTTGATCTTTGTAAAAATTTGGTTCCAAATTTTGCATTCTACAAACTATTTTACAAAATGTGATGGCAAATATTTGAGGAAATGTAAGGCTTACTATAAAGTTATAAAAAATACTCGTATTTCGAATGCATTTTATTTTTTACCGCTGCGGTAAATCGGTTGCGAGTAATAAAAATTCAAGTTACTCTAGAGATCCTATAGACCCTAGACCTAGATACCCTACACCGTGAGTTTAGTTTGTCTAAGGCTTCTCTAGACGGATACATTTTCTTCATACATAAGAACGACGCTGATCATGATTATACGAGTATATACTTTATGAGACATCCGATGCTTCCTTCGCTATGTTACACACAGTTTTGCAGCTCCACATACCCAATAAACCCCTACGTATATTATAAATATTTTCTATACAGGGTATAGAAAGTTTTTCATACAAAAACCAATAAGTGGGCGGTGGGTTTGTATGGTGGAACCCATAAAAGTGGTTACGTGGTCAAACCAGTTCAATTTTTAACATGGAGTACTACATACCCAAAAAATGAGCTGAAATCGTGAAACTATCCCAAAAGTTGTAGCTATAGGGGGCATATAAGTATTATTCAAAACAGACTAAAATTTACTTTAAACAAACCTAACACAAAGAGTTTATTGATTTTTTCAAATTATTCAAAAGACTTATGGTGCCAGACAATAACAATAAACATGAGAAAATGTGAACTTCGATGAAGATTAAGCTATCAAATATGATAGCTTTACCTAAAAGAATCGAGGGCTGTGGGATCTCCCAGTATAATTGGCATGGCATGCCTATTTAGCCATATTTTAGGCCTAGTTTCATACAAGCCTTTATCGTATATTTCAAATTAATATTAATCATGACTATCCATTATGTATATACACACTTTATGGCGTCACTGACGACTCCTTCTGTGTACTACAAACTTCGAGTCAAATTAATAAATATTTACACTATGTGAATATGTAGACTGTAAAGAGAGAGCCATGAACTTTTATTGTAACTAGTTATTGTGTAAAAAATAGCCGAAATCATATGTTATAACAATTAAGGCCCTATTATACCTCATTTCGAACTCCGAAAGTCACTTGAGTGGAATTTTTATTCAGCATACAACATCCTTAACTCGAAAATAAAGACGGAACGTTATGGGTAAAGAATGAAGTGCTGTTATTAATCGGTATAAAAGGTTGTTGTTAAAAATTATTATTTATTTTATCTGTATATTCTCGCTAAAAAAAAAAAAAAAAAAAAATTATAGTTATAGTTAGAAGGATAGAAAATCATTATCAATATTGATATCTTAATCATTTTCTTAGATTATTGTGGAATCGTGCATACATCTGTTGATACATATCATTCTATTACTCATTCCATTGTAAGGCATTTGCGTAAACATTTTAGTACATTTTATATATAACACTTAAATTAACAGAATTCTAATTTGAGTTTAAGATCTGCCTAGTGCGTCTAATAAGAATCCATTATCACATGCAGATGCATAGAAATTAACTAAAATCTAGTATTGTCCGGCATTTTACGAAAATAGGCGATCTTGTCCTTGGGCACTTTGTAACCATGCATCCAGCGACTGCCCTTGCGCAACGATCCATCTATGCCGTCCTTCCACACACCTTGCGGCAGATACACTGAAATCGTACAAACATTAAATATGTATAATCTTCGTAAATAATCGTCTTTATTAGAAGAATGTCAAAAGCAAATTACCCTCACGCTCCTCGCAATCCTTTTCTAAAATTGGTGCCACGATCAGCTCCTCACCTACGGAGAACTCATCGCTTACGATCAAACAAGCTGGATCGTGAGGATCAAGCATCCACAGTGGGCGCACCAGCGGCAGACCCTCATTCATCGATTCGCTGAGATACTTCTTAAGCAGCGCGATCACAACAGTCTGTCGCACTTCCTTTAGCTCATTGGCAACGCGCGTCACGTAATCGCTTTTATACTCTGCCGGCAGATGGCTGAATTGCATGGCCGGCAAGAAGGTGGCGAGCTGTAACCAGCGTATGAAGAGCTCCTGATCTGGAAGCTCCGGTTGACCAAGCGAATAGAAGGAAACCATCTTGGTTACAGCACGTTGCAGAAGATAATCACCGCCAATAGCGCCGGGTAGCACAAATGGGTAGCCAATTACACCGTAGTTCAGCACGGCGGAGAGTGTCTCTCGTAGACCTTCCCAAGTGGAATTCGCCGGCGGTATACTGAGGAACGCCGGCGGTTTGGGCACTGTACTGGCTGTAGAAACAGCCATTAGGCCAACAGTCTCCAAGCTACTAATTAACAGTTTGGCATACATGTCCGGATTGTCTAGCGTCTGGCGGCACTGATAGTAATGCGGCAGATTGTATCCAGTGCCTAGGTCTAAATTGAAGCTGTCCACCTGATACTCGTCCTTCAGCGCTTGCAATTTTTCGATGAGCCACGGTATAGAGGCGTTGTTCGTGATATCTAGCACACCAGCGCTAGACGAGCTCTTGTAGCGGGTTAGTGCCGGAATACTACGCTCCGAGTACCGCTCATAGATAAGCAATTTATGCTTGACAGCATCTTTAAAGTTCGCGCTGTCCGTGCTAATGAAGGGCTGAATAGTAAATACCACTTTAAACCCTCGTCGATGCAGCACATCAATGGTGTCCTTCAGATTTGGAAAACGAGCCTTGTCCACGGTGAAATCACCGATGTTTTCTTGCCAAAACTCGTTAATGACAATGTGGCCAAGACCCATTGCAATTACGTTCTCCGAATAGTCACAGATCGTCGTTTCATTGAGCGACTCGACGTCTGATTGATAAGGTATCTTCCACACCGGTTCCTCGAGGAGCGTGTGCAGCACGCGTATGTCCTCCTCCTTCAGTCCATCCCAGAGGCTTTGCTGCGTCATGAGCATGTGTAGACTGCGCATATCCTCCGTCGTGCAGATCTTATACTCCAACTCCGGCAATGGCGTCAATCGATTAACAAATGTAAAATCATCATTGGCGGCACGCAGGCAGAATTGATTATCGGTACGACTGATTCTGAGCTGTAAAGGGGTTTGTTCGCTCACCTGCATCGCAACCCCAATGGAATTTATGAAGTAACGTTTGACGCCATTTCCAAACTGATGGACAGTCGTATCGCCACTGGCATAGGGCGCAAAGTCGAAGTTCGCATAGCTCAGCGACCACTCCTGACCCTTAGTAATGCCGCCGCCGAACCACAATCCGCTATCACGCTTCAGCTCATAGCAATCGGTGGGCAAAACACCAGCTCGTAGCGCTTGCCACTTGAGTGTGTAGCAACGAAATACGTCCAGATCTTTAAAATTCATATAGAGACGTGCAATGCCGTTCCACTCGATGCATACGCTTCCGTCTTGCTTGCGATTATCCTCGAGACAATGAAAGGGTTTCGTATCTCTGCCGATAGTCACGCCAAGGTGGCCGGCAATGACCTCCTTGTCCTCGTGACTCAATATGCGAAATATACGATCCTGTGAGTTGAATTTAATTTTGTCAAAATAGGAGCGCGTCAGTACCTGTTGGTGATAGGCCACATAGGCGTAACCGATCTGAAAACAGAATGACGATGACAATATTAGCGGTCTGCTCAGCAATCCTTGCCAAGTGCAGCAGCAGCAAGCAAGCCCATCCCATCTTACCAAAAATATAATGATAAAAAACATCATAGTAACGAATATTTTGATTTTGTAGTCTTTCGTTTCGCGCTTCTTTTTGCGTATGAGCTGAGGAAATGCCTGCGGAAAGTTCATTATAATATCAAGGTCCTCGAATATAGTCGTGTCTTACAAAATCGTGCTCACCTGCATTTTTTCACGTAGCAGACTCGCCAGCGAGTTGACACTCGTGATCGAGGCCTGGTTGCTGGCGACGCTGTGCGTGTCAAAATCACTTGCCAACATTTCCTTGCTGTTTAGGCGCAATGCCGGCAATGGGGCTATGGAGGCGCGACGACGATTGCGAAACCGATCGCTGCAATGAAACAAATTTTCAATCAAAAACAACACAATCATGTTAAATAAAAGATAGCTGAGGACGGTGGTCCACGCAAGTCACGAACGCTGACCTCAGTGTGGCTGCAATAACGAAGCTTTTACTGTAATTACGACCGAGACTTGTCATATACGTTTAAAAGGGTCTTTAAATGTACATTTTAAATTAAATTTACGAATTTGAAAACAAATGCTGGTTTCAATTTAATGGTGTTTACTTTAAGTAAGATAAGACAATGTTATTATATGTTATTTACAAACCTGCCCCCAATTTTGAGATTTGACTTTTAAATTAGCTCTTTCTATTCAGTGGATTTGATGTCAAAATGATTTGCAAAAAAGATTTTAAAGTTGGACAGGCTATGACGTAAGCGAAACTTCAGAGAAAATCGTATCTCAATGCTGATCGCCGTCAAGTAAACCAAGTTTGAAACATGCTTTTCGATAAGATTCACATAGTTTCCCACTGTTTACTGTTTGGAGAAAAAACCTCATTTGCAAATAAATGCGAATCCATTAGAGGGGCCCTCAAATTGGGTTATTCCATTTTTTTTCTTGGTGAATTAGAAATTGTTATACATTTGCAACCTTTTCCACCTTTTTGTTTTGCTCCTATTGTCTCAATAAAAGAATTGAAAGTCCCGAGAAAAATTGCACTGCTGATGTATCTTTCCATTTGATATTGTGAGAGTCATCAGTCCTTTTGCTTTCAATAGTAAACACCGTCACATCATTGACGTAAACGAAAAGAAAATATTTAGACAAATGAAACATATAGTATAAAACAAACACTTAAGGCAATAATTAGAAGGAAAGGGCAGACAAAATTCGGGCTTCGCGGCATTAAAATCTTCAAATAGTGCCATTAAGAATAATTGCAAAAAATATCTCTAATCTTTTTACTATTAACACAGAGTTTGAATAATATTATCAGTTCGTCTGAAAGTTTGTAACGCATCAGCTCGACGAGACAAGTCGATCTAGCCATCTCCGTCTGTCTGTCTGTCTGTCTGTCTGTATGTCGCTGCGCATTTTTATTTTTTTTTATTGCAGTTTAATAGAGTATCAATATTGACCTACCACGCCCACTTTTACAAACATATCAACATACAAACGCACCGCCACTTTTACTTTTTGTATGAAAAACTTTTTTATTGTAGTCAATATCAACTTGATTGATATGGTACTCCAAAAAGTGGGTGGTACACGCCCATTAGTAGATGTGCACGAAGCGACCATCTATAAGATCATTTATAAGATGCCCACATATCGAATTTCAAGTTGATATTGAGGTTTTTATACAAATGCATAAAGGTGAGCTGTGAGTTTGTATGAAGTACCTCAAAAAGTGGGCGAGACACGCCCAGTTGTACATGTATACAAAGCGGCTGTCCACTAAAATCCACCAAATCGAATTTCAAGCTAATATTGATTTAAGTAAAACATTTTTTCATAGAAAACCGCAAAAGTGGGCGGTGTGTTTGTATGGGCCCACCCCAAAAGGTGGGTGGGACGCATCAATTGGTATATGTGTACGAATTTAAAGCAGCCATACCGATTTTGATGCCGTTTTCAACATAATAAAGTTTTTGATACAAAAAAACAAAGGTGTGGTTTGTATGCGTGGCATATCAATGTAGATACTCCATAAGCTTAATTACCGGCATTCAGCCAGATATATAAAAATTACAAAAAAAAAAAAAAAAAAAAAAAATGTGCAGCAACTATCAGACGGATAAACGGTCAGATGAACATGGCTCGATTAATTCGTATTTACAAGCGGATCAAGAATTTTCGAAAATACATACATACGATATACTTTATGGGGTCGACGATGCCTCCTTTAATGTATTACAAACTTTAAGATAAACTGATAATATTATTTCAAACCATGTGCGAATGTTAGAAAAATTAGAAAGCATTTATGTCTATTCTGGGAAACGACTACAAATATTTAAATAAAATAAAATAATTTAAATAAATTAAATTAATTAATAAATTAAATATAATAAATAAAAAGTTTTTGTTATACGAAGATCAAGCAGACCCATTGAAAGTTGAGAGATGAACGCTAATTTCGCCTAATGTCGAATGTTTTATTGGGCATGACATAGTAAAGAAAGTGCAAGAAAAAACATTTACTTCAGTAAAACCAAAAAGCCATTCAAACTTACCTTATCTAAAAAGAGAGTATTTTGTATCTAGTTCAATGATAAACATAACTATATCTCTCTTATGAGTAATGCCTCGATATTTTAATATTTACACTTCTTCGAGAGTGCCTGCCACGTTTTTCGAGAAATGCAAAGCAAGATACTTTTCATTTTTAAAACCTCAATTCTGAATTTTAAGTTAATAGCTATTCAAATAAAAAACTTTATATACACCAAGCGGCTGGCCATTTTAATGTCAGGGTTGCATAAAATTTGTATAACAAGTTACAAAACGATATCTCAGAAAGTCAATAAACTGTTTGCATTATTGCAGAAAGCAGACCCACAGACCTCTTTGCTCATAAAGATATACCTATGCGTTTCTTTAACCTTTATGTGTTCAAAATATACATAAAAATAAAGATTACAAAACAGTTTATACGCTATGTGTATTGCTTAAAAATAGAACCAAATCGACGAGGTGGTCGGCTATATATTTTATCCTGAACACGCCATATTTTTTTTGTAGTAGGCCTTGATTTGCTTCCAAATTTTGCTTTCTACAAACTATATTACAAAGTATGGTAAGGGAAGGCGTACTAAATTTGTTGTTTTTACTACTGCTGATACCGAAAGTTTAGTTTGTCTAAGGTTTGTCTAAGACGGATAGACAGGCGGGCGGACATGGATATGTCATTCTCTCGCGCTGATCAGCAACATATATATACTTTATGGGGACTCCGATGCCTACTTCGCTATGCTACTTACATTTTCAAAGCTCAAAAAACTTAATATACCCTGTTACAAATACTTTTGTACACAATGCTTAAATATTCTTCACACTTGCCCTTTGCTCGTGCAGGCTGGTGTAAATCAGTTTTTAAATTTTTGGAAAGCTTACATAGATTTAACATTTTTCAATACAATAAAGTATTTTCATATATTTGGCTTAAATTGCGTCATTTAACAGTTGTATATGGTATAGACAATGTGGAGATAATTTTATTGGGTATAAAATAATTCGAAAAAACGTAATTGATTTAACAAAATTGTGAATGAGTGGTGCTTAAACACACGACTTCCGGGATGTAAGCCAGTACGCTAGACAGATGTGAACAATCGAAACAAACACATACACATATACATACAATCTCAGATATTGTTAATTATACTTAACATCAAATTTAATTGTGTTCATCTTTTACTGTTTTTATGCAGAATATCAATTTGAAAACAATTATTATTTTAAGAATAATTGCTTCAATTTAATTTCAATACAATAAAAAAAAGTGTTTACGTTCATTTTCCCTTGTATAATTGCGCTGGCTATGAAAAGTCTCCATACAAACTTTCACACCAATATCTCAATAATTGAGGAGGGAATAGGGATCATGTATACACGACACAAACGTACAGTTGAACAAAGACCTCTGATGCTTCTTTTATGGCGTTGCAAACATTGTGACTAAATTATATGACTATTCACACTCTGTATGAAAGAGTATAAAAACATTTCCTTATAGCAAATCATAATTTTACCGTCATGCTGTGTGGAGCTATATGGGTGCTACGAGTATTTAAGTGCAACAAAACTGAATACTGGCTAAGTATCTTTTGAAATGAGAGCGCAGTTCGCATAGCAGCGTGCAATTGGGATTTCCTATATTTACTTGCACCGTCTAACAAATGAATATCACAGTAAGTAGCAGCGATTCTATTGTTTTTGTAGCTCTCTGTTTGCATCTTTACAAAGAGAACTGGTAGCACTGCTGCAACTGTCGAACGGTACGTTCGGTGTATCGGATAAATGCGGAGTCGGACGTGCCGCCGACGCCCACAGTCTTTTCATATAATTTTAATCATGTGTCTCATTAATGTTTTTCTCGCGGTTTTTGTTTGCGATTTATTTTTTGAAGCTCAATAAAAATAAATCGTAAAATAAAGAAAATATTTCGTAGCTTTCGCGGCTCCGACAAACTTTGCCGCCACTTACTACCTCTGCTGTTGGTGATGCTCACTCGACTTTGCTGTTATCAAGTTTTTTTGGTGGAGCACAATATAAACGCTGATAAACTGTAGTTGCTCGAGTCAATGACGTTGGCGCTGAATATGCTGATTGAAGAACTAACCGAGCAAAATACGGCGCATCGGGGCTGCTGTAGTTAATACATAAGTACAATAGAATTCTTTATAATATATGCAATTTTAGTACATACATTTAGTATAAACATAATAGGAACGAACGAATTTTTCCATATTTCATATCAATTGAAATGCACTAATGTAAATTACATATATGTATGTATATACTATATACATATTCAAGTATCTTTTAGTTTCTACCTGTGATAACGGTACTCTAATTATTGCACTGTATTTAAATCGCAGGAATTCTCTCGCATAAACGCGTAGCGAAGCGAACGTTGTAGTTATCACACTAAACCTCGAATATGAACTGAGCGCATATCTTGATGATACAAAAATGACATACGAATGTATGAGAACGGACAGACGGGCGGTAAAACGCACTGTGGAATAAACGACGTTCGGGTGGTGTAAACACAGCCGCATCTACATACTTATTCAATTATTTGCTTAAATCGTATGCGAACACTTATCAACGTCTTTATTGAGATACATCTACACTATGATTTGTTATTTTTATTTATACCCTGCACACAAATATATGTCATATAGGTGACCAGGGTATATGTATTTTGTTTGATGAACCAGAAAGAACTCTACTAAAAAAAAAAAAACAAGAAAAAACGTTAACTTCGGCTCTAATACCATTCACACGAAATTTTAAATAGTATTGAAAAACATAAAAGTTTGGGTTTAAATAGGGGCTACCCCAAAAAGTGGGCGGTATACGCTCACTAGTAGATGTATATGAACCGATGTAGTAGATGTATAAGATGCCACCATATCGAATTTAAAGTTGGTATTGACGTTTTTCTTACAAATGCATAAAAGTGAACTGTGAGTTTATATGGGACTAGGGGGACTAAGTGGGGGGGGGACACGCCCATTTGTATATATATAAGAAGCGGTTGTTCACTAAAATCAACCAAATCAAATTTCAAGGTAATATTGATTTCAATGAAGAATTTTTTCATAAAAAATACAAAATTGCACAATGGGTTTGTATGGGGGCAACCCCAAAAAGTAGGCTGACCACGCCCATTAGGCTATGTACGTTAAGCGGCTGACCATCAAAAGGCACCACATTGCATTTCAACCTTATATTGACTTTAATAGAGAAGTTTTTAATACAAAAAGTCAAAAGTGGGCAGTATGTTTGTATGGGGCTCCATTTCATTCTTCATTTAAATTAATATTAGCTTGAAATGTGATTTGGTGGATTTTAGTGGACAACCGCATATATGTATATGATGCGGTTGTCCACTAAAATCCATCAAATCAAATTTCAATGGGCGTGCCCCACCCACTTTTTGAGGTAGTCCCATATAAACCCACAGCTCACTTTTATGCATTTGTATGGAATACGTCAATATCAACTTGAAGTTCGATATGGCGGCATCTTACACATCTACTACATCGCTTCATACACATCTACTAGTCGGCGTGTATCGCCCAATTTTTGGGGTAGTCCCTATTTAAGCCCCCACTTTTATGTTTTACAATACTATTCAAAATTTCGTGTGAATGGTATATGAGATTTGGTTTAACCGGGGTTAACTTCTTTTTCTTGTTTTGCCTATTATTTTATGAAAATGAAGCGAAAAAAAAGTTTTTGTATAAAACAAAAATGCTCTTGGGAAGGGGGAGGGAATCTGGATGTTCCCAAGTTCCCTCTCACTGGAACTCCAATGAATGTACATAGCTTGGGAGATAAAGATCGGAGATTCCATAAAGTATGTACATTACATGATGTTACATGAGATCATTAAGATGAATTGATCTAGCTATATACATACCTCTATTCAGACGTTCCTTCGTATGTTTGATTGATTCTTGCTCAGAGACAAGCAAAAATAGTTGTACTAAACATGTGGTATATAGTGAGTTTAAGAGAGAGTGAGAGAAAGAGAGAGAGTGAGAGAGAGAGAGAAAATTTCCGAAAATGCACGGCTATAAAGTGATTAAAGCATTTGTGAATCTCATAAAACTTAAGTGTGATTAAAAAATTAAAAATACATTTTTTTATGTTTGTTTACTATCTTAATCACTGTATTAGCGCGACTTTTAAAAAAAAAATCGTATTTCTCGCATAACGTCAATAACTTTATGCGAGAAATTTATATAGTTTATACTTTATTATGGCCCACTAAACTCGAAAATCACAATATAACATTTTTTTATAAAAAGGTTTTTGTGATAAAATTTGTTAAATTTTGTTCTTCTTTTTTCGGAGATAGTTTCACATTTTAGGTCATATCTCGAGTTAAAAATATCCGATTATATTGCCAAAAACTTCATAAAATATAATAAATTTTTCAGCAATCGTTTCCAAAAATTTTTCCCAATCTGTTTTGTAGCTTAAGTGTTATGGACCAAAATATATAAAAATGTCGATTTTTTGGGGAAAAAAAAAATAAATAAAAAAGATAACATCAAATTAAAGGAAAAATCTTAAATTACGTTGTACCGTGCATAACTATGCATGGTGCATGTATTTTCCCATATATTATTACTATCGCTATTTATTTAGAAAAAAAGAAGAAAATTAAAAAAAATTATATCTCCATAGAAAACATTTTTTTGTTTTTTATAAGAAAAAAATAGAGATATTAAGTGTACATGAAATTTTCTGTTTTTGTACACTAGTGTAATGTAGTAGCTTTAAGCAAGGCTATCTATATTATTTCGCTTTACAACTCCCACAATATTAAAAATATGAACCTCCAATTCGAGTCGTAACATTCTTACGAATAAAAAAACATTTCGATTGAAATGTTTTTTTATGGTTTGATATAAAAAATTATAGTTTAAAAAAACTAAAAAAACTAAAAAAAAACACGCTTTATAGTAAGGTGAACTAAAAAGTAAAAAATAATTTTGAATCAGTTTAAAATTAGAATTAAGTGATTGACAGAGAATTATCTTTAACATAAAAAAAGCGTAGGGTGCTCAGTAATATATTATTATAATAAGTTTATATTTACAAATAGCTACCAATGAAATAATTATAACAATTAATATCAAGCACCCACGCTTTTTTTATGTTAAAGTTAATTCTCTGTCAATCACTTAATTCTCATTTTCTACATATTCAAAATTATTTTTTACTTTTTAGTTTACATTACTATTAAAGCGTGTTTTTTAGTTTTTTTAAACTATAATTTTTTTTAAAAATAACATACGCCGTTCTCATCAACATATGTATTAAGTTGTTGACTCGAACGAAACGGAACGGAACGGAATATAACATGATCCACAAACAAATCAAATATCCTGATGAACCTGATGATCATCGGTGCTTAATACACGTGCAAAAGTACAAATTATTTCGACGTTAGGAAGTTGGTGAAAATTAAGTTGAAAGATTCCGTTACATAGATACAGGCCAAGCTAATAAAAGCACGTTAAAAATATAATTGTTTCATTCGTTTTCGCTGCTTACCGCTGTGCAGGGTATAATATAGTTGTTCACGCCAGCTCAACTATAGCTCTTACTTATATTATTATTGTTGTCACTGTCACTTGTTACTTATTTTTTTGAATTTTTATTTTCTTTGCATAAATCGTTTTAAAAAATTATCTGACACATCCGTACTACCGCACACATTCTCAATCTTGCTCCGATCGCAACTGAGATTGAAATTGAGCGTTTAATTCGCGTGCAAGCAAAATATTTTTATAAATGTGTACAGTCATATGTAGTTATAAACATATTATATACATACTTGTATGTATGTAGATATGTAGATAGATTTTGAGATTTTGAGATATGTATACTACTTAGTATGGGCATATTGTACATGCTTATGCACACTATGTGCATGGTATATATGATTTCAGACTTAGAAAGGCAATCAACTCATCCGTTATGGTCTTGAGGAATCTAGTCTAATAAGTCTGCGGGTAAAAGAGAGGAAGAGACAGCGAGAGCGAAAGCAATATTAATTAACTTAACCCTGAAGCGCGTACAGAGAATCGAGCTAATACATTTATGATAATTCGTTTTATGTCGTCATGTTTAATTAAAGCTAAGCTTTTACTAATATTTCTAAATTTCATTTTCTATGTGGAAACTGGCTCTAATCCAATAAATATTTAGTTTATAGAATTTGAAAACTGTTGTTTATGTATTGTACAAGGTGCGTTGACATTATGCATTGTAAAAGTACATGATTTCCCAACATCCAGTCAAAAAGTTCGTGACATTTGGCCCATTGGAAGTGGAGTTAACAGTTTACCAGCTAACAGTCTGAAGTAACAGTATTTTTGTATTATCGGTACAAAAATTAGCATCGACCAAAGAAACAAATTTAAACAAACTTGGTATAACTTTTACACAAAAGTTTTATTTGATAAACCAAGTTTATGGTGATGATCCCGTCGCAGAGTTCATGAGTTGTATATGCGGTTTAAAAACAGTCGTGAGGACATAAATGATGACCCTGATCGTAGTAGATTCTAGGCGCTATTGACAAATGGGAAGAAGGGGCCTAATTGTACTCAGAATTTTTTAAATTTCGTTTTAGAAGCACTGCAAAAAAACGTCATGACTTTTCTGACAACCCAATACATATTTATACAAGATGCTCCATAAACTTTAGCAATGCATTCAAAAATACATTTTTTTAACTTGTATATTTCGGAAACGATACCACTCGGACAAATGGCGTAAGAGCAAATATTTTACGTGATCTTAGCCATCACGTGGTCACGAGTTTTTGCGAAAAGATTATGGGACACCCTGTATACAAGCATATTAATTAACCATGTAACCATATTAGTAAACTAAATAATTACAATTTTCTTTGGTTTATAGCAAACTCGTCGAAAATGTTTTCAAATGTGTCCGTCTATGCGCACTCAGTATAAAAAATATTTAAAGAACAACTTTATTAAAATGGTTATGTTTAAAAAGAATTTTAACTACAATTCAGAAAAATTCAGTCATCATAATTCTCAGCCATGTCTTGACCCTTCTCAAAGTGCTGAACTAATGGCCGATGAGCATAAAATTTGAACCAAAATTTTTAGAGTCTGCCTAATTATACCCTACTTTATACAAATCTGTCCTATTTTTAAGTTTTTGTAAGAAACTTTTTTTTGGTCTCGTAGTTTATTATGCTAGAAACGCCAAATTTTGTGTATCTAACGTAAATCCTTTCTGTGAGGCTGTAGCTAAAAGCAGACTGCGAGTGATAGGTAATCACTTTATTAGAAAGGAGCAACTGAGAAGTCTGGATCCTTTTTTAGGTCGCAGTTTCATATGTCCCCATCATAAATAATAATAAATAATAACGTAAATCCTTACAAAATATTCCATATACGCTCAGATCGGACCACTTCAAGGGGTAGCCCCTTGCAAACCACCCTCCCCATTTCTTAGTTTTTGCATGCAATTTTGTTGTTTTTATTTATAATTAATTCTAATATTCTTCATCAATTCAAATAAAGTATCATGCATATGTCATGATCGGACCACTAACGAATATAATCAATGATTCATATAAGCAGCCTTAAACAAGGTATAGGGTATCTCGAAGTCAATTTGATTTCAATTAAAGGCCAATACTGAGATCGATGAGAATTTTTGCTTCCAAAATTGTAAACAAAAAACAGTGTTCTCAAAGAAACATAAAATACTAAAATCAGATATTGATTTGGTGAAAAGTCAACACATATTGATTTTTATATCATTCACACATAGTGTGAAATGGTATTATCAGTTTGTCTGAAAGTTTGTAACGCATTAAAGGTGGCATCGTAGAAACCCATAAAGTATATATATTCTTGATCAGCTCGACGAGACGAGTCGATGTAGCCATGTCCGTCTGTCTGTCTGTCAATCTGTCTGTATGTTGTTGCGCATTTTTTGGGGATCAATTTTTATGCTATCCAGTTGAAATTTTGCACATACACTTCTTTTTATTGCAGACTTTTTGTATGAAATCTTTTTTATTGTAGTCAATATCAACTTAATAATTGATATGGTAACTTTTAGTGGACGGATGGTTGACATATACATTAATGGGTGGGACCCGCCCATGAACCGCCCACGACCCGCCCACTATTTGGGTAGCTCCCATACAAACCTATGGTCCACTTTTGACTTTTTTAAGAAAAACTTCTTTATTAAAGTCAATATTATATATGAAATGCGATATGGTGCCTTTTTATCGGCAGCCGCTTAACGTAAATAGACTAATGGGTGTGGCCCCATACAAACATACTGCCCATTTTTGTGTTTTTTTTATGAAAAAATCGTTATTTAAATTAATATTAGCTTGAAGTTCGATTTGGTGGATTTTAGTGGACAACCGTTTCATATACATATACGAATGGGCGTGTCCCGCCCACTTTTGAGGTACTCCCATATAAACCCACAGTTCACTTTTATGCATTTGTATGGAAAACGTCAATATCAACTTGAAATTCGATATGACGGCATCTTATAGATGGTCGCTTCATACATATCTACTAGTGGGCGTGTACCACCCACTTTTCGGGGCAGCCCCTATTTAAACCCTTGTGAATGGTATTAAAATTTCGGTTCAACCGAAGTTAACGTTTTTTCTTGTTTTATATGAAGTTTTTCGCTATCAAAAATTTTCATCGGCCTCAGTATTGAGCTTAAGTAGAAAAACGAATTTAAAAATATTAGCAACATAAATATTAGCAACATGACGACATGTTTCGTCATGTTGCTAATATTTTACGCTATAAAATTCTTTTTTTCATCTAGGATATTAAATTCGTTTTTCTACTTAAGCTCAATACTGAGGCCGATGAAAATTTTTGATAGCGAAAAACTTCATATAAAACAAGAAACATATAAAAAAAGAAAAACAGTTATATATTACAATCAATCCCAACATTGCAAATGAAAAATACAAATCTTTCGTCACAAAATTGATATCAGAAGTTTTGTGAGTTCTAGGTAGGCTTTCGTCACTCGTCAAGAGGTCTTTTTATTTGTTCACTTTTAATAGCGCTCAATGAATAGTTGTTTACACATATATACGTACAACCTAACTAATAAATAATTTATAGTTGACTTTATAAAAACAAAACAAGTAAGAATGCTGCAGGCGTTGGTTGACGACTTCAATATACCCTATCGAATTTCATATTCTAATGCAATAATTTGTTTTTTTTTTAACATAAAACATTTTAAAAAAGTATGTACGCATACATATGTATGACTGTACTTATATAAATATGAGTCCAGTGCTGTAGCAGAATTATGAAGATGTGTTCAAATATAAAATGAACACATAATTAAATTAAAAAAATAAAGGTTTGGCATTGCTGTGTCGAATTTGCAAATGCGTTTACATGAATGTAAATATATGTTGATAGATAAAAAAAAAACAAGTAACATAAGTAACAAGTACAACATAAATAAATACTTCTATAATTTTTATAATATTTACACATAGTGCATTTTTTGGAGACCAATTTTTATGCTATCCTGTTGAAATTTTGCGCATACGTTTCTTTTTATTGCAGTTTAATAGACTGTCAAGATTGACCTGCCATGCCCACTTTATGGGGTAGCCCCCATACAAACCTACGGCACACTTCTTACTTTTTACTTACACTTCTTACTTTTATTAAACTAAATATTAGGTTGAAATGCGATGTGGTGTCTTTTTATGATCAGCCGCTTACATACATAGAATAACGAGCGTGGACCACATTTTTTTGGGGTAGCCACCATACAAACATACTTTTGACCTTTGGCCCAGTTTTGACTTTTTGTATTAAAAACTTCTCTATTAATGGTCAGCCGCTTAACATACATAGCCTAATGGGCATGGTCCGCCTACTTTTTGGGTGTGCCCCCATACAAACCCATCGTGCGACGTTGTGGTTTTTATGAAAAAATTCTTCATTGAAATCAATATTACCTTGAAATTTGATTTGGTGGATTTTAGTGGACAACCGCTTCATATACATATACAAGTGGGCGTGTCCCCCCACTTAGTCCCCCTAATCCCATATAAACTCACAGTTCACTTTTATACATTTGTATGAAAAACGTCAATACCAACTTTAAATTCGATATGGTGGCATCTTATACATCTACTACATCGGTTCATACACATCTACTAGTGCGCGTATACCGCCCACTTTTTGGGGTAGCCCATATTTAAACCCCAACTTTTATGTTTTTCAATACTATTTAAAATTTCGTGTGAATGGTATTAGAGCTTCGGTTCAACCGAAGTTAACGTTTTTTCTTGTTTCTTTTTAAATTTGAAACCACATCGAACCGAAACGAATACTCTACCACAGCGTTATCTCGCTGTTGTGAAATCGAACATTGTTATATATAATATACATGTAACAGGTTTATACCCATGTTCGACAAATAGCTAAAATTGCACAATCTTATATTTACGTTGCTATATCTCAGCATTTTCACAGAAAAATATAATATATCAAAATATACCCAATCTCAAAATGTTTTATCACACCCAAAACCTACTTTTCAAAATATATTTTATTTATTTTCACCTATATTTTACCTCTACTAGGTTGTACTGCGATATCTAAGCATTTATTTGAAAGGTATTCGAAACTTTTCATTGAGCTATCACATGTTGAAAAATATTAAGCCTTTTGGCCACAGAAGCCAATTGAAATTTGCGCTTTTTAAAGCTTTTCCCGGCGAAATCCGCCATTTTGAAAAAACGAAATTTCTTAATTTTTTGTGTACTAAAATCATGTAACAACAAAATTTAGATTTTGTAAAGGACTCAAACAAACACACACACAAACACAAACTATTTCATAAACTCAAAAATTTCAAAAATCATAACTTTTAAACGGGTGGACCGGACCGATAATCCTGATCTCGTGGCGCCAAGAATAAACAAATAGGTTTGCTGCAGCAACACACAGGTGGGTTTTCGTCACTTGCGTGGTCTACCGTCCGCAGTGATATTTATAGTTAAAATCAAATTAAAAAGTAAACTTTATTTACATACACAAATTCGATTTATAAATTCGATTTTATCTTGCCAGCACTAAATTCGATCTAAACATTCATTTTTAAAATCGATAAAAAGCTCGATTTTAAAATAAATAGTAAAATCGATGTTCAAAATCAATTTTTAAATCGACTAAGTGCGCGTAATTAAATAAACTTTCAAGTGGTGTATTTAGCAGCTATAAAGAAAAAGAACCTAACAACCTAAACGTGGGTGGCAAAGTTTGTTGCAGGCTAATCCTAAAAGTGGGCGGAACATGCTCTTTCATAATTATGTGAAGCGTCTGTCCCTAATCAAATTTTCGATTGATTTTGCCTGTGGGAGCCCAACATATTTTACATGTGCGTAGATTCCGTCTACGCACATGCCCATTTAAAATTGATATCGGGTGTAATAACTTTTTCTTACAAAAACCCAAAAGTAGGAGATGGTTTTTAAGAAGCATTCATGTCGAATTTTACGTCAATACAGTTGAATAGAAAATATTCAGTACTGCTTCTATATCAGCGCAATCCTCCAGAATTGACCAATCAGTACTGAAGAGTCACAGATTTAATTTTGCGTAGTCAGTTTCTTTTTTTTAAATATATAACACGATGATTAGATCTATTCATATTATTAGAATATTTATTGAGCTGATAAGATAGCTATAAAATAGGGTGATAATTGTCCTCAGGCAGCGATATCAGACGAATCCTGCTAATGGATATATAAAAGCCATTGTCAACAAAGACTTAATGAAGAAAACGACCTGAAATATTACAAATGTTATTGCACTGGTGCACGGACAAATCAAAAAGGCTATCATGGTTACCAGATTCAGTTAATATACAATAGAAGATTTATTAACTACTGACCCACTTATGCTCGGTAAATTAAAATCTCCCATAACTAGAAGTTGGTGTCTATCATGTATAAGGGTGGCTATATGTGAGAGTGCAGTTGTATGCAACAAGTACTCAATTCCGAAGAAAGCGGATTAAAATCACATAAATAAATTTTTACACATATGTATTCAATTGCCTTATCAGAAGTACTAATTTCCTCAGCTATCAGAGATGATTTAACCGATATTAGGACACCTCCACCAGAACTATTAGGTCGATCTTTTCTAAATGTAGAAAAATGATTGCAGAATAATTCAGTATTCAGAATATGTGGTTGAAGCCATGTTTCAGTAAAAACAATTACATCAGCACTAACAGATAGATTATATATCTCTAAGTTTAGTTCGTAGCCCTCTCACATTTTGATGGTGAATAAGGAAAATAAAAGCACGCTTAGTTTTTTGATATGGATGAAGAAGAAGTACCAGGTAGTTCAACAGTATTTTGTGTTGAAGTACGTTTATTTTTATACACATATACATACATGGATAACAATACCAACGGGCCAAAAAACTAGGCGCTAGAACAGTATCGAATAGCTAGACCGGAACAATCACTTTCAAGAATGAAATAGTGCAAGAATCATTGAAATTAAATTTCGAAACAGAAATCCGGTTGTAAGTCGGCACAAAGACTTCTTTTTAAGGAAGTTTAATAGAGTATCAACCTCGACTTTTTGTATGAAAATTTATTTTATTTCTGTCAATATCACATTAAAATTTGGCATGGTGGTTTTTTATGATGGGACTTTTCACATTTTGAGGGAACCCCCATACAAACCACCCGCCCACTTTTGTCTTTTAGTATGGAAAACTTTTTTATTGCGGTCAATATCGACGTGAAATTTCACATGACGGCTTCTTATGGACGGATGCTTCACATAAATATGCATCACATAAATATGGGCGTGATGCATATTTACGTTTAGGGGTAGCTCCTATAGAAATTTATCACCCAATCTTATTACAGTAAATATCAACTTAAAATTGAATTTAGTGGCTTTTTATGGACGAACGTCTCACATGTAGAGAAATAGGTGTGATTTCTTCATTTTAGGGGAAGTCCTTATACAAGCCCACCACCTAATTTTGGGATTTTTAATGAGAAACTTTATCATTTCAGGCAAAACAACTTAAATTACATATGATGGCTTCATAGGTATGGACAGACGCTTCCTATAATTATCAAGGGGCAGGACACGCCCGCTTTTAGAGGCAGGCTCCAACTAACTTACTTCCCACATTTAGGTTGTTAGATTTTACAATTATTTTTTTTTATACTTGAATCTTCTTAGATTCGGATCCGTAAGTCATACTTTTGCAGGGAGTGGTCCCATTCAAACTAACTGCCTACTTTTCTTCCAATCGATCAACTTAAAGAGACTATTTAAACATGTCCATTTCTCTACCTTTTAAAAGTAGCTGTTTCTCAGAAATTACGAGTATAAGACTTAAGGACCCAAACTCGCAGTATAGGTCTTTATAAGAGATATGAAAATTTTGGTTCTTCCTTTATATGTGTAGCGTGGTATCGCCCATTTTTTTCAAATGATCAATAGTAACACACTGTGGAATTTTCGGAGCATTAGTAGGATAGTACGATATTAAAAGACAAACTTGACAAATCAATGCGCAAATTAAAGTTATGGCACAATTTTATGGCATCAGTCTTTCAATATAATTTCGGGCATTTGGGCGTCGCAGCTGGCTCGGATGTGGTGCATTCTGGAAGACTAATTTACGACCATTTTTTCAAGTAGTGGGGGCCGTATCTCGCCAATGGTTCGTACAATGTTGTCTTCTTAGTCATATAAAAGTGGCTACTTTGTTCGTATAAACCAATGACTTCACGTAACCCTTATATAACCCATATATCTTCTTCAGTAAGTTGATTGTTTGTTACTCTCTATGGCATGTCGAGCCGTACTGTTTAAAAAGCATGTCTTCAAAAAACATCCTATACAATTATGGTACGAAATAATCGCTAAACATGGCTCTATAGAGCTCGCCGTTAACGGTAACGTTCCCACCGGCCTAATTTTTAAAGAAGTAAGGACCAATGCCGAGATTTTTTCGCAAAATTATCCATAAAGTGGAAGCACACAGCTCCAATTACTGCGCGCGATGTTGTATCGCCTCATTTGGGTCCTCATCAATACTACGCTCTATAGCAGCAATTGTTTCTTCAGTGGGCACTTATCATTTAGAGTATACAACGTGATGCGAAAACGATCCATGGTTAATCGAATTTGTCTCTCGGATGGACGATTGTGTGGACCGTAAAATAGACTTAGCACGCGTTAAAATTGCCGAACTAAACTACGCTTTTCGAAATAAATTTGCACATTTGCAATCGTTGCTGTGGCGTTAGTCTATTCATAATAAAATGGCAAACGAAACTGAGCACAAAAAGCGTTGCCAGATCTGACCAATTTATGACAGTTTAATCCCTGTCGGAAAATTTAAACTCTAACAAAATACCCTGTACATTTGACAATAACTAATTTCCTTATTTCACAAGTATCAAATTATCAAATATTCAACGCGTCTGCTTTGGATATTTGGAAATAAGTTGTAATGAAACAAGTGGAGATATTCTTGATATAATTCGGAATAAATTAAAGATATACAATACGACGATTTTACATTCCCAACTTATTTCTGTTATGAATATTTTTTGATAGTAGATCCATCTACTGATCATGTCGAAATGATAACTGATTGAGTATTGTTGAGCTTATAAATATTTTCACAATATAAATGACTGAACGATTTATATTTAAATGCCTAACGGAACGACTTACCGATACATTGGCTTCTTTGCGCTTTTAAACTCATCGTCGTCGTTATCGTCGCTTGTTGCGTCACCACCGCCTCCGGTGCCAAGATTATCGAAATTAATAGTTGTAATACCTTTTTCTAGTGTTGTGGATGGTGCTGCAGATGCTGTTGTTGTATTTGTTGTGGGGGGCGTACCAGAAATAGATATATCATCGACAACCTAAGTATAATAATTGATTAGACAAACAGGGATACATAATATTAATTCAAAATCGCACAATAGTTGTTCTCTATCTAATTATTAAGTTTTCTTAACATGTTTGTGATATATTATAAAAAAAATAACAATCGAATGGTTCGTTTTGTAAGCGCGACTTTAGGATCTAAATTTAGATGGATTTTTTTTTTTTAATTTCATTCGAATTCAGTTTACGAACAAGAGTTTTTCGATCATATGAATTCAGTTCGAAATGCGAAAATGCGAAAAAAAAAGAAAAAGAGAGAATGTTTATTTCGCTATATTCGAAGATTTAATATACTTCACACTTAATATCGTCAGTATTTCGAATGCTGTACATAGCCGAAACAAATTTTTGTTATTACATTCAGCCCAAACGGCAAATAGGTGCATTCAGTTTGTTCAATTGTATATTACCCCCCAAAGGACGGATGGTCAGTCAATCCGTATGAAGAAATAATAATAATATGTCAACACTACTCATACAAACCCTGTTTTTGTATGAACAACTTTTTATTACTTAAGCTAGAAACACCAAATTTAATGTGGATAGCTTACATTAATCCTATAAAAATTCCAAATAGGTCAAAATCGGACTACAATTGAAAAAAACCCCAAACAAATCTATCGATCCAGTAAAGACCATTAGACATGGTACACAGTATCCCGCGGTCGGACATACTATCTGAAAGATCGGTTTTGTTTGTAACCAAACTCCTCCGAAACGGTTTGACCGATTTGTATGTATTTTCTATGTATATTCGGTATGTTTGAGAATAGGTCGTAAAGTAGTTTTCACCCTCCTACCCCCCACCACACATTTTTTCATCGCGATTTTAGTATTTTTCTAAGAACAATTTTATAACTCGAGAACTGGCTGGACCGATTTTAATGATCTCTAACAGGGGGGAAGAGGGGTAGAGGAATGGCAATGGGAGGTAGGGTAAGGGATCATAGGGAAGGAGGGGTAAAAGTAGGAGAAGCAGGGGGAATGACAGCAACGCGCTGGGTACCATTTAAGATAGAGGGATGAAATGTTGAATACATGTTAATGGGATCGAAGGGGGTAGGGAAAAGGGGGTGGAAAGTAAGGAGAGCTAGGGAAAGGGGGCAGAGGAATGGGGGCAGCTCAAGTGGATGTTGTAGAAGGGGTGGAAGGAATAAGAGAAGAGGAGTAGGAGAATTGGAGGTAGAGTAAAGGAGGATGAGGATGGTGGGGCAGGGAGAAGGTGGAGAAGGGGAAAGAGGAGGAAAGGGAAAGGGGAGCAATGCGCCGGGCTAGTATATATATATATATATATATATATATATATATATATATATATATATATATATATATATATATATATATATATATATATATATAGAGAGAGAGAGAGAGAGAGAGAGAGAGAGAGAGAGAGAGAGAGAGAGAGAGAGAGAGAGAGAGAGAGAGAGAGAGAGAGAGAGAGAGAGAGAGAGAGAGAGAGAGAGAGAGAGAGTAGTAGTATTGCTATCGCTATCGCTATCGCTATCGCTATCGCTATCGCTATCGCTATCGCTATCGCTATCGCTATCGCTATCGCTATAGAGAGAGAGAGAGAGAGAGAGAGAGAGAGAGAGAGAGAGAGAGAGAGAGAGAGAGAGAGAGAGAGAGAGAGAGAGTATATATATATATATATATATATATATATATATATATATATATATATATATATATATATATATATATATATATATATATATATATATATATATATATATATATATATATATATATATATATATATATATAAGCTAGCAATAAATTTTGAATTTCTATGTTGCCGACAGAAAAATGAGCTCATACGAGGGGTACTATTTATATTTCGAGAATAGCAAATAATACCAAACATTTTTGACATGATCAGCCATTTTACATTTTTAGTTTTTTTTTCTTCAGATATAAAGGTTAGAAGTGTTTTAGTACGCTTGATGATTTTTTGCTATTGTAAATTTGTGTGTAAAAAATAAAATTAAGAGCTCCAATACACTTTAAGCAAAACAAAAACAAGAAAAATCGTTAACTTCGGTTGAACCGAAGCTGTAATACCATTCACACGAAATTTTAAATATTATAAATAGGATTTAAATAGGGCTACCCCAAAAAGTGGGTGGTACACGCCCACTAGTAGATGTGTATGAAGCGATGTAGTAGATGTGTAAGATGCCGCCATATCGAATTTCAAGTTGATAATGACGTTTTCCATACAAATGCATAAAAGTGAACTGTGGGTTTATATGGGAGCACCTCTAAAAGTGAGCGGGACACGCCCATTTGTATATTTATGTGAAGCGGTTGTCCACTAAAATCCACCAAATCGAACTTCAAGCTAATATTAATTTAAATAAAGATTTTTTCATAAAAAAACACAAAAATGGGCAGTAGGGGGCTACCCCAAAAAGTGGGCGGGACACGCTCATTAGTTTATGTGTGTGAAGCGGCTGACCATAAAAAGACACCACATTTCATTTCAATCTAATATTGACTTTAATAAAGAAGTTTTCATACAAAAAGTCGAAAGTAGGCCGCAGTAGGTTTTTATGGGGTTTACCACAAACAGTGCTCGGGTCCCATCCATTAATGCATATGTCAAGC